>JAENPR010000755.1:0-313406 GCA_018135685.1 Themeda triandra | reverse complement strand
TGAATGGGAGGCACTGCACCTCGGCATGGTAGCTTCAATCCAATGAAATGTGTAATGCGGCGCTCGAGATTGTAAACATTTTGACCGGAACATGTGGATGCATATAGGTGACTTGTGTATAATATACGAGAGAATGTTGTTTGGTGGATGCTGGTGAAAATGAGATGGCTAATTAAGTTATCATCCATCGAATAAAAAGCGAAGCTTGATTTTGTAATTTTGACCAATGACGTCATGTATTTTTACCGAAAGGAATTTTTGCATGTTTATATGAAATACTAACCTTTGCCGATAAATGATATCTCCTTGGCTTGGTAAACCAAAATGGAAAAAAATACTAACCTAATTATAAATAAGTGTTGTAAGGTGAGTGAATTGAAAACATGATTTTGAGCGGAACCATGTAAAGAGTACTGAGTTTTAAGAAAATTCAAGAAGAATCTTGGAAAGAATGTTAATTTTGACAAAACTCTGCCAGAATCATGTAAGACTTCATTGTGTGTTTGTTCATGAAAAAACACGTCATATTTCTGAACAAAATGTATCCCAATCACCGGATTTAATGTTTTAAAGGATTTTGTTGGAACCGGTTGAAGAACTACTGCAAGGACCCTGGAAATTTAGTCGGCATTCATTTTTTTTTTCCTTTAGTGATTAATAGAGATATCAAAGAATATATCATCTTGATTAGCACAAAAAAAAAAACTAGAGGTAAACATAGAGTCAGGGGGCGTTCCTGTAAGACGGCCAGGATTCAGTTGCATAAAAAAAGTCAGGGGTGTTCCTAAGACAGGGACCAACGACCAGTTGCATAAAAAAGTCAGGGGTGTTAGTAAGACAGGCAGAGCTTAAAATCTCAAAAAATTTGGACCATTTCTCGATTTGTGCGTGTCATCCTTGCGCAGGGGCCATGCTAATCTTCTCTGTATCGTTCCACTTTATCGGATGTCTCCGAAGAGACAACACAGTGCCCACAGCTCGGCTTATAAGCTAGTGTTTGGGTCGTTCGCTGGCCGGTTTGGTACTAAACCCAAGTTCGTCACTCTTTAATCGTTGCCTTCCCCGTGAACCGCAGTTAACAACGCCACGCCCCGTGGGCTGCATCTTTTAGCGGGCCCAATAATTACGAAAAATAGCAAAGTGGGCTTCATGTTTGCCCTTGGGAAGATTGGTTAACCCTTTTTTGCACTAATGCTTGTGGGACCATAATGTCATATGTCTCCTATACTATATCCTTTTAGCTTCCTCCTTCTAATTATAAGTTACTTTGACTTACTTTTCGTTACGTAGCAAAGAAAGTACAATCTACGCTTGTATCGTTCCATTAAGAAAAAATTGCTCGTACCGTATATACTTTCTTAGTCATGTCCCAATCCTAACATTGATTATTAAGTTGAAATGCATGAACTGCTTAATTAATGATAGAACCTTAATTGCAAGTTTATGCTTTAGTTGACCAATGTGAGATGTCCTCTTCTGCTATGTTTTTTCAAGCGGTCGTTAGCAGACTTGTACTACCTCAGTTTTCATTTACAAGTTGTATTAGTGTCATCTTAATCTTTGACTAGTAATTCTTAAAAATAAATTATATAAGTTCATGACATAAGGTTTATGTTTTTAGATTTATTTTTAGATTTATTTGACCGGGATATGTTGATGCATATAGGTGACTTGTGTATACTATACGAGAGAATGTTGTTGGGTGGATGCTGGTGAAACTTGAGATAGCTAATTAGCAAATCATCCATCGAATAAAAAAGCGAAGCTTGAATGTGTTTAATGGATACTAGTGAAACTTCAGATAGCTAATTAGCTATCATCCATCCAATAAAAAGGCACTACGCCCGGCAACCACTGCAGGGGTTTGTCTGAGCCTCTCCTGTGAAAACGTACTTACAAATGAGCTATTGGTAGGGGGCGGCTGGCCAACCGCCCCTACAAGTCGATTTTTCGAAAACACGAATTCAGCCAAAAAATCTAAAAATAAATAGCAAAATATTTTTAATCTCGAGAAGGTCTCCATCGGTCAGCCACAACACACATCTATTCCCACAACACTTCCATGTTTTTTTTTTTTTTTTTTTGCACTTCATGTCACCCGATTCAAACTCACAACCATCTATTCCCACAACAATTTACATGATTTTTCATGTAAGAGTTCATTGTGTGTTTATTCATTAAAAAACATATCATATTTCTAAACAAAATTTGTCCCAATAATAGGCTTTAATGTTTAAATGGAGATATGTTGGAACAGGGGCAAGGAACACTAGAAAATTAGTTAGCATGCATTTTTTCCTTAATGATTAATACAGATTTCAAAGAATCACATCCTTTTTTATTAAGAAAAAAGAGACTAGAGGTAACAATATTCGTTGGAGCTTCCGTTTTAGATAGGGAGGAGAGGGATGACGGGGGGTGCAGCTATGTATTAAGGAAAACGTTAAAGGGCATACGTGCAAGGAAAACCAAGCATTAAGGACCGGAGGTGAATAAGTGCCCAAAAGAGAGGCTGAGCCGCTGATTGTATATATACAGGTAAAAGAAGGGGCAAGGAGTGGTATGTGAATCTGCAAAAGATTTGAACCATCATACAGGACAGCAGAAAGTTGGGAGGGCCTGAAAAGTGTTTCAGAGGCATATGCGAAAGGGAAAACACACAGCCAGGACGTTCTTGTAAGACGGCCAGGGACCGGCGCGTAAAATCTCAAAAAATTTGGACCATTTCTCGATTTGTGCGTGTCATCCTTGCGCAGGGGCCATGCTAATCTTCTCTGTATCGTTCCAATTTTATCGGATGTCTCCGAAGAGACAACACAGTGCCCATAGCTCAGCTTATAAGCTGGTGTTTGGGTCGTTCTCTAGCCAGTTTGGTACTAAATCCCATCACTCGTTAGTCGTCGCCTTCCCTATATAAGCCGCAGTTAATGACGCCATGCCCCGTGGGCTGCATCCTTAGCGCGCCCAGCTATCATAGGAAATAGCAAAGTGGGGTTCATGTTTGCCATTTTTTTCCCTTTTTTTTAAAGATTTCTTAGCCCTAGTTTCTTTTATTGATGCCTATGGGCCCGTAATGTCTTATATCTCCTATATTTTGTCCTTTTTAGCCTCCTCCATTTCAAATTATAAAGTTGCTTTGACTTTATTTTGGTAGAAAGGTAGTACAATCTACTAGCTCATATCATTCCATTAAAAAAAACTAGCTCGTATTGTATATATTTTCTTAGTCAGGTCTCAAACCCACCATTGATTGTTAAGTTGAAATGATTAAGTGCTTAATTAATCATAGAACCTTAATTACCAAGTTTATGCTCTAGTTTACCATTGTAAGATGTCCTCTTCTGCCATGTTTTTTTTTTTAACAGTCATTAGCAGACTTGTAGTACTTATGTTTTTATTTACATATCGTATTATCTTTGTCCTAAATCAAACATTTACATATTTGACGACTAATTCTAAAATAATATATAAGTTAAGATTTATGTTTTTAGATTTATTTTTACAAATAATTTCATAATATATATTTTATATGTTTGTGAAACTATATTAGTTTTTGACATGGACGATCAAAGATAGTAATGCTTGATTTTGGACAATGCTAATATTATATATGTAAAAAACGGAGGGGAGGCACGGTTTGCCGTTAGTAAGACTAATTAGCGAACGCTCATCAGTTCCAGAACTAGCGAACGATTTCGTATTAACCGCAACTTTCCTTTTTGACAAAAAAAATTTCCGTAACTTTCCTTTTTCGGAAAGTTTTTTATTTTATCAAGAGAAAGTCAAAGTTACAAATTCAGACGCATAACTTTTATTTTATAACTTATATATCTAACTTATACACATAACTTATATGATCTTTAACCTTTCTAAGTTATGAACATAACTTATACATTTAACTTATTATGTAAAAATACATAACTTACAACGTTATAAAATTAGAATATAACTTATACACATAACTTACGTGATATTTAACTTTTCTAACTTATGTCCATAACTTATTCATTTAAGTTAATATGTGAAAATATTTGTCAACGTCGCGAGTTACGATCTAACTTATACACATAACTTTTACGTATAACTTAGATACCGTAATACCGAAAAGTAAAAAAAAATTCGAACATATCCAAGTGGGATCTAGTTTTGTTCGTGCCTCGTCACGTAGAATACACCCGTGCAAACGGTAAAACTGATACACGGTTCAAAAATATAGCAAGTTAAAATAAATACATTGATTTTTTTATGTGATGTCATCAACATGTAACAGTCTGTATGCATGCGCGCTCCCATCGGTGGCTTCTCCCGTGGCTTCTCAAGCGATGTCGGAGTGTGAATGAGGGAGTTAAGGAACAGGAAAGGAAATGAGAGGCACGGTCGGAGCGTTCGCTTGAATAGAAACTAGTGAACGACCGCTAAAGTGGAATTGGGGTTATAACTCCAGTTTCGTTTTCAGAGCATTACTGATTGTCATCAATATCCTTGACCAGCGCGGTTGCCATCCACTCTCTTGAAAATGCCAGCTACCGTTCTTTTCTTCACAAAGGGGGTGCTACATGGATTTGGCATTTTCAGTTACTTACGCAAAGAGAGTGACGGGGTTGTGTGCTGTGCCGCCGTTCCAAAATTCACACTTGTTTCTCTTCTGCTGGGATTCTTCACTGAAATTGCACGCCTACTTGTATCTTCTTGAAGTTGTGGCCGGTACGCGTTCGCTGCTGCCTGCCTGCACGGTGAACTTTGCCAAAAAGGACGTTCCTGTCATCATTTAGTTGCTGCTAGTAGGCAGGTACGGCACGTTATTAAAGGAGAAAGGTCCAGACAATTTCAGTTTCTTTTTATAACAGAGTTTGTTTGCTTGAAATTATCATCATGGCTTATCAATTATGGTATAATTTTTCTTTTACAATAAATCAGCGAATAGTATTTTTTTAGCCTTGTTTTTTCAGGGAAACGACATTATTTCGTTAGTTAATGTACGATGAACAAGCTTGTATAGTAGGTAGGAATAGTATGTCATGTCATTTATAGTTTTTTTTTTTTGAGCAGCGCTAGTAGAAACGAACCATGGGACGTACAGTTAACTTCTTTGTTCGTTTAGGGTCTGCTTAATTTAAAATTAGCTATACGGTTCTAAACAGACTCATCAGCTAATCGATACATTAGCTAACAACGTGCTCCTTGTTAATCACAATAGGTCTCAACAATTCATTACACTTCTTGTCAAAAAAAAACAATTCATTACACTGAATTGTTTAGGTCTATCGTGATTATAATAAATATTTCAAATAATCTAACTGTGATTGTGAGTACTCTGGGAGGCTGCCATCCAAACACACCCATACGTCTCTTTCTATGCTATTATCTTATTGACACGTCGTTAGGAGTACCTCACAGATCGACACAAGAATTGGATCTACGAATTCCTTAAATAATCTCAAAATAAATATATAACCCGTGCAAACATTTCCTAAACATTAGATGCCTGAAACAGTTCAGGCGACAGCTCCTTCCCCTTCCTATTCTGTCGCATGTTGCGATGACTCTCTCCCGATGCACGAGCGGTCGTTTCCTCCGTCGCCTGAACAAAAACTGAAATCCCAGGCGACTGTAGTTTAGCAATCCCCATGCTTTTTTTGCGAATATATGTTGAATGTTGAATTCCAATCAACAACGAAAACAACATTGTTTCCTTATCTTCCTTTTATAGTAAAAACGGGGCTTCAGGCAAGTTAACACAAATAGAAGCATCCTGAAATACTTTCATGCCATTTTTTGTGACTCGAGGGTATCTTGTGACATTGAGGGAGGCAAAGCCATTATATTGTCTCCGCTCACCGGTCCATCCTATATGGCTTGCAATGGACGGTCGACGGTTGGATATGATACATCCTCTCAAAATGCTTGCAATGGACGGTCGACAGTTGGATATGATGTTGGATATGATACATCCTCTCAAAATGCTTGCAATGGACCATCTCCTCCTAGATTACAGTTACACTATTCATTTTCTCATGGTTTACTTACTTGTCTTTGTGTTTGTGTAATGGAGGCATAATCTAATAACAATGGTTTATCTTAGTGAGGAAATAAAACTTAAAGACACGTAAATGTATCTATGAGAGGGAGGGAGGAAGTTAGGAATAAGGAATACAGTATGCTAGTGTGATGAGAATGACGTCATGATCTACCCATGAAGCAAAGGTTAATAAAGAGGGCTTGGTCTCTACTGATGAAGCGATGTGAACACAATCGTTTTGTAAAGAAACCAATCCAAACGACATTCACAGTCAAAAGCGTAGTTTCCCACCTTGGAGAAGCATATAAAGCTACAAATATTTAGCTATCACAAATGAGTGATGTTGGAGCACAGGTTATTTAAGCCAACAAATCTAAACTTTGGTTTGAACCACCATTTTAACTTACT
Organism: Themeda triandra; assembly: GCA_018135685.1. Classification (NCBI taxonomy): domain Eukaryota; kingdom Viridiplantae; phylum Streptophyta; class Magnoliopsida; order Poales; family Poaceae; genus Themeda; species Themeda triandra. The sequence continues at coordinate 306,979 of JAENPR010000755.1, read as the reverse complement.
TAAGTTGCCACCATCTTTTACCGAATAAATTTTAATGACTCGTTTTTGAAACCACCACTTTAGCTTACTTAAGTTGCCACCATCTTTTACCGAATAAATTTTAATGACACGTTTTTCCTCTCTCAAAAGTTTATAAATCTAGAAACCTTCACACTATTAGATTTATCTTGAATTATACTACATATTTATTAGAGTTTTTAAGTATTTTGTGCACATGTAAAAAAATTGGGAAAAAATGGACTCAAAGTTGCTAATAAGGTGGTGGCAAGTAAACTATAGAGAACGTAAGTACCATATTTGTTTTAATGGGCATACGTGCTGAGCCGCTGATTGTATATATATACAGGTTAAAAAATAGCGGCCAAGGAGTGGTATGTGAATCTGCAGAAAGGTTTTGGACCTTCATACAGGACAGCAGAAGTTGGGAGGGCCTGAAAAGAGTGTTTCAGGGGCATATGTGCAAGGGAAAAGGGAAAACACATGGTTGGGGGTGTTCCTGTAAGATGGCCAGGGACCAGCGAGTAAAATCTCAAAAATGATGGCCAGGGACCAGCGAGTAAAATCTCAAAAAAATTTGGACCATTTCTCGATTTGTGCGTGTCATCCTTGCGCAGGGGCCATGCTAATCTTCTCTGTATCGTTCCAATTTTATCGGATGTCTCCGAAGAGACAACTTGGTGCCCGTAGCTCGGCTTATAAGCTTGTGTTTGGGTCGTTCTATGGCCAGTTTGGTACTAAACACCGTCGCTCATTAGTCGTCGCTTTCCCTGTAAGCCGCAGTCAATGACGATACGCCCCGTGGGCTGCATCCTTAGCACGGCCCAGCTATCACGGGAAAGAGCAAAGTGGGCTTCATGTTTGCCCTTTTTTCTTTTTTTTTTCTTTTAAGATTGCTTAGCCCAAGATTCATTTTTTTATTCTTGTGGGGCCATAATGTCTTATATCCCTTAAATTATGTCATCCTTCTCCGTTCCAAATCACAAGTTGTTGTTTTGACTTTGTTTTGGTATAGCAAATAGAGTACAATCTACTAGCATCGAATATATTTTATTAGTTAGGTCCCAATGCTAACATTGATTGTTAAAGTCTGAAATGCATGTACTACTTAACTAATATATAGAACCTCAATTGCCAAGTTTCTGCTCTAGTTGACCAATGTGTGATGTCCTCTTCTGCTATGCTTTTTATTAAGCGGTCATTAGCAGACTTGTACTGCCTTCGTTTTCATTCACGTGTCGTATTAGCGTCGTCTTAAGTCAAGCATTTATATCTCCAGGGCGGCGAGGGTTCAATAACCCGCCGCTAACCAAATCCCCGCCTCCTCCAGGGCGAGCTGCGCCGCCGTACCACAAGGCCATCAAACATCTGCGTTCCGCTGCTTCCAAACTCTCCAACCAATAAGGAAGAAGAGCAAATCAAATCCTCGTCGGATAGGCTTCTGAGTGTTTTCCCGAGCTGATCCACCATTACATGAATCGATTCTCGGCGACATCGATTGCATGGTTCAGATGATAGGCCCGTAGGCATAGCTTCCCGAGACCTCCCTAGAGAAAACACGGCCGAGGATGACCTCGGATGGAAAAACAAAATAAAGTTTGTAGATTTGAAAAGTTATGCCCGCAGCATAGCTTCCAAACCTCCCTAGAGAAAACACAGCCGAGGATGACCTCGGATGGAAAAACAAAATAAAGTTTGTAGGTTTGAAAAGTTATGAAACTTTATAGTTGACAACCTTTTGATTTGAGTTTGTTTAGAGACTCAAAAAATGTAATTTTCACTCGGTTTGAAATAATATGTGGGGAACTAAAACTGCTTGTAGATGCATATGATTGTGTAGTGTAGTGGTTAAGGTAAAAACTGCGTGAGAGAGGTCACTAGTTCGAGTCCCCGTTGTAAAATGTGCAAAAATTCTAGAAAAAAGACTAGCTAGGGCCTGGTGTATGCGTATAATACATTATCAACTCCAATTGCAATTCTTCCTAGCGCCCGCACGTGGCAACACTCAGCGGTCGAGAAGTTTATATAAGAATTATACTAGTCGAAGATGTGGGTATATTATATATACGAACACAAAGGGAAGATATATATATAGAAACTATGCAAGTATATGCAAACATGGTATACAGAGATAATACTGAAAGTTTCCCGCAAGCATTCATAAGCTTGACTATTGTAATACTATTTTATGCACTACTGGAAGACCGATCGGCTTTGCTGCCTACTCCATGGAGCAGCAGCATTGCTTGAAGGCCTCAAGGCTATGCTTGAACACAGGCACAAAGGCATCCACACTGCCATCACCAAGGCAGGACGGCACGAGGAAGAACATCCCTTCTGTTGGCATGTATGGCGGCATCAAGTAGGATGGGCCACCGGTGCCCAGGTCTAGCTCTTGAAATGGGAACGTTAGCCAGCTATCCACATTCAGATCCGGGCAGAGCACATCCTTGGTGAGCACGGCAGTTGTCTCCAATCCCTCCTCCTCCACCACGCCGGAGCTCGCGAAGTCCACATAGGACTGGAAGTAGTCATAGTCCACTTGCTTCACCGCATCGTGGATCACCTGCGCCACATGAGCTAGAGGCTCCTTGAGCAGGTTGCCCACCGTGGTGCGTGCGTATGCCCACAGGACGAGATTGCCAAAGTATCCCTCTGGCACTCCAAGGCGTGGCCTCCCATCCACGGCAATTCGCATGGCAGACTCCTGGCATGGGGCACAGAGGCCACGGGCACGCGTCATGGCACGCCACACATGTCCCACGATGATCTCAAACCGGCTGAAAGCGTGGCCGCCGCGACCTTCTGATGCCTTGGCGCGGAGCATGGTGATGAATTCCTTGGTGAAGTGCGCCTTGTGGATCACGATGTCGTGGCCATGGGATTTGAGGTGCAATGATGCTGCAGGCATTGTCGTCAACTCCACACCACGGTGCTCGAACTCAAAGCATGGTGGGTCTCGGAGTGGGAACAGCCTTGGTCGGTGGTGTAGCGGCGGTGGTAGGTCACCGATTGGGACCCCACGCATGGTGCGACCCCATGCGACGAGGAAGCTGCTGGCGGCATGACCGTCAGCGACGACGTGGTTCGAGGCAAACCCCACCATGAGTGAGCCACAAGTGAACCTCGTGAGCTGCACCTGCACCACCTCCTCAGTCGTGTCCTCCAACCTAGGGTGCAGCTGCAGCATGTCCGGCGATGGCTCTGCTGAAGCAACATCAGTAAGGTTGGCATCCACAAACGCCTCGATGAGTCGGGCGCCATGGTCATTGAGCAGCACACCGAGCTCGCCATCAAGGCCCGGACGGACCTGGCCAGCGAACGCCCGGTACACAACCAGCACGGTGGCAAGGCCACGCTCAATGTCGGCGGTGGAGGGCACCGGTGGTGAGAATGCGTAGATGATGGCCATCTGTATGCGGTATGTGATCTTGTCGAACACCGAACATGGCACATGCTCGGTGGTGTCTGGTCGTGGCACACCTGGTGGATAGGACGGCTTGACAAGCCTAGAGCTCTCCACCTTCACCTCCATGGAGATCTTCTGGTCTGTGCAAATTAAAGGCTCACTTTTCTTGGCTTGGATGCTTCGATATCACACACATATATATATATATTTAGACGTCTGAGCAAATATCTAAGTCTATATCTATATCTATATCTAATAATAAAACAACAAAATTTCAGTGTGCCATATCCAGTAAATTTTCTGTCCACCAAGCGTGCTCCAATCAGAAAGAACAAAATTAAATAAAAAAGGTAAGCAAATTGGACAAAAAAAAAACAATAGTCAGGCGTACAACCACGCTAAAAGAACTTCCACGCCTCATATACGATTGGACCGCATGCAACCATGCATAACAGACCGACCCTCGAAAAAACAAATTAATAAAAAATATTAATTTTAGTTTGTCTGTGATAATTTATTTTAGAGGTCAAAGTGGTGCCAAAAGTTATACGCTCCTCCAAATATGAATATTGTAGATATGGAGATAATTTTTAATATGCATACGGGTATAAATAATTTCAATCCAATTGTGTGCGGATATAGTATAAGTCTATAAGATATAGAACTGGCAAAATTAGGTGGATATAGATTTTCTAAAGTTTGAATAGGATATCCGAAAAATTTCTCTTCCTAAACTAAAATCTAGAGGAATTCTGGATTTAAAAGTCTTGGCCTTGAAATGTTTGACTCCATCACCCCATTAGCGTTTTCGAAAAAAAAAAATCATATTAAGTATTAAGTGTGATGTTGGCTACAGGCATGACAAAAAATCCTGACACAAATTCGAGCCACTAGTGCAATGGAAGAGCATACTTCTGTACTTCTAAAAAAATACATAGCATGATCACCATTGTCGCCTTGCCCTGCTTGTCCCACTAGCGCCAATGTCGTCACCTCGATCACTCTTGACCATCCACACAAATTATGACTCTCGCTCGATCACATCCTCCATCAATTCTTGTATTTTGCCATGCTCTGTAGCATTTTGCCATCGACATCCTCTGCAAATCACACTAAACCCTAGCGAAGGTCAAGTAGGATCAATAATTCTAAGGACTTTGTCCGCTATCTAAAACATAATAAAGTATTTTATTTGTGATTCATAGTCCATAAAGGTCTTTGTCCGCTAGCCCAAAACATAATAAAGTATTTTATCTATGATTCGTAGTCTATAAAGGAGTTCTAACAAATATAAATTCCATATAGGCATATGTTCTTGTCCAAATTGGACTGTATTGAACAATCTTGCTACTTTATAATTAAACGGCTCTAGAGAGACCTGCACCTAGATCTGCCATCATGGGGCTAGCCTAGCTGGCAGAAGTCAATATTCTATGTCACGAAGATGGTGTTGAATTCATGCCTATCAAGTGCTGGAGGTGGCATAGAGGCAATTGAAAACCTAAAAAAAAAGAATTGAATGCTGGTAAAATTATACACTATTCTATTGCATTCATGGAAATATCTACACTATTCTTATTATACACTCTTTTCAATCTATGGATCCAAATGTTAAACAAACGCTCAGGTAAAAGATATGTTAACAGATGCTAAGGAAAAATAAAAGGAAAATAGGCAGAGAGTGGTATGCATAGATGACCAATGAAAAAAGACTTCAAAAGCTCTGTGTAGTCTATCATGAAAGTAGAAATAAAGAGTCATCACAACTCAAACAAAATGATACACAAGGGACAAAGCAATATCCTGCCAAACCTGCACTAAGATCTACCATCGCGGAGCAAACCCGACCAATGCAAGCTGATATTCTGCATCATGATGGCGCTAGGATTGATGCTCGTCCAAATGTACATGCCGAAGGTGGCATAGAGGCGCTTGAAAACAAAAAAAAAAAAAATCCATCTAGATAAAATTACTTCAATAATATTTTTTTGTTTTCTCTATTGCATTAATGGAATTGCATTAATGGAAAATATCGCACTATTCATACTATATGTTCTTTTGATCCACTGATCCAAACAATACAAAAAAATCAATCAAACAGACAATCCATTAGGGTCACAAGATCTAGCAATGGATGCCAAGGAAAAAAGGAGAAGAGATAGAGAGCGGTATGCATACGCAACCTATGAAAAAAGAAGGAAAGAGTTAAAAGGATAAGGCAGTGATATGCAAATATGGAACAAGAACAAAAGATAGCTAGCAAACAAAGACCTGAAGCATAGTGCACAAACCAAATATCAAGTCACCTTGGAGAACCCTGCATATATATTATACAAACAAAAAAACTTAAGTAGATATGTACTGTTAACATTTTACATAAATGTTTAATAGATTTTTTCCCATTGCAACACATGGACATATTTGCTAGTCTATACCTCTATACCTTCTACCGTATATTTTTTCTATCTGCTCTCCATCGGTTTGGCAAAAAACAATTCTGGTTGTCCTACGTGTTACCAATTTTTTTTTTTTGCCTCCTCTAAACCTCATAACTAGGACACGTAGCAATTATATTCCAATCCAATGACGAAGAGAAACTAAGTCCTCTCACCTAAAAACACACGAGTTAGATTTAAACCCCACAAGTGGAGGGGTTTAAGTGAAAAAAAAACTCAGACGTTGGATCTAAATCTTCTGGTCTTAATTGGTGATTTTATAGGTTACACGAAACGTGAGTTGCAGATGATACGTTGCCTTTTTTTTTCCAGAAAAGGGAGGTGCCAAGAAAAATAAAAATGGCTATTAGAGGGAGGTAAAATAAGTGCAGTGGCAACGTCATTACGACACGATATTATCAATCAATTCGTCTTCTTCGTGTGCCGGTGAGGAGGGGAGGAATTATCCCTCCCTCGGCATTCTTCCATCCCGGAATATCCCTCCTCCTCGCGTTCCTCTCGTCCGTACGCCGCTGCCGCCGCCGTCTCGCACCGCCGGTGGCGCCCCAGTGCAGATCGTGCCGCCCCCTTCCTAGATCGGGTCCCAATCCCGCCGCCGCCCAAGGCGTTCGCCGATCTCTTCGCCGGCGAAGAGCGCCGCCCACCAGGTATTGCCCCGCCCCCTTCTCTTCTCTCTTCCCTGGGCGAAACCGAGTTCCCAAACTCTGACCTCAAGCTATCCGGCTATCTGATTTGATTCCAATACGAAATTCTAACATTTTGCAAAAAATTATCGGGCCATGTCCGTTTATGACTAGGCTAGATCCACCCCCCGGATTCGGAAGCACTAAAAGTTTCAATTTTTGTTTCGAATTCAGAATCCTGGTGGTTCCCGTTCCCGTTCCCGTAGCTCGTGGATGAAGGAGGAGGAGCTGGGTCGTGGTGGCGAAAAAGCTCTGATTTTGGTGATTTTGTAGCCGTGGACGGCGCTGCTGCTAATGCCCTTGCCGGAGGAGGGTGAAGGATCATCCCATGGCTTGATGGTCTGTGCTATCGCGGACGACGAGCTCGTCGTCGGTGGCCGGCGTCGGCGCGTTGCAAGATGTATACCCTGGGCAGCCTCATCTCCCGCAGCGTCTACTCGGTCTCGGGCGCGGTGCACCCGTTCGGCGGCGCGGTGGACGTCGTGGTGGTGCAGCAGCCGGACGGCAGCTTCAAGAGCTCGCCGTGGTACGTGCGCTTCGGCAAGTTCCAGGGGGTGCTCAAGTCGCGGGAGAAGGTGGTGGACATCGCCGTCAACGGCGCCGACGCGGGCTTCCACATGTACCTGGACAGCAACGGCGAGGCCTACTTCCTCAGGAACGTGGACCCGAACGGGGAGGAAGGGGAAGAGGAGGAGTTCGTCGTCTCGCCCGCCTCGTCGGGGGACGAGCGGGAGGTGCTGTCGCCGATCCAGGAGGCGGTGGCGCAGCTGAGGAAGTCCAAGAGCACGTCGTGCGATAGCTCGACGATGGAGGCTGATGTTGGTGGCGAGGGGAAGATTCTTGCGAGGACTGTGAGGCGGGCCACCATACTTGAAAGGATGTTTGGTCGGAAATCGGTGAAGAACAGTGCCCTTGCTGTGGATAGGGTGAGCTCGTTGGAGCGAGCAGAGATTGCTGCGGAGCTCCTTGATTCCAAGTGGTCAACAAATCTCCCACGGAGTTCGAAAAATAATGGTTCAAATGATGAACCTTCCAAGAGCAATTTGGCAGAGGCTAGGAACAATGGTCAGATGGAAACCTCAAAACCTAATGCTTCAAATGATGAACCTTCCAAGAGCAATTTGGCAGAAGCTACAAACAATGATCAGATGGAAACATCAAAACCTAACGCTTCAAATGATGAACCTTCCAAGAGCAATTTGGCAGAAGTTAGCAACAATGATCAGATGGAATCCTCAAAACCCAATGGTTCAAATGATGATCCTTCCAAGAGCAATTTGGCAGAAGTTAGCAACAATGATCAGATGAGAACCTCAAAAACTAATGGTTCAAGTGATGATCCTTCAAAGAGTAATTTGGCAGAAGTTAGCAACAATGATCAGATGGAAACCTCAAAACCTGTGTTTTCAGAACATAGCTTGGATCATGGGAAAGAGATGGACTCCAACGGTGACAATGCTCACTGCAATTCATGTAGCCCTCGTGGAGGAAGAAACACTTCAGCAGATGAAACCGTTCAGTGTTTACAAGCCACTATTGTGGAGGAAGAGGTGGTTGAGATACACATGCGTGAGAGTAGCGACTTAACTGATAATATCACTTCAACCACACATCAACATGGGTCAGAATCTTTGTCAAATGATCTGGGAACAGATAAACTTACACATCAGTCTGTCGATACTCAAGATGAGTTGCTGCATGATGTTGAATATGTCGCTGGAAGGGAGACACATGTAGAGGAGGTTGAGATACACACGTGTGAGAGTAGCGACTTCACTCATAATATCACTTCAACCACACATCAACATGGGTCAGAATCTTTGTCGAATGATCTGGGAACAGATGAACTTACGCATCAGTCTGGCGACACTCAAGATGAGTTGCTGCATGATGTTGAAGATGTTGATGGAAGGGAGACACATACAGAGGAAGTTGAGATACACACGCGTGAGAGTAGCGACTTAACTGATAATATCACTTCTATCACACATCAACATGGGTCAGGATCTTTTCAAATGATCTGGGAACAGATAAACTTATGCATCAGTCTTTCAGTACGCAAGATGAGTTGATGCATGATGTTGAAGATGTCACTGGAAGGGAGACACATACCGAGGAGGTTATTTCCAATGGCATTTTTGAAATCAATGTTGTTGAGACAGACATTACAAGCGGTAAGAGTGAGGTGGTTTCTGAGATTGATACTGTTGATTCTGATGGAGCTGATCAAAATTTTACAGATACAAATTACCAAAATTATGGCACGACAGATATATCAGCTGAAAGGCATGAGGTTTCATTGATCCCTTCTGCACAGGATGCAGTTCAAGAGAAAATAATTATCCTCAGTAGTTCTGAGACTCTGGAGGGTTCACTAGATGCAGTTGAAGAGAAAGTAGTCATTCTCAGCAGTTGTGAGACTGTGGAGAGCTCATATGCTGTGTCCAGTGTTTTGGATGACACAGATACTCCTGATATCTCACAGGCTGACAGTGTACAACATGAGGAGCACTCTAGTATCTCTGATGGGAGCACAGAAAAGCTAATTTCTGAGGAAAATTCTTTAGTATACTATGGTGTTCCCAGCGAAAAAAAGGACTTGGTTAATGTAGCTGTTCAAGAATGTGAAGCTTTTATCTTAGAAAGTCCCGCTCCCCAAATCTTGGATGAGAATGGTCCAGATATGGATGTATCTACCAACAGTGTTTCCCTTTCGCATGCAGACACTGCTCATGATTTAGCTTGTCAGCATGTTTCTTCTAGTGCTGTAGAGACACCAACTTATGAGCCTGACATCGGTCCTGAAGATGTAACAAAGAACTCAATTGTGGAAAATGAAGCATGCAGCGGGGAGCTTGTTGTTTCTGTTATTCAGACCACAATTGGAGATGGACTGTCAGAATGCATTGCTCAGCCAGCTGTTTTTTCTAATAAAATAGAAGTAGAGGGCTCACCAACTGCTGTTGGATTTTCCAGTTTGGTCAGTGTTGAAGTGCAAAACCCAAACCTAGAAGATGACACAAACAAATCTAGTTCTGTGATTGGAGATGAAGTTGGTTCTCCACCTGAGGCTAATGCTGAGCTTGATGAAGAAGCAGAACCAGTTGTATCATTCTCTGAATATACAGAAGAAATTCAGTTTCAATTTAGTGATACTGAAAATTTTGCAGATAGAAGGGCCAGGGATGACATGGTGGCTAACAAAACAATTGGTGAAGTAGAACATGACGAATCTGATTGTGGCACAGAGAAACAGGAAGGAGGTGATTTAGGTCTAGCGAATGACTTGGAGAACTGTTCTGATTCATTAAAGCCTGTGACTAGCCCTGTTTCTATTCCTGCAATTGACTTCCAGTCCGGAGATAATAACATAGAGGCTCAATCTCTACCAAATCTCCGTTCTCATATAGATGATCTTGAAAGGTCTGATAGTTTTCTGCTAAGCCGCTCACTACAATCAAATGCTGAAAAGAGTGGGGTTGACCCAGTCAAGAGCACATCAAATGCTGAAAATAATGGGGTTGACCCATTCATGAGCACAGATTCTTCTTTTCTTGAGCAGAAATCAGAAGTTATTGTTGATTCAGAAGAAAATACCAGCCCACTTGAGGTTACCAGCAATGTAGCACCTGATGACAAGCATGCTGATGACCTGAAAGTTGATGCATTCATCCCTTTTGCAGGTGAGTTATTTTCTTTTTGGGACTAACATTTATAGTTGTTTTAACACTAGTAGGTTATAATGGTCTTTATCTTGCGGAGCTTGATAGTGTTCAAAATTTCTCCTATAATTTAGTTGTGCTTAGTGAATAGTGAAACTTTGATAAAGTCAAGTTTGGTGGATTGTTTTACTAGTTTTGTTGCAGTTTTTGTGATTCCTGCAATAGTGTGTTACTGAACTACTGAAGTAACTTGACAACAATGATGATCTCTATATGTGCCATTTTTGCAGAATTATCACTATGCAGGCACCTGTTATCTGAAGGCATGGGGGAGGATGCTGCTTGCAGTGCATTTGATTCTGAGAAGATAACCTTAGAGAAGTTTCGTGACATGAAGCAATCACTGATGCGAAACAACAAACTAGTTGTTAGGATTGCTGGCCGCTATTTTCCCTGGGATGCTGCTGCACCTATAGTGCTTGGTATGACTTCTTTCAGTGAGGAACAAGTTTTTGAACCCAAAGGAATGATAAAGGTGGAGCGAGTTGAGCAAAGTGAAGCTCCAGGTGGCAGCTGGAGGATCTGGCCATTTAGTTTCAGACGAACAAGGACTATTAGTGCTATCCAGCCAGTTTGTGAAAGTACTGTTGAGACTTCTGTATCCACTCCTAAAGAATCCACACCTGTTAAAGAACTAGATAGAGAAAGGAATAAATCCAGGGCAAAGAGGATTGAGAGGAAGGTGCGATCACTCACTCCAACATCTGAGGAGCTTGCATCTCTTGATCTCAGAGAGGGCAGGAACGTGGTAACATTTACTTTCTCAACTGCAATTGTTGGGAAACAGCAGGTTAGTTTCACTTAATCTTTTTCAAGTTTCACTAAGTGCATTTCTCATCCTCCCATATTTTCTTTAACAGGTTGATTGCCACATATATTTATGGAAATGGAATACACGCATTGTAATATCTGATGTGGATGGAACAATCACCAAGTAAGTTGCAAAACTGGAGCAATCAAACATATGTTTTAACGTTTAATTATTATAGTTTGGACACTTGATCGTCAGGAGTGTCGGTTGTTCCACATTTCAAACGATACACATTCTTTGGTTGTGGCTTGTATGTAATTATAAGTTTAAACCAATTTTGTCTTAGTAATGGAATGATAAGCAGCTCTCTTGTGTATTCGAGAAAAAAAAAATACACAGTTATACTTATATTGTTCTGTTAACCCATGATTCTTAATTTCTCTTTGTTGAAAAATATTTATTTGTAAAGGGAGGAAAAACGAGTAAGATAATGAATTAAATACTGCTAAGTTTTATCATTAATCAATATGGGAAATCTGATTCATACCACCAGCTAATGTTATTTTTTGTATATTAAAAATTTAAAATCTCACAAATGTTTATGTTTTGTCATATAATTGTAGGTCTGATGTTCTTGGGCAGTTCATGCCACTAGTTGGAGTTGATTGGTCCCAAAATGGAGTTGCTCACTTGTTTTCTGCAATAAAGGTATTCAACTCATGCTTGTAACAAAATAAAGCAAGTTTCACCTTCACTACAAGATCTAGTCGTGCCATAGTTCATGCTACTCATGCTTGTAACAAAATAAATGAATTTTCATTTCACTTCCAGATCTAGTCATGCCATAGCAGTTGATTGTGTCTTGTTTTCTTGACTTTGGAACATCATTCAAGTCTCAAGAATGCCATCAGTGAATGTTTGTTGACTTGGGTTGTTCTTGTTATCTTGTTGCTTGCATCCACAGGAAAATGGATATCAGCTTCTATTTCTGAGTGCGCGTGCTATTTCACAAGCCCATATTACAAGACGGTTTCTTTTCAACCTAAAGCAGGTAATTCTAAATTCAGCCCTTAGTCCTAGTTAATCTTCTACCTTCAGAAACTGTTGTGGCCTGGCACACAAGCAGCCATGAATTCTGTTATGCCCAATCGCCTAACAATAACATAGGCCTGATCATGTCACACATTCACAAAGACCCAGCTACAGCAAAACTAATAAGTAGAACCTGGTGCCCATCTATCTTATCCCCTCATGTAAATTTTGATTTCAGGACGGCAAAGCACTTCCTGATGGCCCTGTTGTTATATCTCCAGATGGTCTCTTCCCGTCACTTTACAGAGAAGGTGAGCACACGATGATATATTTTCGCTATTTTCTATTCAGTTAATTGTCAGTGACCAAAAAGAGTAGAAGACACTAGATTACTTATCTCCACAGTGAAAAATGTTGCATTCATTACCTCTAATATTAACTTTTTTGAACCTCTAATTTTAACTTGGGTTCACATGAGTAAACTCGTGTCAACCTTCTAATAAACTCGGTGTTTGGTAAGGATAACATTTCTGAATAAGAAAATCACCACTCCTTTTGGTTTTAGACCCCCTCAACCGTTGTTGGATAAGAGGCCCACTCCTTTTTAGAAGGTTTATGATAAGTGCTCATAATACAATCATGTTGACATAAAAAGTAATCCCTCCTTTTCAAAATGTAAAGCATATTAGAATTAAAAAAGAAAAAATCTAAGCTTCGACCATCAATTAGTCAAAGCATTTGTACATTTAGTGTACAGAAGATGTATTGACATATTTGTATATTCACATGCCTTTTATTAAGATGTTGCTTTGTAGTAGTTGCTAGTACAAGAATAATGGTCTGCCAGGATCAAAAGACTTTCTGAAGTCCTAAAACGTCTTATATGTTTGTGTGATGCTAATGTTTTCTGAAATTGGTTTGTAGTTATCAGAAGAGCTCCGCATGAATTCAAGATTTCATGTCTAGAGGTGAGTACTCCCTAGCAGCCTAGTGAACACATAAAGAAGGCTTCTTCGCTTCTTTGAGTTTTATTGATGATTTCTCTGTCCTTTACAGGCTATCAAAGATTTATTTCCACACGACTCAAATCCATTTTATGCTGGATTTGGAAATAGAGATACAGATGAGCTTAGCTACCTCAAGGTTGGTATTCCAATTGGCAAGATCTTCATAATAAACCCCAAGGTAAGAATTTAAAGACACAAATCACTAGTCTCCCTCCTGTGAACGTCTCTATCTGCATAACTGTCCAGTCAGAGCATACTCGCACTGGAGATGGGCATCTAGAAAATTCATGACAAACTTTTCCTTTGATGCAGGGTGAAGTTGCAGTGAATCGACGGGTTGATACAAAGTCATACACATCCTTGCATGCTCTCGTCCACGGGATGTTCCCTCCAATATCGTCATCGTCTGAGCAGGTCAGCATTCCCTTAATATTTGCCAGCAGTTCAAGTGTACTTACTCTTTTTCAATGTAAATTGCTTCTTATTCTGACGGCAAGTTCTTGGTCAATTCAGGAGGACTACAATGCTTGGAATTACTGGAAGATGCCATTGCCTGATGTTGATCTGTGAGGTACAAGAAGTCTGCACAACAGCACTGCAGTAATTTTTTGATGCGCCGTAGTGATCATGAGAAGGCAACCTTGGTGAAGGTGGCACCCTGAGGTACTTTATTTGAACTATCTTTGTGCTATCTTTGTGCTACTTGTTTTTTTTCCCCCTTCATGGGCTTTGTGTCTAATATGCTTGCATTTGGCCACCTATTTCTGCAGGCCAATCATTGGTTGGCTACATGTGGATGCTCCTGATATAAGCTCCTGCAAGATCGAAACTGTACATATAGGATCATAATAGATGACTCGCGATCTGTATATGCTGATGAGGCAGCTGGAGCAATGTAGCTATTTCTTGTGACTCCTGTTGCTGTCGTCGTTGTTGTCCTAGGACTGGAAATCATGCCTCCCATGTCCTGTAGCTGAAGGTATATAATTTACTGATCGGAGGGATCTGATAGTAGAGTGTGTTGCCAACCCCCCTGGCCCCTTTTCGTTTCATCCTTATGTAATTGTGGTATATGTAATTTGTACAAGAGCAATTTTATAATGCAATAGAAAGTCAGCTGTTGACATGCAGATAATATGCTAGTGGTGAACTCGTACACCATTCTGGGCTGGCAATAGCATGTTGCATTGACCTCGGTAACAGAAAGTTGACCACTAATATATTTGGTTTAATAATTTTTAAAAGATTTGATATCAACATGCCCTAAACGCTAAGTTTTATATGACTGATGAGGGAGAACAAAAATAATAACAGGGGAAATGTCCAAAATATATAAGGAAGGAGGAATGCATTTTCTATTCCTTATATTCTGTAGTAGATGGTTAGGGAAATTCCTGTGGTTGTAAATGCAAAAGTTTTTTTTTTTTTTTTTTTTTTTTTTTTTTTGCGATTTGTAATTTGTAAATAAATGTAAATGAAAAGTTTCGGAGGGCCTGTGTGCAAAACCTATCAATTCTCTTAACCAGGAAGAAGGCCCATTTGCTCACCTGCTCCAAAACCCTAGCGCCGCCACCAATGGCGGACCCCGAAACCCCAGCCACGCCGGCGCCCGCCTCCGCCTCCGCCTCCGCCTCCGCCAAGAAGAAGAAGAAGAAGCACTCCAAGAAGCACGCCTCCACGGACGAAGCCCCCACCAACGTCACCGCCGACGCCTCCACCGACGAACCAGCCACCACCAATGTCACCGTCGACGCCCCCGCCGACGTCGCCGTCGAGGCCCCCGCCGACGAACCACCCCCACCAACGTAACCGTCGACGCCTCCCTCGCGGGGGGTTCCTCCTCCGACGCCGCGGCCGGCCCGGTCGTCGGCTACTTCCCCTCCGGCTACGACCCCCTCGCCGCCGCCGGCGCCGCCAAGGGGAAGGAGTCTGCCTCTTCCCCCCGCGCCCGGCTCTTCCGGCACGAGAAGCACCCGACGTGGGTGGACCTCGTGGTGCGGGGCCCCGGCGGCGGGCCCGACTTCGTCGGCCGGAGCTACGCCGGCGAGGCCGCCGCGCCGCAGCTCTGCGAGTACGCGCTCGGCGTCCTTGACAGGGCCTCCGGCACCCTCCGGGTCGTTCCCATCGCCGCCAACAAGGTGAGTTGGCTGGTTGGCTGGTTGCAGTTGAGTTGCAATTTTAGCTGAAGCTAAACGGGTGTTGTCACACAGATATGTCAAACGTGAAATTTCAGCTGCTTAACTTAATGAAGCAATCTCAGTTTTTTTAGTACTGTAGCTATTCTCTGCTGTCTAATTGTGCAATGGAAAGCTGCAATTGGATGGGCATTACTGGTGTTGTGAGTTGTGACATTACCTGCGCAGTTAGGATTTTAGCAGAGTCGCACTAAAGCTTCAATCTCCTGTTCTGAACTTTTTTTATTCGTTTGGATTGGAACGTTAGCTATTGCTGTGATTGTCATTCCAATCAGAAGAGTGAGCTTAGAAAGCAGAAAAAATTCTGTGCAAATGGCTTGAGGCACTGAGGATATGAGAATGTAAAGTTATTCTTGATGTTTGTGCTCTGTACTCTCTAACAGATTCTGAGGCTAGAGCCGCATCTCGAAGTGCAGCGCCCAGAGCACTCTGAGGTGGCATCAGAAGCGGCTTCAGCTGCAGGAAATAATGAATTGAAGGTTCAAGATCTGACCATGATGTATGGAACCAAGATGGACAGGGACAAGGTATGTCCGTGGCTCTGTGCTAGGTTTACTAGCGTGCTGTTGATTATATGTATCAGAATTGCAACCAGAGTGTGAGCTTGAGACTTACAGTTGCAAGACTGAGAAACAAAAGGAATGAAAATGCCAGTTTGCTTTTGTTTTTCAGGAAATAGTTTTTTTTTAAGATGGATGTTCGTGACACAGTTACAGATTAGATTTGTTTAGCAGAGCTCATTATCAACTGTCATGGAGCTTAGTATGATTTCCTTTAGTTTTTAATTTGAATATGTTTGATAACAGGGAAGTATTTTGTAGTTATACCATTATCTTAAACTAAAAGCTGATTTGCAGATTTATGTTAAGATGATCATAATAATTTCCATTGTACATTGGTTCAAATTTATTTTCATGAGCTGCAGAGGCACTTGCAGCATTCCTTGCAATTTAGAAAAGTTAAAAAAGAAAGTTTGGCTGAAGCTTATAATCTTTGCAGGACAATAAGTATAGATCGTTAAATGCACAAAGGAATGATCCTACTGCTTTTGAGGACATTGACCTTGGAGTATTAGAGACTGCTGCCAACACCATTGATAGTCAGGAACCAGTACTTACTCGGAACATTCCACCTCATGATCCTACCGCAGATACATCAGAAAAGGCATATCTTTTGGATGAGATTATTCCAAAGAGTATGAGGCAACACCTTTTAGAAATTATCAGTCATTTTGAATCAGGAGAATTTTCCTCAAAAGGCTATGGGACTTTGTCTCAAAACGTGTGCACAAGCTGAACGAGCTTCAGGTGATTACTTGCATTTTTCTGTATGCTTTAGTTCTTCTATAGGAAGCCATATATAGTTTAAGGTGCTGTGTAATTTAATGGTAATTGTAACTGGTAAAACACTGCTAAATGGCAAACATTCTTGTGGTAATTTAAAGTACCTTTGTTTTTCTTCTCATGGAACTTGTGACAGTTTATAATTGATCCTTAGCATGACTTTTTACTTGTGTAGCATTATGATAGTAGTATAGCAGACACCATTCTACTAAAATGATGACAATTTGAATGGCACTGCTCTCTGTGTGCCCCTATTTACGAAGTGATAGTTTGGCTGCCAAAATGATGGCAGACAATTGTTGCTCTTATGCCTTTTTTATGTTTTCAATACAGTGTGTTTATGGATCTTTTCCACTTGTTTCTAAAAGAAGCCACATTTCCCTTGCATTATTTCAGGGTGAAGATCAAGAGAGGTTTGCTTGGATACTGTCCTACATCCAGCATCTCCTAACTTTATTGGCACGGAATGGCTCCATGTCCAAGCGCCATCGGAAAGATGGAAATGAAAACCAGAGAAACCGTGGACCAGCAACCCCGCAGGCTGTATATCGCAGGCTGTTGCAGATGTTTACAGAACCAGGGTCCAGTGTCATGTCAACAGAGAAACATGAGCTTCTGACCAACTACATATTGGTCCTAACACTTTTTGCTGATGACTTCAAATCTGATCCAAACGATATATGTGAGGACCTTAAAATGACCCGCCAAAAGCTTAAACCATATTATGACCAGTTGGGGTGCAAATCTGTGTCACAAGGTGCTTTTAAGGGTGCTGTCATGACGCTTCCAGCCCCTCTCAAGTTCCCAAAGGATGTTACAAGAAAGCGGCGACGCGCTAGGGCTTTATCTCAAGGAGGGAAACCAGTGGCTATTTATCTCAGAAATGGCTTGCATTACTTGAATGGTTGAAAAAAGGCCTCTGGATTATAGCACCCCCAATCGAAGGCAAGTTAAAGGAATAGGTGAGGCCTGATTTAGCAATGTACTGGAAATGAAAAGTTATCCAGTGTTTCATTTCATTTTGTTTTTCCTTGCCCATCGACATTGTTGTCAGGAAAGGAAACATGTCATCTATGTATTGATAAATATTTTCCTACCTGTACGAGTGAATGTATTGAAATGCTTCCTTTTGGGTAATCCCTTTGGTAGTATGGAAAATGAACATGGAGCACATCTCTCTGTTGTCCTTTATTGAGGAATTGCCAGCCTGATTTAGCAGTGTACTGAAAATGAAAAGCTGTCCAGTGCTTCGATTCATTTTGTTTCTTGTTGCCCGTCGACATTATTGTCAAGGAAACAATTCATTTATGTATTGCTAAATATTTGTCTACCTGAATGATTGAATGTATTGACATGCTTTCTATGGGTAGCTATGGAGCACTGACATGTTTCCTTTCGGTAGTTTGGATTGGAAAATGAGCACGTGCTTCCTTTTGGTTGTTCGGTAAATGAACAAGGAGCACGGTTTATTTGATTGGGAAAAAAAAAGTTCCTGTGTTAACCTTGTATTGCAGAATTGCCAGAGATGGTTAGTTACATACTGCAGCTGATGTATCTGATTGTTGCATTAAAACTGTGACAATTCACAGCTCAACAATCAACATGTCACAGATACATGCATTAGTGACCTGTATGTAAAAAGCAACTGCGAACCAGTTTTACATACCAAGTTACATCAGCTCATAAACAATAGGTGAAATCCACTAGGACAACAGGCTTATATGAAATCATTCCGTAACGGCTACAGCAATGTAAGAACGCAGTATCAATCTTGGACAGATTACACCACCAATCTAAACTTCTGTTCTACATCAATCGATGAGACTGACCATCTAAACCACACAGTAAACTGGTAAGGACTAGTAGTTGTCATTCAAGAGTCCTTTTGTTTCATTGCTAGTATACAAGGCATTATTTTTCACCCTGCCCAGGCTGCTCGACTTAGGATTTCTCCGCCACGTCACCACCTGCCTCGCTATCTGCTCCGGTTGTGGTCTTGTGGCTCTCATTGGCAGAAGGCTCTGAGCTCATGCCAGCCGTTGTGCCCTGCTGCTTGCTTACTTGCCCATCGGCTGGGACAGGTGGTGGCTGCTGCAGCTCCGCTGCCCGGGCAGGGTCAGCCTGCATAGGCTGCTGCATGCCGTTGATGGTAGCTGGTCTCATGACCATCTGTCCAGGGAATGTAAGAGCCTGCGCTTGCTGCTGCTGAAGCTGTTGCTGCTGCTGCTCTTGCATCTGCTGCGGGGTTAATGGGGTTCTTGGAGGGAACATTGGTACTTGTGACATGTAATGTCCCGCACCTGGCACTATACCAGGTTGCATCATCTGTACTCAAAGAAATGAAAAATTAAGTGATTTAAGCAAAGAGCATCAGGTGGAAGGTTTCTGATTTGAACAGAGCTAACCTGAGGGCGACCAGCAGGGTTTTGCGGTGGTTGGGGTTGGGCATCAGCAATCGCAGCCAGGTACAAGAGGTTCTTTTGAAGTTGAGCTTGATACCTAGACGTTCACAGAATGAATGTTATTGGGAATACATTGTGAAGAAAATAGCAATTACACATGAGACAGTTACTCATGAATAAGATTGAAGCCAACGATTACAAACGTATCATTTATCCTTCTGAAGTTTTAATAATAGTATGAATTGAATATCCATGTATCCTCTCAAATGACAGCTGAAACTAGAATGTAAAATGACGGCAAACTGACTTTTAACACGTCAAAGGATCAGAATTTTAGACAGCATAAGGTCAAACTAATTCAGACAACCTTATCAATTGACAGATACAAACTAGTGCGACAAATTGAGGTACCTCACAAATATAAACTAGAATACAGCCAAATGAGTATCTCACAAAATAGTTTAGAAAGATACTTACTGAGCACATTCAGCCAACTTTCCTAAGTTCTGATTTTCAAGGATGGCCAAAATAAGTTGCTTATTTTCGTCCAAATACTGCAAAAGGCAAATTCAGTACGTGTCAGTAGACTTTAATAAGTGAAAGATGACATAGACTAGTGCTTGGCTTATGCATAGTCATGAAGCAATCCATTTACGTTCTCAGTGAAAGAATTGTGCATGTAGTCTCATTTAAAAGTTCAGAGACCTGATTTTCCATTTCTCCTGCAGTTATGCTCAGCTTCTTGAAAGCCAAGCTTAATTCTACATTAATTCCAGAATTTGGTTGCGAGTTTGAGACACCAACACGTTGTGGAGGCCAGCACATGATTGTTAGCATGTCACAGCTAGTAAGCAGGTCAAGATAGTGTATCCTAACAAACCACATTATCTGTGAATCGAAGACTGTCAAAGCTGATATTATTATACAAGCAGGCCACATTCCATGGCAAAGGAAGTTTCGTCCAAGAATGATTAAACAAGGTTGACAGAAGAGCATTGCTGGACAAGGACAATGATCGACTGACAACCATGCTAAGAAATGGGAAATTCCTAAAACTCATCTGCAAATATGGGGTTCGTCAAAACCACCCTACAACTTTTGTTTTTGTGTTCTGGCACTTGCATCTCTTCCTAGGTATTTACCCTATAACGCCATTGAACACATGGGTGGCTTCTAACATGGCATGATGACTTCTAGTGTGGCTCATAGGACCTCCATAACATTTAGTCTGACCTAGCACTCCATTGTTTGCACTCTCTACTCATGCACTTTGGTGCTCATCTTGAAGAATTCACTAAAAAAATTTTAGAGTCCAAATTCACTAAAAATGAGTTGCAGGTCAGAATGACTTGTCACAAAGATGCACAAAGTTACACTACAAGTCACCATATCATGCTTGAATGCACCAATCATTTCAACAGCCTTAGGAGGTAGTTTGACACATAAGAAGATAACCAGTGTTCTAATGGGAAACCAGAAGTTGTAGGTGTTTTCCAAACAAACCCTGAACCCAGATGAGTTTTAGCAATTTCCCTTGGTAAAAGTGACTCCAGACTGGTAAGTCAAAGTGCTGCATGGCAGAGAGCCAAGGGCCAGTTAGGTGCCCCACCACAGGGCAATGTAAGCACAGGCTGAGAACCTGTACCACATGGCACAGGACTGGCTAGTTATAGTGCCAAACTGCATAGCAGAGAAGCCAGGCCCCGTTAGCTGTCCCACAGGGCAATACAAGCACAGGCAGAGAGCCTGTGTGCCATAGTTAGCCTTTACCAAAAAATTGAAACTGAATATTTAAATGGCAAGTTATAGTGTCATTGCTCATGTGACCAAATTCAAAACAATATTTGAATGCATGTCATGATCCCACTGCTCACTTAGCCTTTGCTAAACTTTCAAAGGCGGTTTTCCTTTATTATACTGCTAAAAACAAAAATGATATCTCAATGACACATTATGGAGCACCGCCTATTGTTGACATTTGCCAAAAAAATAAAATCGATATATAAGCAACACATTGTAGTGCAAAGGCGTCCAATGATTAGGCACTAACCACAACCTCAGAGCATCGAAGGGCTCCACCTCCTCCTGTTTTGCTCTAAGCCAAATTTGATTAGGCGAGCATAGCTCTCCAAACCGGCAAAGCACGCCACCATACTCCAAAGTCCAAACAGCCAAAGCACGCCACCAAACTACTGTCACTCACTGATTGACTAAACCTCTCGATCCAAGAACCTGCTATTGCTACCCACCGGTTGACCTAAGCCTTCAATCCAGGAACCTTCGATTACTCCCCAAAATGGAAAAGGTATATACAAGGACGCCCAATCTTGCCCTGAAGCCCAAACTAACAGCCGAAAAGATCCAATCTTTGATTGGAACCAATCCCCAAATAAAAACGCCGGCGCCATGGGGAGCAAAGGCGAGACGGATGAGTCGGCGGCGCGCGGCCGAGAAGGCACGGCAGGCGCAGTAGCCATCCGAGCTAGAAGAAAAGGCACTAATCCGTTTCTTGGCGAAACGAGCTGAGGCGGCCGGCGGACTCAATCAGGCATGGCGGCAAATCCAAGCAAAGAAGGTGTGGGGGCTCGTACCTTTTGGATCTGCTCGGTGGTGATGCCGGCCGCGGGGGGCGCCGCCGCCGCCGCGGCGGCAGCGGGCGCCGGCGGCATGGGCATCTGCTGCTGCATCGCCGCAGGGCGCTGGCGGTGGGTGCTTTCCTCGCCTGCCTGCTGCTGGAAGTTGGAAGTTGGATGTCTCTGGAGTTTGGTGAAAGCTGAAAGAGGCGTTGTGGTACTGCAAGAAGAAAGGACTGCCGGAAGAAGTTGGTTGCTGCAGCAGAGGAGAGGACTCTCCACAGTTTGGTACAGTTGGGACAGAGTGCACAAGAGAGACGAGGATGAGATTACGAGTTTGCCCTCCACTAAAAGAAGAAACAAAAATACCCCTTGATGAATGATGATGTTTTTGCTCTTCCTAATGCTTCTAGAGAGTAGTAATATCTCGTACCACGAATCTATACCTCTTATATAAACAAACCCCACTAAGGTATTTATCTGACTCCTCGTCGCGCCACGTCAGCAAATTTCCGTTTCAAGTCGTACGCCCGTCCGAGGGCATCGAGTGGATCCGTTTCCCAACCGCTCGTCTACGGATCCCACATCCACCCGTACGCCAGCGCCGCCTCCACTGCTCAGGTGTGCCAAAGAAAAGGAAACGTCATCCATCCCGCTCCCTTCCTGCCTAAATGCCCCTCCACGAAACGTCGCTCAGTAACCGAAAATAAAAAGGCCCGCAACATCTCCCTCGCTCCAGCCGCCGCGCGCTGACACCAGCGTTCCCTTCCCCACCGTCCTCTCCCACGTCTGCCGCCGCCCGCTGCCGTACTCATCCAACCTTTGCTCTGTATTACTACGTTGCTTTCCATTGTCAATTTGTCATCGCTCATCTGGGTTGGATTTGGATCTACATACCCTACCCAAGAATCGAGTCCATGCGAGCAGCCGCCGGCGACACACATGTTCTCTACACTTGCGCACGACTGGTACTGCGTTGCTTGCCAGCCAGCTTCCGGCCCAAGAAAGCAATCAAACTGGTCGTCACATCGCCTTGCACCATCGACGCACAACCCACTCACCAAGGCCGAGCGGCGGCATCCGACTGCAAGGGCTAGGTGTGTGGGCGTGAGGCCATGGGCTAGCTATGACACCGGACCGGTTCTAATCTATTCCCGTGTGATTTGTGCAGGTTCATAGTACATCGATTCTTGGTGCCATCTGTTCTGAATTGTTGCATTGTAAGTTTCTCTCAAAAAATACACATTTATTTTCTTGACAAGGATACATATCGATATAGAGTTAAGTTGTACTGTATTGTTCTATGGGATTTACTCATTTCCAATAATTATTTTCATTTTCTTACACCGTAAGTTCATAAATGTGTGTACATTATTAACATAATACATATATATCTATACTCCTAATTTTTAGTGGTCAACATTCCAATCAATCCTAATCTTTCTTGAAGACCCGCAGCAACGCGCGGGGAATTCTCCTAGTATCTTGAAAACTTATGTGTGGGAGTGGGGCTAATAATCTTCTTATACTATGATGTTACCCTCAAGGTTCTAAATCTCCTGCTACGGTTGCCGGTATAGCCTGCTGTAGCTGTTTAGGACATATCGATGTATTTGCGTCTTTATAGTTTAGAAGTTGTAGTCCACCATGGCCTTGTTTATCTCCACTACTAGCTATTCTAGATGCCATTCATTAAATTTTGTAGCTAGAGATATAAAACACTGGTTAGTACCCCCCCTCGAATGACGATATGTTGCTCTTCCAATGCTTCTAGAGAGTAAAATATGAAACATATGCTATGGCATGAATATCTTGAAAAATCATGTAGGATTGTTTTTCTTGTAGAAGTTATGGCAACTAAACCTCAAGTGTGGAGCCAACACTCGCTTAGGTTCTTGCGGTTTATAGAATTGCAGTGGTATGACTAACTTTGGAATTAAAATGAACCAAAAACAGCTTGATACTTCACTCTGTTTTCAAATACTTGACACCCATGTGCAAGACACAGGACACAGGAACCAGTGCATATATTTGTCTTATCTCAAATTAACACGATATATTTTTATTCTATTGTTGATACACATTAGCACATTAATTATAGATGCACATGAATGAAATATCTGAAAAGACTTGTTTGGTTTGTAAGTACTTAACATTGTCAAACCTAATCCTAGACAAAATGTAGTTGCTAGAGAAAGTGTAACCAACAAAATCGAAGAATGACTTTAGTTAAAAAAAACAAAGTACGACAGTGTGTCACATGGCATTGGCATCATAAGCAAATACCAAGAAAAAACAGGGGCAAACTTGTCTTTGTTCGACTGTTGTCTGAATGGTAGTGGCGGGTGGAGTAGAGAGTAGGCAAGCACTGTCCTCGCAGGCATGCGACCTTGCCAGTGAGCAGAGCAGCGTGTGAAAGGGAATCGCATGTGATTCTACTGTGACGATGCAGGGTGAAAAGGTTAGGCACGCCTCATTTTTATCTAATTGTTTCTGTATGTTCTGTCTTTGTTTTGCTTGTAAGTAAGTATGGTATAAACGGGGGAAACACTATTGGCTTAATTTAAAAAGTCGAGGGGAAAATGCTGGCCGTATGAATTATTTGTACAAAATTCATAGGAGATTTTTGTTTTTTTGTTTTCCAAACAATGTTTTATTTGGAAGCTTTAGGTGCAAGGTTGAACCTAGCGATTTTTGTATTTTTAGAGACTAGGCAAGTGTATTTTTCTCAGGCAAATAGGGTAATGCCATGTAAGAAACAATAAATTAGCATCACTCTCTAGTCTCTTAAACGCAAAATGTGCACTTATGTTGTATAATCGTAGTTTATCCTTTCCCCATCTTTAGTTCGTCCAACTTCCAATGTATAGATGTCATAACCTATTGGAGCAAGGTGAGTGGTGGTGCTTCGCGTATTGCAAAGCTTCCACCATTTTTTCTTTCTAAAAAAAGCACCTAACGGAACCATAAATATATTTTGTTAGGAAAAGAGAGCTTCCATGTAGGAGTATTAGTCATAAGTACAATAATACAATCCTAAGCAATAACGTGCTCAGCACAAGCCGATGAAGAGAAACACTATATATATAGAGCTGATTTTTTAACATTCTTCACCAAATGTGCAAATAATACATTCTTGTGGACAATTCTCCTCATAGACAAATTGCTTAGTATTTATAACCATTCCTCGCTTAAAAAGAAGATCAATATAAGAGAAACTAGATGATATTTTATTGAGAAGGAAGCAGCCAAGTAGGCACCTAAAGTTTCCTTGATGAGAACTTGAACCTAGTACCATTCTCCCGGTATTCCGCTTAAGAAAAGATCTTGTCCCACAGATTGGGGGCTTTTGCTTTTTTACCATCATAATGGTTTGCACTTGTCCGGTTCTCACTCTTAAAATGACCCTTGCATATTTACCATCATAAAGAGACAACACTTACAAATTTGCCGTAAACGAGCACTTTTGCGTGCGTGGCATGCCAGTCGAGTGCCAACATGGAGACAGACACGCGAAAAGACAAAGCTGCCCCGACCTTCTTCTCTTTGTCTCTCTCTGATAGTTATGTCTTGCAGCTCCTTTCACCGCCATGTGGGGCCCATCCGTCGCCTTCATCTCTCACCTCTAGGCTCTAGCACACCACGGTCAAATGCCGAGCCGATTCACATGTCGTGTGACCGCTTTGCACCGCCATGGGCACCCGCGTAGCCGAGGCCGAGCTCCCCGCGGGCATGGCAGCCGCGCCGCCGGGCCGAGCTGCCCGCGGGCATGGCGCCGCGCGCCGCCGGCCGAATCGCCCGTGGCCATGGCCGGATGCGCCATCGAGGCTGTGCTCAAGGACAGAGGGCAAGGGAACGGGCCGAAGCCTGTGGGCGTCGGCGGAGCCGAACTGATGGAGCCGGAGCTCGCCCGCACCATGGCCTCTCCACGTCGAGGTCAGACACCACCACCAACACGGCTGAATCGGCTCAGCATTGACCGTGGTGTGCTAGAGGTAGAAGACGAATCTGACGAATGGGCTCCACATCGCAGTGAGAGGAGATGCAGTTAGAGAAGCACAGAGAGAAGAAGGGCAGGGACAGTGTGGTCATTTCGCCTGCCCGTGCAGAGTCAGCGCCACCGTGTCAGCTGGGCTGGCCTGCCAGATGTGCAAATATGGCCCAAATGCAACGCACGAATTTTAAAGATGGTAAAAATGCATGACTTGTTATAAGAGTGAGAATCGGGGAACAACCAATCTTTATGATGGTAAAAAAGTAAAATCCCCCACAGATTGTGCACTTTATTTGTTTCATCCATGTATCCGTGAGCCAGTGTTACGTTTAGCAGAGATGTACAGAGTAGGTCATGATTTGAAAGAAGACTTTAAATATAGTCTTTGGGCCAAGATTCTTAAGTTCGCCTTTTTTTATTTTTAAAAAAAGAATCATACTTCACGCAAATACAATTCCATAGCCGTAAAGGACGTGCACCGGCCACTCTATTGTAGTATGTACGCAGTATATGTAGCCCATCCATACATCATATTTCATCATATCATATACTCCTATGTAAGGGTAATACAGTATATACTTTTAAGCCGTGTGGCGTAAACTTTGGTTCTCGAACTATTAGATCGTGGCATGTACTCCAGTACATATGTTTGACCAGTTGTGGCCGTGCCGGTTCCCCGTGTCAGAGCCTGCGTTTTTTTTACCGCTCGGTTTACCGCGGTAAACCGCGATTACCGAGGTAACCGGGCCGGTCCGGTTCGGTTCGGTCCGGTTCGGACCTACCAAATTTGAAATTTGAAGTTTGAAAAAAATGCTGAAAAATTCCTAAAAATAGCTCTTGAATTATGGAACCCAATGGTGTAAAAATTTTTCAAATTGGACCTCGTGTGATATGAAAAAATTTAAATTTGACTTGGTTGAAAAAAAAAAAAAAAAAGCCGCCGGCCCATTACGGCCCATGAGGCCCAATCGGCCCCAGGCCGCATATCACGGCGCGGCTCGCGGGGGGTCAACGCCCCCGGATAGCCAATCCGCCCCCCCTCTCTTCATTCCGCGACCAACCGCCGCCCTCCGCGCCCGCCCCGACCAACCGCCGCGGAGGGCGGTTTCCCGGCCCGGGGCGCGGTTTTACCGCCCCGCGCGGGCTTTCTCAGTAAACAGCCCCGGTCGGAGCGGTTTACCGCCCCGACGGGGCGGTTTCATCGAGCGGCTCGGGCGGTTAGCCGCCGGGTAGGTAAGTTTATTTTTTTGTTTAGAGTACTTTTAGCTCTAGGATTTAGGTAGGATATGCTTGTAGGGTATGATTTTGGGCCCGATCTATGATTTAGGTAGGATTTTATAGTGTAGGGTATGATTTAGGTAGGATTTGGGGTAGGATGCATGTATTTTTTTGTTTTATATTGTTGAGATACATGGGATTTAGGTGTGACTTAGTGATTTAGGCACTTGATATATATTCTTGACATACATTTTGTGCACTTGGTGTATTTATATATTGATATGTCTATGTTGTTGTTCGTTCATGCGGGTAGACAATGTCGGGCGGACCCCACGATCGTGTATGGGAGCATGGTCAAAACCTTTCTCCTGGATGGTATTGCAATTACGTAAAGTGACGAAACATGGCGGTGGTTGCACTAAATTCAAGCGGCATTTGGCGGGCGCGGGCGGAGGTCGTGCATTGCAACAGAGTGCCACCGGATGTGCGTGCCTACTTTCGACGAGAGCTTGACACAAGCTGCGCAAAGAACCAATGAGCGGGCTCGAGTAAGGCGCACGGGGAGGCGGCCGCACAACAGGAAACCAAATTTCCCTTGGTGATGAGGAATATGAGGCTCGGATGCGGCGGCAATGAACATGTCGAGAACACAATATGACTACGAACAAACCGTTCGGCGAGAGGAGGTCGGACGAGCATGGAGGGGTAGTGGTAGTGGCGGTGGTGGTGGTGGTGGTTCGCGTGGAGGAATCCTATTCAGAGGATGTTTAGTAGAAGAGCAGGATCACAGAGGGAGACTCCTGTGGTGGTGGACGACTATAATGCGGCAATGGGTGGGAGTAGAGGAATGTACCAACCAAGGATTGATACTGGCAAGTGGACACAAAAGGGGAAAAATGCAAAGAAATCAATTGGTAAAGCTTGGTCAAAGTGGTTCCATTACATAGGAATCCCAGGAAGAAATGCAGACAATCCCTACTTTGTCGGTGCGGTCCAAGAGACACAGAAGCATGGTAAGTACCTATAGTTGTAGATTCTGGCATTTTTTATCTTTGCATATTCTCATTATTTGCCTATGGTTTCAGGTGAAGGCATCATATCACCCACTGGAAGGGAGATTGATGGCAAGTACCTCGATCAGAATGAGAAAGACTTGAAGATTAGGTACTGAGGATGAGCAGCAGAGCCCGCCATACTATTCTGAGGATAGCCAGGCTCGTGCTAGTGGTGACTCTGACAGTACTGACGATGACAGTGACGGTGGCGGTGGCGGTGGTGGTGAAGGTGGCGGTGGTGGTGGGTATGCAGGTGGTGGTGGTGCCTATGAAGGTGGTGGTGGTGGTAGTGATGCTGGTGATCCTCGTTACGCAGGTCTTCATTTCACAGGTATCCATTGCACCTACATTCGCACAGCTTTTTCTCAAATGCCTACTAATTATGGTTGATTGCGGCGAGACCGACTTCACACATTGTACTCAAGACCGTGACCATGGGCAACCGTCATCGCAGAGGAGATCATATGCACCGACGGACTACGACACCCCACAAGACTCTTCTTCCTCCTACAAGTGATACCTCACAACCTACTTATAGCTATCCCATTCCCGACGTGAGCATGCGCTGCTAATAAATGGGTGTTTGAATGGGAAGACCCCGAGTTTTATAGAACATTAGTTCGAAATTGGGAGACAACGGCGGCATGGGCGGGCAAAACTTGGCAACAATACAAGGCCGAACTCCCAGGAGCGGTATCTCTCTTATGTCCACCGCCGAATATCAAGCGTCGTGCCGATATGGGGTCTTCCCATACATCCTCCGAGTGAATGAGACTATGTGGTTGTGTTTGTATGCGACGACGTGGTTGTATTTGTATGCGACGATTTATTTGTATGAGACTACGTATCGGTTTCTAGTTGTAACGGACTATGTATTTGTATTCGACTACATATTGTTGCTAGTGACTTATGCTATTTAGTACCGTATTGTGTTGCATGTGAACATTAATAGGTGCAAAAAAACTACCCAAAAAAGTGTTTATTCAAGCAAAAAAAAAAAATTAAAAAACCGGTTTGCAGCGGTTACCGGAAAAACCGGCCGGTAACCGCCACAAACCGGCCGGTTTACCGGTACAAACCGGACTAACTGCGCCATTCAAATTTGAATTCGAATTCGGGCGGTTACCGGGCGGTTTCCGTACAAACCGCCCGGTAAACCGCCTCCGCCCGCGGCCGGTCGGGACGTCCGAAACGGTAAAAAAAACCGAGGTCAGAGCATGCATGATGCATGCCGAGACGCTGGACGCCTGGACCGGAGAGTGTGGTCACAGCTCCTGCGCCGTCCGCCTGTGCATTGCGATCATCAGAAAAGAAAGATTGTTGCTCAGAAGGAAGGACTGGCGACGCACGTGGCAGAATTTATAGGTGACTGGGCCAAGTTAACTATACTGTACGGTAAACTGTCTAGTGTCTGCTGCTGCATGCTCTCCGACAGTGTGCCAGTGACAGTTCATAAAAAAAGGGTGCTGACTCCGTAGAAAAGATAATAATTCTGATGACTCAAATAAATTCTAGGTTAAACCAACTTTGTATAAGACAAATATTAGTATCTATAACACTGAGTAAATATCATTAGATTTACTATAAAAAAATATCATTAGATTAACCATAAAACATATTCTCTATTAAAATATTCTTTGGCTGAACAGGTATTTAAAATATAAATATTGAGCTTCGTATACTAATTTTTTCAACCTAGCAAGAAGGTTCTAAGGCCCTCTTTGGTAGGGCTTTATCTCCTCTACGGGAGTCCTGCCAAACGATTTAGAGGATTAGCCATTTGGAGCTGTTTGAAGTGAGAAAAGAAGAATTTAGAGCCGTTTTGTACCTCCCATAAATTGTGTCGGCTCTAAAAACAGTTCTGGCTTCTTCGGAAGAGCTTTCATAAACGAACCTTAATTAGAGCACCACTAACTGTTTTGCATTTTTTGTTTGGCAGAATATGGAGTTTGCCAACTCCCAAATCAATATAGAGGGGACAAAAAAAGTTATCTCCAATGATTTGGCAAAATTGACTTGCCAGTCAGCACCGCCTAATAAGAACCAAAGATGCCGGGGGTGCTCTCCGTGAAGGAGAGCACGACATCGGGCTTGGAGAGGGCCCGAGGTTGGGAGGTGGGACAGATTCGCGGCGGCGTTGGACACCTGCGCCTAGGTTTGGCGGCGGACGAAGGGGCCAGAACCCAGAAGAGAGTGCGGCGGCCGACAGCGTCATAAGAGTGACAGGAGGCAGTGGAGGGAGACGAGGCAAGGGCGTGCGGGAACGGAGACCGCAACCGCGTAGCATCCCAGCAGCAGCGGCGGCTGCCGGCGGAACAACCGAAGGGTAAACGGCGAAGGAGGGGAAGGGCCGATCATGCAAATGATGGGCCTGACTAGATGAAATCTGAAGGCCCAGAAGAATGCAGCCCATACCAAGCTCAATCAGGATCCAGTTTTTTTCTACATACTTTTATTTTTATTTTCCAAATTTAGAATACCTGCCACAGCTTAGCTGTTTTACTGTAGTTTGACATGCCAAAATTTGTTTGGGCACGGCATTTTCTTGCCTTCAACTAAATGGATGCCAAATTTTCTGGGCACACCAAACTCTGTCGTGCCAACGCCAGAAAACCAAAAATACCCTACGCTTGAAAAGCACCAGATGTGGCCAGCACCACCACAGGCATTCACACACCGCTGGAAATTGCATACTGCAACACCAGTCAAGACGTCAAGAGCTCAACTAATTGTCCAAAGAAAAGAAACTGAAGTAGGATCCATAAAAAGTCTACATTCTTTCTGGCAGTACAAAGTTCTCAAAGCTACTTAAACCACTGAACCAGCTGGACTGCAAATCAATCTATCATGAACTGCCCTTGTGGAACTGAAGCATGGTGACAAACATGGCAACACACACTGGGCTGATGCCTGATAGGCCCGCATCAAGATGTCCATGCTTCATACAACCGTGATTCATGATGGGTAATCAAGAATTGAGAAGTGTTTTACAGCCTCGCGATCACAGCTTCAACCTCGGCAGGGGTGTAGAGGTGGTACTTGGGGGCAACCTTGGCTATATCGACATTGTTTGGGGTCACCTGTTTAGAACAAGAGACAATAATTTCACATTTGGATGGATGGTTCAAGGACCCGAGTGATGGAATATGGAGTTTTTGACACGCCATACCTTCTCTTCCATAACCTGTTTCAGGATAGAAAGGGCTATGGTCTCTGCCTCCTCAAGGGTCAGTTCCTGCACAAAGATATCAGCAAGGTATTACTATCGATTTTCTTCCACACATGCAATAACCAACACTGTTTTTTTTAAGGATATGCTCTATCACATTGCAGTTTTTTTTTTTTTTTTTTTTTTTTTTTTTTTTTTTTGAGGGGTCTATCACATTGCAGTATGCATACACTTTCACATTTTTGTTTGACAGTCATAATGGAGGAATATTACCCTCCCATTTTTATCGTTGTGGAGCAAATTCTTGTGATGCCATTCTGTAAGTAGCTTATTCAAAGTTCTAAGCAGCATTGCAATTAATCTAATGTTCTAGGGTGCTTTTTTTGCTGGGTTGAGTTTACAAGACAAAGACATAATGTGCTTTGGTAGGTACTTCTTATGACTAGGGTTCAAAGGGAGAATATCTCTTCAGAACTGTACAATTTGTTTATTAGCTTAGCATTTATCTTGAACCTATACCTTGTTGTACTGCTCCTGTAAGGAGCTATCAGCTCCTTCAGAGCCTGATCCAATTGCCTTTGCATTGCATTGCCAAAAGGTTCCAGATGGGTCCGTGTAGTACCTGCAGCACACAGATGGCCGCCAACCATGAGAAGAAGTCCAGTGGCCTTGTGACATTGATCATGAAAAAAAAAAAATTTGCCTCACAACATAGAGAGATTAGGATGCTATGATTACAAAATGAGCAAAAATATACAAAGGGGTCTGTTATAGGTGCCTGGTCTCCACAGTCCACACAATATTACATTACCTAAAATAAAATATATGGCTCAGCCAACATGTATATAGCGAATACTTATGTCTGTGACTTGGCTAAACTTCCAGTGGTAGATGAAGAATTTCCCCTAAGACTCACTGGGAAGCAGGGCACAAATAGTTTTCCACTTAAAAAAACTATACACATATGGATCAAATCATGAAGTATAAAACATGAGTACATAAAACTCCAGTGGACATTACTACTTCTCAAATTTTACCTTTTTATATATCACTTATGCTTACAAGTAAAGACTAGTCCACACATGTACAGAATGGAAAGGCTTAACTACAAAAGCAAATAACTCAGTTCAATGCATGATGTAGATAACCATTGGAACAATCTTGGCCACAAGTTCCATGACTTTCTGTTTTCCTTATTTTACAGGAACTCTACTTTAATTTCCCTGTCAAGGACACATAATGACCCAAGTAAAACAAAACCGCCTAGCAGACAACCATAGTTCATGTGAGTCGAACAAATGGTAAGTCCATACTGGCATACTCTGAACCAAAGAGATATCCACTAGAAAATAGTATTTACCATGACAATCTAAAAAGATCCAACAAAAAGCAATTGCAATGCATGATATGATGACAGTAAAATGATTTTACAGAAGAAAACAGAAGTAAAGCAACCCACCATATCACGACAGCCTAAAGTCTAAGGAAAGTCAACAAAAAAAAAATCAATGTATTACAGTACAATGATTTAGCATAAGAAAAAAGAACTAAATCTCCCAGGTCTATGAAAAACATGGATTCTAAAGACAGCAGTTTAAGGAAATCCAGTTCAGTGAGCCAAATGGATCAGCACTTACAAGCTAGGTCCATTCTCATCATGTCCAGCAATTAGGAGAGAGACTCCAAATGGCCGTGACTGCACAAACAAATAAGTACATCAGAATGACCACTCCACGACATGAAGTGATTATGACTTTAGCACACCCCTCTATGAGCTATTTGGATGGAAATATAGAAGTATATGTGTGATGCAGGAAACTGTAGCAGTGTAAATGCTGTTGAAACTAGTAGTGGGTTGGCCATATCAAAATGGTTGGCAAATGGGGAAAGTTTTCACCTTTGGTAACTGAGCCTTAACAAAAATGGCTGTATAAATGCTGCGAAAACTAGAGTAGTGGGTTGGGCATATCAAAATGGTCAGTAGTGTCTGTTATCTCTTTTCATATTCATCACGGAGTAACAGGGCTGACCAGAACACCTAAATGTTCTACTGGATTCAATTTTCCCCAGTCAGAATAATTGAAAATATAAGCAGGCAACCATCAATCATAATTTAGAATGTAGCAAACAAAAATACTGGTGCAAGCCCATCTTATATTTTGAATGAAGTTCAAGGAAAAAAGTGGCCCATTAATCTTGTTTCTTGCGTTCTGGAGGTAGTATAGCAACATAAACGAGGCTAACCATTGACTCTTCATCACCTTCGCCAAAGCGCAGAGCCAAGTCACAGATAGCTTGTGTAGAAGATTCTACAGTCATTGGCTCCCCATATGAGAACCTATGATTCTGGATGTTAACGAGTCAAGTTAGATTTAACAAATAAAGCTCGCAAACATATAAATAATATGAATATAACACTGGAATGTACCTGGGTCTCAACACGAGCATGCTCGACTAGCGTTCTAGCATCAGCAATAAGTCCACTCATGGCACAGCCTATGTGCTCATCAATTTCCATGATTTTCTCCACACTGCTTGGTTCCTATAACATCAAAGAGCAAAGGAAAGCTGAATTCATTAATAATTTAAACATGAAACAACCTATAGCGAAAACCAGAGGCTAAGTGGAGCTGCCATATCCTCTGATAAAACCATTCCTGTTATCATAGCACAAAATTGCAAAAGTTGAGTTCAAAACTCTAAGATTGCATCAACTATAGGTTAAAATATTGCCAAAAATTTTTAAAAAAACTGCAGTAGAATGAGGGGCCACACAACTTTGTGAAAGAGAAACTTGTATAAGAAGTCACGAGAATTCAATCATAGACGTTTGGTGAGCAAGTAATGTTTTGTTCCCAATTTAACATCCCAATGTTTGCCACCATACAATCAAGCACTAATACCAACTAAGAGGAAGGAAAAGTAACTTAGTAAGTACCAGCAGTGGCGAGGTCACACGTTTCTCAACGGCAAGGACAACGCCATCCTTTGTCTTCAACCCAATCGCAGTGGATCCCAACTGCAAGAGAAAAGGGAACAACAACATAAGCATGACGTTCACAGAAAACCTACATAAATCTTCACAAGTAAAGGCCTGGCATATCACACAGAATTCAGTACTTGTTTGTGTCTGTACTTGAGTGCAAGTGGTTGTTCTTCGGCTACTTTTTTTTCTGCTTAATAACACAATGCCAATCCGGTTGTATTAAGGAGAAAAGAGCATGCCATACATACCAAGCTGAAATTGACAAGACACAGAACCACAAACCTTCCACAATCCCAGACCCTCAACTATAGTAAGATTGAGTGAACCATACTCCTGACTTCATCAGATGACACCCTTAACTCACAAATCCCAGCAATTCTGTAATCTTTAAATCATAAAACCCCCAAATTGCGCCCTTTCATATTTGAGCGCACGCAACAACAGCCATCCCCACAAATCTAGCATCATCCTCACAAAAATCCCCACCATCCCGCACAGGCACTCCACATCTCGGCATTCCCACAGTTCAGATTCAATCGGATACATCACGCCGCCCCTCCGCCAGACCGCCACGAAAGGAAACATCAACGAGAGGGCGGATCTCATTCTCACCTTGATGGCCTCGATGGCGTACTCGACCTGGAACAGCCTCCTCCGGCGAGAACGTGTTCACCCCGCGGTCGTACTCCGTCCTGCACAAAATGCAACCGCATCAGCACACGCCGCGCCGCCGGCAGACCAAATCCAGAGGGTCCAAAGGACAGAAATACAGAGGGATCCGGAACCGGCCACTCACCTCGTGAGAAACATCCTCTCGGTCCGCGACGGCGTCGGCAACTCCGGTGACGGCGGGCGGCGGGCGCTGGATCGAGCAGGAGGACCTCGCCGCCTCGTGAGAACTCTTTTCTGCTTGCGGAGAAAGTTGAAGCGGAGAAGAAGACAGGCGACGGCGGCGCGGTGTATATGGGCCGTCGGCCATGGATATGGGCCGGATCGGACCCTCCCGGCCCAATGGGTCTCGTTTCTGCTCGGAAGGACTGAAACAGAGATTGGGTTGCGGTCGAGCCCATGGTCGGTCAACTTACTGGGCTCAATCAAGCGTGGGCCGACGGGCACTGGTTGGCCCATTGGATGGCGGCCCATGTGAGGTCCAGTAAAGCCTCCCAGCCTCCCGCCATGTGAGGTCCAATTCTCTGGAACAAACAAGCAGAGCAGAGGAGGTGGGAGAAGGAGAAGAAGGCCATGTCGGCGGCGGCGCAGCAGAAGGAGAAGGCGGCGGCCTCGGCCCCGGCGGCGGGAGCGGAGTAGGAGGACGAGGTGGAGCACGGGCCGTTCCCCATCGAGCAGCTCCAGGTACGGACCCGGCTGGCTCGCCTCGGCCCCCGCACAAACCCTACGCGGCTTCTTGCTTGGCACGGTTCTTGTTCCCCCTCGCCCCGGAATGGGCGGTGTTCCCGAGGTCGAGGACTTCTTGAGGTTCCGGTCGCGCGAGTAGGGATTGGAGGTGGGCTTCGTCGCGGGTTCGGGTTCGTTGGGTGTGGGGCTGCGTTCTTGGCCGAAGAAATGGGTGGAGCCAAGGGCAAGCGTTTCTTGAATGTTCGGTTGCGTGCGCGGGGCATTGGTTTTCCCCAGCTGTTGCCGCGGTTTATTGACTGCGAGAAACTGGGTTCTCGATATATTTTTTTTTTTTTGAAGGCAAAAAACTGTGGGAGAGTTCCCCACAGCACTTCATTTTCTATTTAAATAAATAAAGAAAAGGACTTACAAGAGTCACAAGAGAGACTTACAACATTATTAACTGAAAGCATCTAACCAAAAGCAGAAGGCTGATCTAAGATCATCCTTGAAACGAAGGGATTGGAGTAGACATTGGTTTTTAAAATTGCTAAACCAAAGGTTATTATTCACGGGCCCATTATTGAACACACGATCATTTGGAAGTTTCCATATCTCCCAGGCTGCTATGACCACTGCTTCCATGAAGAAAGGGATGCTTTGCTGTTGCCTTGCATGAGCGACCCTTGGATATAGACTTAGGTTATTGTCCCACTGAAATCTTATTCTCTCCCAACAGCTTTTGGAAAAATCGCATTCAAAGAACAGATGCTGCAGATCCTCATCGTCTCCTGTATTGCATAGAACGCAGGACGCATCATCATCCTCATCAAATAAATTTCTTCTCTTTAACATATCCTTGGTATTGAGCCTGTCCACCAGCACCAACCAAGCAAAAAATTTAACTCTGGGGGTACACTTGGATTTCCAGAGCCATACGAAGACAGGGTGTGCAGAAAAACCTTGGAACGCCAGCTTGTACAACTTCTTTGATGTATATTTGGTGCTCCCCCACTGGTATGACCATCTGTCCTTGGCTTGTAGATCAAACTGCTGAGACTGTTAAAGGGCGCTGAGGGCTTGCATTTCATCAAATGCTTCTTGGGACAGTGGCAGCATGAATAGGCTGTCTAGGTCCTCAGCTGTTATCACCCGGTTGACACTGATGTCTGGGTTTCGTGCAAAAGAAAACAACCTGGGGAAACGTCGTGCTAGAATGTTATCAGTCCATAAGTCTTCCCCGAAAGGTGACGGAGCTGCCATCCCCAATCTTGCATCGAGCTATACCCCCTAAAAATGGTACTTAGTCTTTGCACATCCTTCCACCGTAATGAGCCTACCTCTCGTGGCGTGTGGAACTTTCCCGTCATAATATTTGTTCCGGATCGATCCACCCACGGCACATCCGCTCCGTTATAAAATTTATCCAAATGTTTGAGGAGCAGCGCATCGTTCGGACATTCGGGTTGATCACGTTTAACCCACCCTTTTCCTTGGGCATGATTACCATCGGCCACGCTGCGAGGTTTCCTCCCTTTTTGTTTCTATCAGGCCCCCTCCATAGACATTGTTTTCGGGCCCTGTCTATGTTGTCTATAACTCCTTTTGGTAATTTCAGCGTGCACATGGCATACGTGGCTGTTGATGAGATCACTGACTTGACCATTTCCAACCTTCCTGAGTGGGATAACAGGGAAGAGCAAGCTGAAAGTCTCCTCTCAATCTTGCCCATTAGGGGGGCATAGTCCTCTACCCTTGGCTTTGTTGTACCCATGGGCAAGCCTAGATAGGTGAATGGAAGTGAGCCAATTTGACAACCGAAGGTGTTGGACAGAATCTCCATTTTTTCAGGGCTAACATTGATTGGTAACATCTGTGACTTTGAGTAATTGACTTTGAGTAATTCATGGGACATGGGTAGTTGCTTCTGAAATCTGCTTGAAAAAAATGACACATGAAGTCACCATCATGTTCTTGTGAGAACTGAGAACTGCTCTTCTGTCAGCTGATTTTCCTGTGCATACACCATTTCAGATGAGTCTGAAATAAATGCATTTCATTGTTGCCTGAACTATATTGGCCTCAAATAATGTCCCTGTGCAAACACCTCCAGAAAAATGAGGAATCTGTTGCCTGAACTATATTGGCCTGTTAACTAATAAATGGGACAATTGCAGTTCATTGCCTAAGGACATAGTGTTCTTCAATTTTAGCTGAATATACATTAGGAAAGGCTCTTATGATTGCATGTTTTTGCAATTTGTTTCTATTCCCTTGTTTAAGTCTCGTAGCCGAATAACTGTAATTAGTTTCTTGAAACATAAAACAGGCTCATTGCTAATGTTAACATTAAATTTGTTGATAATTTGTGGTCTAGGCTTCTGGAATAGCTGCACTGGATGTGAAAAAGCTGAAAGATTCTGGTCTGCACACTGTGGAGGCTGTGGCTTACACTCCAAGGAAAGATCTTTTGCAGATAAAAGGAATAAGTGAAGCTAAAGTTGACAAGATAATTGAAGCAGGCAAGTAATATGGGACTGTATGTGTACTGAAACTGTATTGAGGCTATGTTGTAGGGAAGTTGTGTTGGGCACTGTTGAACTCATAACTGTCTACAAATCTTTTGCAGCATCCAAGATAGTTCCACTGGGATTTACAAGTGCCAGCCAACTACACGCGCAGCGGCTGGAGATTATTCAAGTTACAACTAGATCAAGAGAGCTTGATAAGATCTTGGAGGGTAATGAGCTTGTAGATTTCACGATCTTACTTTTCCTGCAGAACTTATACTAGTTACTCACAGTGATTTGGCGTTCTTTTATGACATATCTGCAACAGGTGGGATAGAAACAGGATCTATCACAGAGATATACGGTGAGTTCCGCTCTGGAAAGACTCAATTGTGTCACACCCTTTGTGTCACGTGTCAGGTGAGATTATTGTCTATCAACTCCTTGGCTTTTCGCATTTTGTTTTGTTGGTGGAAAACATGTAAACAATTTATATTGCAGCTTCCATTGGACGAAGGCGGTGG
This sequence comes from Themeda triandra, assembly GCA_018135685.1. Classification (NCBI taxonomy): domain Eukaryota; kingdom Viridiplantae; phylum Streptophyta; class Magnoliopsida; order Poales; family Poaceae; genus Themeda; species Themeda triandra. The sequence goes on along the minus strand of JAENPR010000755.1, from coordinate 268,618 downwards.
TGAAGGAAAGGCTCTGTAATTCTGTATATTGATGCAGAGGGTACGTTCAGACCACAAAGGCTCCTGCAGATAGCTGACAGGTGATACATTAGCTGCATTTTTTAATTATTAGAACATAACTTTGATTGCTAAACTTGCTCATACTGGAATCTAGGTTTGGGCTTAACGGTGCTGATGTGCTAGAGAATGTGGCTTATGCCAGAGCTTATAATACAGATCATCAATCCAGACTTCTGCTGGAGGCAGCTTCCATGATGATAGAGACAAGGCAAGTCCAACTTATTGTTTTGAGTCTACATGTGAACTATATGTTACTTTGAGCACATAAGCATGCTTTACTTTCTCTCAGTTGTGCAGTAGGTAAATAAGTTGAAATTGATTTGGTTATCTTTTGCTTATGAATCAAAGGGATCATGCCTCAGTTGAAGTACTGATCATTTGGACCCACATAATGGTTCCATGTGACATTAAAATACGAATGTAACTCTCATATTGAACTAAACTTCACTACTATTTACAACATTAGTATTGTCTGTTTTCACTATATGTGCATTGTACAAGAATATCCCAAATTTATTCATGACATGTTGCGATTCATATCATATGAGCTAACTAGCTAAAACATAAAATGGTTAATCAGATGAGGTATGTTTATCATATCAAACCTTGCATTACATACAGCTAATTAATTGTATGCCATGATTTATCTGTAGGGATATATCAATGCAGTGTTTGCTACTTAGTCTAACATGAATACATGATGTGCTGCTTCATGATTGCATCACACTAGGAAATGCAGAATCCAGCAAAATTTGTCACTGCAACTGCTTAATCTGCCAATGTCTGTGTTCTTTGATTCTCAGTATGTATTTGTTATGAAGACTAGTGATCATGGAGGTAGCTTGGTCAGAATTTCTAATCTGAATATCGACATTTGCAGGTTTGCTCTAATGGTTGTTGATAGTGCCACAGGTCTGTACAGAACTGATTTCTCAGGAAGAGGGGAGCTATCGGCTAGGCAAATGCATATGGCCAAATTCCTGAGAAGCCTTCAGAAGTTAGCAGATGAGGTTGGTATAAATTTTTATTATTATTATTTTGTCTTCAAGAACAAGTCTTTTCTCGTTGTGATTTTTGTCTTAGCTTTCAGTCAAATGAAAATGCTGTTGACATTGGATATCCCTTCATGATTTTTTGCTGTTCTTAATTTGATTTGATTGACCATTGCAGTTTGGAGTTGCTGTGGTTATCACCAATCAAGTAGTAGCACAAGTGGATGGCTCTGCTATGTTTGCTGGACCGCAGATCAAGCCCACTGGTGGCAACATCATGGCTCATGCTTCCACAACAAGGTACATTATGCCAGTTGTCATGAACTAACTGGTTATCTCCAAGACCAAGGTTCTGTTCTGTACTTCTGTTCCTATCCATATCATTATCATTTCTTAAAATGTTGGTACTGTCTCCAACTCTCTATCAGGCTTGCTCTTCGCAAGGGAAGAGGGGAGGAGCGGATTTGTAAAGTAATAAGCTCTCCCTGCCTGGCCGAAGCTGAAGCAAGGTTTCAGATAGCTTCTGAAGGTGTCACAGATGTCAAGGATTGAGGCCATCTTATTTCTGCTTACAGTGCACAGTGGCTTGGTCTCCAATGGTTGTCTGCTGTCTGCTTTGTCATTCCTTGGGTCAACTGCTGAGTTGTCCCACCTTGATGTACAGAACACTTGCCGTCACAGATGTGATTGCACATGTGACTGATCCAAGCATCCTGGAAGTGATGCCTGTTGCCCTGTCGTGTGTGGCATGAAAACTGACAACTGCAACAAATATTGATATAGAACTGTAGTTATGATGTATCAAATATCATTTCAGTTCCCATTTTTGTGTTTATTTGTTCAATTATCACAGCAATTGCTGGATGTGCAGTGTGTAGATGATTCACAGAACAATGACGATCCTGATAAAGTAGTAGTGAATGTGACAATATGTGACTCCAGTTGACATGACCTTGAGTTGTTGACTGTTTGTGCAGGTTACCCTGAGCACATGACTATGTTATTGAGGAGTTTTCAGAAGTTTGCTGATGAGGTCAGTTGTAAGATAGCATTCTTTATTTTTTTTTTTTCGTTGAGAAAATTGTGGTCTTTACCTTTATCGCTTTGTCTTAGCTTTCATTCAAATGAAAATTCTGTTTACACTTTGTTGGATTTTGCTTAATTTGATTTTATTACTCACGGCAGTTTGGAGTAAATGTGGGTTATCACCAATCAAGTGGTAGCTCTTTATTGGTGGCGTTTCCTTTCCTCTTGTATGTGTTTTTTTCGCTCTTGGGAGATTTGTTGCTACATCTGTTCTTGGCTTTTGGATTAAGCTGTATTGTGTGCTTCGAAGTTCAAATTCTCTTCTCTCTCTTTTCATTATTCCATGTAATGTGTGAGATCTGCTGACAAATCCTAAAATGCAAATGATTCTTGTTAGCTCTGCTGAATCAATTGTTTCGCATTGCATTGTTCAGTACTCCACTTAGCATGGCTGTTGCTGGATCGGCTTGAAAACCAATAACGAGGCAGACCAAAACCAACAGCCTAAACTGCATCCAACAGGCACGAGTTTCGCTGCTTACTGAGAACACGAATTTCGCTGCTTACTTACAATTGTTTTGTTTGTTCAGTGGAAGAGTCTGGTACATGGGACATATCTACATCGTCACGTGCATTCTGCCAGGAACTCTCATCTTCCTTGTAATAAATGACTAAATGGAGGAAGACGAAGGGATTCAAAGTGCCAAGAGCAGAGGTATATCTGTGCTTCCTATCCCATTTCCATTTCTTCCATAATCTAGTACCCAACTGCTGTAAACACTAGACAACTTACAGACGTCCTACCGCGCGGAGCCAAGTATTTTTTTCCCTTTTAAACGAGGTCAGCTGGCTATTATCAGGCCAGTTGACTTTATCATGCGCACGGAAAATGCAACACCTTGTTGTCGCTTGCACGTTAGTACAGTTTACAAATGGTGCCGATGCAGTTAGGCCTGGGAAAGGCCGTGGTGATCCAAGGATCCTATGGATTTCAATGGATCAGATGTGGAAATGGACGGGATAGGATTGGATCGTATTATTAAGGGCTGGATTTCAACGGGGCCCAAATTTGTGTACATGCATCACCGAGAGGGCCGGATCCGTGAATTGGAAAATGGATCAGAGTCCAGGCAAGTGGCGGCCTTTTCCTAAAAAAAAAAAAAAAAAAAAAAAAAAAAAAAAAAGGCAAGTCGTGGCCTAGCTTCGTCTCCTCCCGACGCTCGATCCTCGCGAGTCGTGGCCTCGCCCCAACGCCGCCGTGGCGCCGTCGCCGTCGCCGTCGGCTGGAGCTCTCCGCACGTCCACCGCAGGGCCGTGGCGCTTCGTCGGGTGCCAGCTCGCCTCCGCGGCTGGCCGGCGCGCGTGCCGCCCCGAAGGCTACCAAGAAGGCGCGTGTGGGAAAAGCTGGTGCAGCGCAAGAAGATCGCCGGCGGCATCCTCCTCCCGGAAGCATCCAAGCAGGTAACACTGCTGCCTCCATTTCTACCGATTCGTTCGCCTCCGACTCCAAACCCTAGCATCAGATCCCCACCGATCCTCCTTCATGTTAGCTGTTGTAGCGACTAGGGTACGGCATTTGGACTGATAAGGACAATTTTGGGTCATGGTTTTATGCTAGCAGCTCGTGTCATTGATAAACATGTTTCAGCCTTTCAGGTCCATGAAATTCTGGAACAGAAAACACAGTAAAACTGATGGAATGCATGCCTCTCTAAACATGTTTCAGTTAAAGAATTCCCTCAGAAATTAAACGATTTAGCATCATTCTTTGTACCTGCGTGCAGTCGCTTACTTCTTAGTTTGGGCTTCCGTTATTCATCTCAAGTTTATCGTAGCAACTTATTCATGCTCAAATTAAAAACGGGATAGGCAAGGTTTCAACTGGAGAGTTCTGTTCGCCTGTTTATATTTTTTTTTCCGATACGAGGACCCTTCCCCATTTCCATTTATATCTCAAACGGAAGTACATTGCTGGTTTTTTGAAGGAAGCAAAGCAAAAGAACAGTTCAGGGTATCAAGTGGGACAAGCCCCAGACTGCATGCCTACATATGCATGCGGATACAAATTGAGTTTAGACTATGCAAGGAGCAAAGTTTAAGACAATGCTGATAGCGCAGCACCAGAAGCAGCGCCAGATACGAAGAGGTCACCAACAGCTTCCTCCCTTGACGCACAAGTCTTCCTGTCACCTTTAGTTGTCTTGATCAGCTGGTCCTTCCAGGAGTGGCGCATCCGTCTTCCTCTTCTTCTTGGCTACCAATTTGGTTGCGATCGCCAGCATCGCGTTTACACCTTCCAGCATGGTCTCTTTTTCCTCATCAGCAAATAATCCTGCCCAGTAACCTATCAATGAGCATGCATAACAAACTATGCTGGCCGGATCAGATACAATCTTGCATTCAAAACATATAGCGTTACGAGTTTTCCAAATTGCCCATAGCACAGCTACAATGCCAATTGTATGGATTTTTCCCCCAGATGGTAGCCATTTATGACACCAATTCCAACACTGATTCAGTGTTCTTGGAATATTATTGGCACCTACAGCAATAGCAATAATAGCCCAGACAGATTTGGCAGTATTACAAAGAAAGAAGAGGTGATTGATACTCTCATCACACTCACAGAAATGACAGGTAGGGCTACCATTCCATTTTCTTTGTTTTAAAATGTCCTTGGTTAACAAGGCGTGGTTAAACATGAGCCATAAGAAGATCTTAATCTTAGCAGGGATTTTAGCCTTCCAGATTTTTTTATGATAAAGCCCAACATCATTTTTTGTCATAGCTTTGTAAGTAGACTTGACAGTAAATTTACCAGAATTACCAAACTTCCATTCAGCCTTATCATGGCCAGGCACTAACTGAACTCTGGCCAGACTGTTTGTGATATGCTCCTAGTTTGATCTTAGATTGTCCAGCCATCTAGAAAAGCTGACATTATCAATATTGCTTTTGGCACTGGCAATATAAATATCTTGCTGAAGACAAATTTTAAATAGATCAGGATAGATATCACACAGGGGAGCATCATATAGCCAAGGGTCCTTCCATAAAAGCACATTTTCTCCATTTCTTATTTTTAGTCTTCTTCTCTGAAGATACACATTTTTCATCTTAAGCAGATCATACCACATAGCTGAATCAGATTGCCTATGAGTGACAATGGTGATGGTTTTATTTTGCAGGTATTTTTTTCTAATGATGGTCTGCCATAGCCCATCTTCAGCATCAAGCTTCCACCACCACTTACATAACAAACTCACATTCATCTTTCTAATGTCCTTGATGCCTATGCCCCACTTTTCTTGTCTTTACATAATTTGGTCCATTTAACAAGATGATATTTTCTCTTAGTTCCCCCACCTTGCCAAAAGAATCTTCTTCTTAACTTGTCTAGGTTGTGGGTAACTGTTTTGGGCAGTAAGTATAAGGACATATGATATATGGGAGCATTATTCAGGCTAGAGTTGATTAGCATGGTTCTACCAGCAATGGACATACAACTTCCTTGCCAGATTCCCAGCCTCTTAGCAGTTTTTTCCCAATAAAGGAAGCCAGTCACTAACATGGAGTCTGCTAGGGCTTACTGGAACTCCTAGATATTTGATGGGGAAGGTGCCAATTTGACAATTGAACATATCAGCATACACCCTTTCAAGATTGTGTTCATCATTAATTGTAATGATCTCACTCTTATGGAAATTTATTTTCAGACCTGTCATTAACTCATACATATAAAGCAGAATTTTCAAGTTTCTAGCTTTTATGATGTCGTGTTCCAGACATATGATGGTATCATCTGCATAATGCAGAATTGCCACTCCATTTGGCATTAAATGGCTAACCAAACCTCTTAACAAGCCATTAGCTTGGGCCTCATGAACCATCCTAGTCAGACCATCAGCAATAAAGTTGAATAGGATTTGTGAGAGGGGGTCACCCTGCCTCACTCCTTTGAAGCTTTTGATATAAGGGCCAATGCTATTATTGAGTTTGACACTTGCAGTGCCTCCAGTTACTACTTGCTAGATCCATTGGCACCATTTTTCAGCAAAGCCTCTAGCATGCAAGCATTGGAATAAAACTAGTAGATTGGCGCGCCTTTGCGCGCCCAGTGGGGATGTGGAACTGGATCCTGATCAAAGTTCTTGGTTCGTGGAGTAGAAAGAGCCTTGGGAGATAGTTTATACTAATCTGACATACATGCAGTTTTTGAACTATACAAACACAATATGCACAGAAGGGAGAGATGTCTGATGTTTGTGTACAGTATACATAGTAGTCTGAACTGGAATGACGAATGATCTTGGTTCACAACACTTGGATTCAATGTTGTGTATCTGATGGGTGAGGTGAATTGCTTGATGTTGTTGTTGGATCTCGAAGGTTGTTCAACGGTGCTGTCCGAATCCATGGGCTTGTTGTCACCGTCGGTGACTCGGTGTTTCCATGTATGTCGAGAGATACTCTGTGTAAGAGGCAGATAAATATATGCATATATCTCTTTGTTTAGATAATTTCTGGAACCACATTGAGGTTCTTACCTTGGAGTCCATGAATGCACGGTATGAATTTGTGATGGCAGTGTGGTGGTCTTCTACAGCAGCAATACCTTCAGCTATGTAAGAGGCAGTAGGTCACTATGGCAGGCGACTACTAATTTTTTCATCAGAAGCCTACAACTGCGAGCACTAAGACACGAAGAAGCAGTTGTGGTATGGATATATATTTCAAAAATTAGGCAAAGACAAAGCAACAAGAGCTGCAAGAAAGGAATGGCGCCAATACCTTCAGCTCAATAGAAATCTGTAAATTTTTCCTTATAGCCTGTAGATCTGTACCTTCAGTTCAATAGAGGAAGGAAATCAAAACAAGCAAAAAAGGTAACATTAGTAATTATGGTAAAGTAGCAAGGATCTGGGAATTCAATACGTTGCTATAGCTGATTGTTCCATGCACTTCCAACTCTGAATTCACTAAAGAAAATGTAGTCCATCAGTCTAATAGCTGCCATAGATGACACAAGGAAAAGAAAGACATAAGAAAGCACTGACCTTGCTGCTATCTCAAATAATTCTATTCCTTTTTTTATTTGTCAGCAAGTCCTAATCCAGGTGTTATAGTCTACATGATGCATTCGAACCAAATGCCAAGGAGCTGCAGAGCAATGAAAATCATGCAGATATAAATTAGGATCATTGCGCTGCAGTGCCCAATGGTGTTGGATTGTACAAATAATTAGCTGAATCTTTTTGAAATGAAGAATCAAACTGTTTCAGTTTAGAAAACATACCAATGTGTACTGGTCTAGGACTCAAGCTATAATAATCAGTAATGTCGCAACACTATCATTTTTCACTGCCAAGCACAAGCTGCAGGGGTCAAAACAAGAGGGCACGCCATTAATCACTAAGATAGAATATTACATATATTTTTTTCCTTAGAAACAGTTGTGCAGTTATCTGCCGAATGAAAGCTCATGTGAATATACCGTTTAAAAGGCAATTCTACCTCTAGTTGTTATGGGCAGAATGAAATCAACGGAACTATAGAGGAAAAAGGTAGCAGCCTAAGTACAGGAGAGCACCAAAACTGCAGAAACAGTGAGCTTTTTATCGTAGTCAGTGCATAGCACCCAAAAATTTATATATGCCAAACAAGGTAAAACTACTTAACTTATAGAAGTTCTAATTTAAAAAATTTGACCATGTGGCTTGAGACGTTCTACTACAATTACAGTAGAAGACCATAAGAACACACCGCTTATATCAAGAATCTCATGTATACTGGATATATAGGGAAGTGAACAATGGTGCGCAAGCAGCTGTAAAATAGACAGATATGACACACGGAGAGTAAACATCGTAGACATGAGTCGTGTTGTCGACGCCATGACCAAAATGAAGAAATAGAAGGTTGCCGACCACCCGCAAACTACTATCTCAATTCGGTTGAATGCGCATATGAATTTGGAAGGTTTTCAAAAATTAAGTAAACATGTGGCTTTCCCATTGGTTATTCTTTTTATTTAAGGAATATAGACACCATGCTGTAACAGTCCACCATGTTTTGTACGCACCAAGCATGTATAGAAGCCATGGGAAAAAAAATAATGTACAGAATCAGACTTACCAGGACCAGGATCCACTGGAGACAGAAGAAATCCATAATCAACATCAAACCTGTAGAGAGGCTCCATTAGAATTGGACACAGATAGGGCATGTATCCAGCTAGAATATGGAGAAAGGAAAAAGGCAGAAGATAAGGTCAACAGACCATCTGCACAACACTAACCAAATCTTTTTTTGGACATCACATTGAACTCAAATACGTGAATAATTAATGTACCCAGATGAAACATTGGTTTGTCTTTTCTCCAAATGACAGAAAACAGGAGTTCTAACAACCAGTAGTCTTTGCACCTCCCTTTTCTAAATAGGACCACGGTGACCATGCATAGCCTGATAACATGAGGATAGGAAACATTAGAACTCACATATGGTTTAATTTTTCCGGATAGGAAATGATAACACTACCAAAATATGGTAACACTCTTTATGAGAAACTGCTCAACTAATGTCTGTGTCAAAGGATAATTTCAATTTTGGAGAATGAAATGGCATTGTTTAACTGATGAGTCTGTAAGGAAATACCTGTGAGGTCAAAAACCTGTTTCAACATTACATTCTTCCCCAGTTCCATTTGCTTAGTTTGAATGCCTATACAAATTATAAAAGTTGTGTTTTAGTTAACATTGGAATTAGCCTGTTGTAAGTAGATTACTGAGACCATTGAAAAAGAATTGCAATCTGTAGATCCTAAGAGTTGAATTTAGAACAAAAAAGATGCATATCAACAATTTTCTCAGCATGAGGTTTCACCCTTCAAAGAGCAAACATTTATGAAAGGCGGGATGACCGAGGCTGAAAGTTAAAGAAGAGATGGCTGTTGTATCAATGCAAGTTCATATATAGAAATGAGAGCGCTGAAAGAAACTGTCAAAAATATATTAGGAAGCATGCACTGGTATGAAATCAGTAAGTTCCCATTCATCATCGGCCTTTCTTTAGACATGTAGGATGGATGAAAGAAGAGGCAATAATCAATGCCTTCAAATTGAAAAGGGTCAAATCAATAACTAAGTTCTATAGTTGGAACTATTCCACCAAGATCAGAAGTACCAAAACTAATTTAAGTGGTCCATAATTTGGGCCACCTAAGAAGGGACACCATGGGAGCGGCAACACCGAGGAAAGGAAGTGCCGCTGCAACCTTGGAGGCGTCATTCCGATCCCTAGCAGAGGAGACTCTCGGGGCCTCCATCATAATCACCTAGGGTTTCCGTAGCACGAACTCAACTAAAGGGGGGGGGGGGGGTGGTGAGACGTGAAGACGGAGATGGAGGAAGGGGAGGGGCCAGCCCCGCCGCCGGCGGCCGAGCCGCACCCCCGCCCTTGCTGGCCGCGTCGTCGGCCTGTGACGCCCGCCAGCGCTGCCGAGGCCGAGAGGAAAGGGAAGAGATAAGGTCGAGGCCTCACCTCGCCGCCGCCGGTGCTGTGTCGCGCCGCCGCCGCTGCTTCATGTGGGAGGAGGAGGAGGTGGTGGTGGAGGATGAGGTGAGGAGGGCCGCCTCCGCCGCTGCCTCCGCCATGCCGCTCACCCGGCGGCGCTGCCCCTGCTCGCGCGGAGAGAGAGTGAGAGTCGGAGAGACGAGCGGACGGGAGAGTCGGGAGGAGTTGCGTCCGTTCTGTTTTTTTCTCTCTCTCTCTGTTTTTTTTTTTTGCCATGAGAAGCTGGAACCAGAATTAGAAACCAGGAGCAAAAAAGGTAAATAGGAGCTGCTTTAGATAACCGAATATGACAAGGAGCTGGTAGAAGCTGTAGATTTAAACGAGAATCTGATGTAGTAAGAATCTGGTGGGAACAACCTCGACCATTGGATGAAAGATCGAACGGCTAATAATATTTACGGTGATGTGGATGGTCGTTCCTGGAGGAAGCCCTATGGGAATTACAGGTTTTAAAGCCCCAATTTACCTTATCGTATGCCTTCTCAAAGTCCAACTTAACACCTACTTGTTTCTTCAGTTTTGTTTCATGTAGAATCTCATGGAGAGTCATGACCCCACACATGTTTATATATAAATTAAATTGCAACATACATCACCGGACTCCATGCTTTACATTTTTTATACCAGTTATCATTCGTATTTCATCAGCACATAACTAGTCTCCCTTAATTTCCCCTGCTCCTAACTGAAGATGAACATGAACAGATCTCTAATTTGCAACTGATGTATAGTGACGTACAGATCTCTAATTTGCTAAGTTATTTGCAATGTACCTATCTATCTCTGCTGAAAGATTGTGGAACCATTCAGGCATGTGGAAACATTTCTTTTTTGTGCGCTTGTATTTTTAGTGTCCTGTATTTTAGCCCCTGTTCTTAGTATGCCTTTCCCATGGCGGTGAATTGTCACAAATTTCATTGGCTGTTTGATCATTGCCCAAAAATTGTATCGGACTTGTAGCCTAAACTCAACACGTCTCTTGGTAGTACTAGTTGATCATATTCATTCCTATATCAATGCCATGATGGTTAACTGCACAATATGCTTATTAGAGACTTTGACCTTTCTTGGGTTTTCGAGGTCTGTACATTGGCTCTAATGTACTAAAATTAGTTTATATTTTTATATTTTATATTTCATTTTATCTGATGGTTAATATTCTTAACTACCCTAACTTGTTATCTACTGCTGAAATAAAGATGACATGTTTCTTCTCTCATACTTGATCTTTATTTAAACAGCTCTTGCTAAAGTACTACTATACGAAATGCTTGTACAAAACGAAAATTAAAGATTAAAATATACATGGATTGATGTTGTTCACACAAGTTCATGTCGATGTATGTTGTGCTATTCACATCTTGTAGTGTTGATTTAACGTGCCTCAAGCTCATTCATGAATGCATTGTAAAAGATAGGGGAATGAGATGACCCCTCCAGGGCTCTCAATTACATGTTAAATAGACACAGGAACAGCTCCAGCGGTGGTTTACAAGATTGGTTAGGAGTACAACAAACTCTCCACAATTCTCTCAATAAACTCTACTTACAAGCCTAACTACAAGCAATGAATCTAGACATCTAGGTGCATGACACAACCGTGTATATCCTTTAACACTCCCCCTTCAATCTTAGCCACTATCAAGGTTAAGATTGATCCTAAAGAGTCTTAGCTTTGCAGCATATAGCCTTCGTGAACCCATCAGCTAGTTGACCACTAGAATTGATGAAAGTATATCAAGTAGCTTTTGGGCCACCCTCTCTGTGACAAAATGGAAATCAATCTCTATATGCTTCATCCTAGCATGAAAGACTGGGTTGGTAGAGAGATATTTGGCACCCAAATTATCACACCATAAGCGAGACGCTGGAGGATGCTCAATTTTCAATTCTGTCAGAATTTTCTATATCCACATCATCTCGGAAATAGCATTGGCAAACACCTTGTATTCAACTTCAGTGCTCTACCTGGATACAGTGGTTTGTTTCCTGGCCGTCCAGGATACTAGGTTATTCCCTAGGAACACGCAAAGCCATCAGTAGATCGACGATCATCAACACACCCTGCCCAATTAGCAACTGAGAAGGCACTCACCATCATGGACTTAGACTTCTTGATCTTGTGCCCAAGAGTAATGGTCCCTCGAACATATCTTAGGATCCTCTTCATGGCACTCCAATGTACCGTGGTTGGTGCATGAAGGAATTGGCAGACCTTGTTCACGGCAATGGCAATGTTGAGCCATGTCAAGGTTAGATACTACGTCCAAGCTGCTCGCCGCCTTCTTGTCTCTACATTCGATCAACCGAAGTGGGAAGGAGACATAGAGTGAGGCCGAGGAAATACTTTTTTATCTTCCAGGCATCGGTGAACAGACTTGTCCTGGTGCCAAGATTTTTTTTCAACTCGGCACCGACCATGATAGTAGGCACCGGTGCTTGGGCCTTCTCTCTCCTTCCCAAGCACGGGTAAAAGGCAACGTTGTGGCCAATCCAAGACCGCAGAGGTTTGTCCAAACGGCACAACTAAAAACTCAAATTAAATTGCAATTAGGTTTTTGACCATGAAGACGTTTGAAGGGTGTGCCATTGCCATTGACCTTAGATGGTAGGTGATTGATAAGAAATACCGGCGGTGGTGAAAGCTTAATCCCAAAATTTTAGGGGTAAGGAGGCATGTGCATGGAGGGTTAGGCCTATCTCGATGATGTGATGATGTTTGCGCTCGGTTGAGCCATTTTGTTGGTGAGCATGTGGGTAGGAGACATGATGGGCAATGCCAATGTGCTTAAAGAAAGAATGCAACACTTGATAGTCACCGCCCCCAATCGGTTTGGATAGCTCTAATTTTGCACCCAAACTGCCGTTCAACAAGACTTTGAAACTCATAAAAAATTTGAAACACTTCAGATTTGTGATGCAGCATATAAACCCAAGTAAATTTGCTCTGATCATCAATGAAGCTGACATAATAATTATAGAGTCCAATGGAAGAAGGAGCAGGGCCCCATACATCTAAAAAATAAGTTCCATAGGACTAGCTGACACACTCGTTGACTTAGTGTAGGGCAATTGGTGGCTCTTGCCTTGTTGGTAAGAATCAGAAACCCTATCATTATTGGAATGATGAAACACGAGAAGACTATGACGACTCAACACTTGTTGAGTGACTCAAGATGATGCATGTCCTAAACATCGATGCCACAAGGAGATGGATGGCTTGGTGAAACTGAGGGCTTGTTTATTTGAGGATGATGAACACGAGGATGCACACAAAGGGTAGAGGCTGTCTTCACATCTGTCGCTTTGTAGGATGTTCCTCATCACCTGTTCAACACATTGTTATTTTGAGCAAGGAGGTTAATAGAGCAAAGATTTTTAGTGGCTTCGGGAACATGAAGGATAGGTTTTAGATGCAAATCTCTTGTAGGGGAATAAAAACTACTATGACCAATATGTGCAATCTCCATACCTGCCCCATCGGCTGCATGAACCTACTCGCCACCGTGGTACTTGTTGTGGAGTGTCAGCTTCTTCAATTCACCGGTGATGTGGTCGATCGCACCGGATTCCATATACCAGTTCGTATTGGCGCCATACGAACTGGTGGTAGAGGACGCACTCTTCCGTGGAGGTCCGGGGTAATTCGCATCAAACCTCTTGTAAAACCAAACAACAATGTGGCCCTCTTTATTGCAGACCTGGCAGATGACACTTGCTAGGAAGTTGTGTCCGCCGCCATCTCCGCCGCCGTTGTTGCCATGACTACGGCCACCTCCACCACAACTGAAGCCTCCATGGCCACCACGGCCACGAGAGTTGTTGGAGTTGCCACCGTTCTTGCTGCCTTTGGTAGCGACATTGGTGGAGGAGAGGGACTTTCCACCATTGTTCAACTCCTTCTATTGCTTGTGGCTGATGAGCTAGGTGCAGAGCTCGACAACCAAGATTGGTTCAATGCGCGCCGTGATGGCAGACATTACTGAATCAAAATTGTCACTAAGGACAGTGGGGATGTGCGCGATGAGATCCTTATCTTCTAGCTTCTTCCCCATTGAGGCCATGTCACCGGCAAGACCCTTCATCTTGACGAAGTAGTCGGCACAGAAAACGTCCCCTTCGACGTTGTGGCAAGGGCCATGCGCGTCGCGATCACGCGCGCATGGGACTAGGAGGCATGGAGAGACTAGATCGCGGCCCAGAGTTTGGCCGCGGTGGTCGCCAAGAAAACTTGCGTGAAGATCTCCTTGGAGAGCGACGAGAAGAGATAGCTCAAGACCTATTGGTCTTGAGCCACCTACTTCGTGTAGTCTAGGTTTGGCACCAGGTCACCCTTCTTCCTGGTCGCCGGATCAACCGCCGCCTCGAGCAAGACAGTAGGTGGAACCACCATGGGCGCGAATGTACTCAGCAAGCTTGGCACCTTTCAGCGTGGAGGACACCTAGGCGTGCCACATAGAGTAGTTGCCACATGTTAGCTTCTCAAAGATGGGTGGGAGAAAGCTGAAGATGAGTGCCGCTCGGCGGCGGTGGCAGCAGAAGAGTGGCCCACCGGATCTAAACCTTGAGGTGAAAAAGAGCTCGATACCATATAAAAGATAGAGAAACGAGATGACCCCTCCAGGGTTCTCGGTTACATGTTAAATAGATGCAGAAACAGCCCCTGCGGTGGCTTACAAGATTGGTTAGGAGTACAATAAACTTTCCATAATTCTCTCAACAAACTATAGTTACAAGCCTCATCTACAAGCAATGAACCTAGACCCCTAGGCGCATGACACAACCGTGTATATACTTTAACATGCATAAGGAGGTTCTATAAACCAGTAGGCAGGCTGTCGCTCTATATATGCTCGTCATTCTTTGTAATATACATTAGTACATTACACGAAACTGATGACCCAAACATACTGTATACAAACATTACCGTAAACTTTCGACTGAATAAGCCAACTTCTAGACAACACGCAAAGGTTAGATTATTGTTTAATGAATGAGAGGAATTATATGTGTTCCAGTTCTTGTCGTGTACCCATTATTGCAACCAAGGACGTCATCACGACTTTGTAAAAGTTACTCCCCAAAGATTAAAAACATTGACAAGACCATGACGCCCTAGGTCAACGACCAATACTGGTAGTCGTTGGTACCGCCTTTTGTACGTACTTCGTGCTACTTGACCACCACCTAACGTGGAGCTCACGTACACACCTTGTATCTTTTTCTTCTTATATACTAGATTGAAACCAATAAAATTGACTATCATTGACGAGACTGTGATAACAAGGGGAGCATACTTTTGGAGCTCTCTATCTTTTTCTTCTTCTTCTTCTTCTTCTTCTTCTTCTTCTTCTTCTATATATAACGCAGCTCTCATGGCTTGGTTTCTCAGAGTCCAGAGATCAGAGAGAACTCCCGCCCCGCGCCCCCTCCTCCCCCTCCCTGTCCACCTAAAGAGACCCTGGTAGTGAAGAGACTGTTTGCCAAAATGGCCTCCGTCTTGGCCTGGTATCCTCTTTTATGGGTTTACGTGCAGCTGTATGTAAACATGTATCCTGTCGGAGATCTGTCGCTAGGCCCCGGAGATAACTCGCCGCCGCCGCCTCGAACCCGAATGACCGCCAGCTACCTGTTCAACGCGATCCGCACAGATAAAGGGATGCTTGTCAACATCCTGGCGTTGCTTTGTGCTGTGCTGATCGGTGTGCAGGCGCTGCTGGGCTCCCGTCGCCGGCGCCTAGGCAGCAAGGCCTTCGTCCGCCTCCCTCTGTGGGCGTTTTACACCATCTCCTTGCCGGTGGTATCCTACACCATCGGCCTCGTCCAGTCCGTGGAGGCGAGCGTCATGCCTGACAGCCAGCTCCTGTGGGCCGTTGTGCTGCTGCTCCTTCTCGGCAGCGTCAACGGCATGTCCGCCTTCAGCCGGAAGGACATCGAGGATAGCAAGGGGATGCTGGCAAACCACGTCGTCCAGACGTTGCTCGTGCTCTGGCTGCTCTTCAGCCGGAGTGACGTCTCGAATAGGTGGGTCTTGCTGACCTACTTCCTCCTCTGCTGGATCTACAGCATCTTCAGGATGGCCCAGAGGATGACGGCGCTGCGCATGGCGAGCTCGGCTCACGGGCTCGTGCGGAGCGCCACGGTGGTCGCAGACTACATGAAAGAAATCGTCGAAGACAAAGAGCATGACCCCAAGAACATGAGAGAGTGCAAATACATTGTCCATGGCGAGGAAAAGGACTTCAAACCGCCATCCGAGGTAGGGCCGCCCTACCTCGCAAAGGTGGGCAGCAATGCCGTCACAGTCGGCATGATCTGGAAACACGAGGGCAAATTGCTCCGCTCTGGCGGCGACAACGACAAATGGGATAGTGCACGTGCACTCAAGGACACGTGCCTCTCCTTCGCTCTGTTCAAGCTGCTGAAGCGGCGCTTCTGTGGTGACCTCGACATCGCCGAGTCTGGCGACCCCAAGGCGATGGAGTTTGTTGTCGGCGGTCTCGACATCGCCGAGGCCGGCGGCCTTTATGGTGAGGGCTACGAGCGCGCCTTCCGTGTGGTGGAGGTCGAGCTGTCCTTCCTGTACGACTTCTTCTACACCAAATACCCGGTGCTCGTCGCCACCAACAGACTGCTTGGCGTCATCCGCTTCTTCGTCCTTCTTGGCTTCTTCAAGGTGCTTCTCGTCGATTTGATCATGGAAGGCTCACCGTCGGCATTTGATTACTACTTCCCCGAGTTCAACTTCATCTACTTCAACAACCTCCTCGTCGTCATCATGATCCTGAGCATAGACATCCTGCAAGGCCTGGCCACAGGCTACTCCAACTGGGCCCTTGTGCAGTTCGTGTGCGACTATGTCGTCGACACGCGAGACGGCAGGAAGCAGCGGTGGTGGAAGCGGGGCTGCGGTATCCGCCGAGCGCTGATGAAACTGGTGGCGGCGTGGCGTTGGCGGAAGTCCGCGCACTGCTGGGATAATAAGCTCGGCCAGTACTCGCTGCTCAAGTCCTACGACTACAACCCTAACAAGACCGGGTGGAACGCCTTGTCCTGGTTGTCCATGCGCATGATGGAGCCGACAGACCAAGGCCGGCGGGAGGAGACGGCCGTGCCACTGACGGCCGAGGTCAAGAAGGCGGTGCTGGATTGCCTCAAGGAAACCCGTGGCCTGCCGTCTGTCGGCCGCTCCCTCAAGGAGAGTGCGAGGCATCTGCAGTTGCACTGGGCATGCGACGACCTCCCGACGCACACGCACACGGTGCTTGTGTGGCACATAGCCACCACCATGTGTGACATCGACGACACCGACAAGCCCGATGGGGACGTTCCCCGCCTCGTCGCAACTACCCTGTCCAGATACTGTGCCTACCTGCTTGCTTTTGTCCCGGACATGCTGCCGGGCAACAGTTACAAGGCGATGCAGATCCTGGACGCCGTCGTGGAGGAGGCCCGGCGAGCCCATCTTGGCGACATCAAGGACATGTTTGAATTGAAGAAACTGGAAAAACCGAGCAGCATCCAAGTCGTCCATGGCACACCACCGACGACGGTCCCGTTCCCGGCTGGAGCAGACGACGGCTACAAGGCCATACCCATGCAGGTCCTGGATGGCGGCGTCGTGAATGATGAGGCCCAAACGTACATTCGTGGTGGCGACACCATGAACACGTCAAAGAGACGTGACATGACCAAACCGAGCAGCAGCCAGGTCCAAGACGAGCAGGAAGAAGTCAAAGACACACCGATCCTGATCCTAGGAGCACGCCTGGGGAGGCTGCTCAGGTGCGTGGACAAGCCGCAGCGGTGGGAGCTGCTCGCAAGGTTTTGGGCAGAGCTTGTGCTCTTCCTTGCGCCCTCCAACAATGCCGACGTCCACGCCGAGCGCCTTGCCACCGGGGGAGAGTTCATCACGCACCTCTGGGCGCTGCTCACCCACGCGGGCATTGTGGAACGTCCCCCCCATTCATCTCCTGTTTGAGCTGACGACATGCTAAGCATTCCACATCTATGGTACCTACTCACACGACATCGTCAACAAGTTTCACTAAGGCCGGCATCTTCAACATAGCAGCACCAGTTTCCTTCTGTAACTCTACCTACTAGCTTTGTTGTCGTTTTGTTTGTGTCTCCTGTAGTTTCTTCAACCATCAACTTGTGTGAAGATATGCTCTCTTGTTTAGAAACAGTTTCTTTGGTTTTTACACTCCCTCCTTAATTGGCCACATCATCAAAATGTCTCCCTGGCACGGCCTGATGAGCATGGTTACCTACCCGTACCGTGCAAATAATGCGAGTAGCTTGTTACTTACTGTGTCTTGCTTTTTTCTTTTCTATTACTGTCTCATGAGTCATGACTGCATAATTTTAGTTGAGGCCAAATCAAGTGGCCTTGAGTCTCATCTTGATAAACTATCTACTGGCAAAAAATTGCTTGCCGAGTCTTTGTCCAGCTTATTAGCTCTCTTGCTAAGTTTGAAATGAACTCACGTTGGTTCTACTATGGACATTAGTTTCTTTCTTCCTAGCTATCTGTTAGAGCATGACACCAACGTTTAATTCCACTAGAAATCATGGGTCGATTTAATAAACAACTTATATGATGAGTTATCCCTTTAGTTGTCTTAGTAACTCATAATTCCTTAATTAGCGCATAGAATAAAAGAAATATTGTGAGCTGCATGACAATCATAACATACAATGTTGTCGAACTTGTCATATAGTCCTAAGTTTGTTGTGGTTGTTTCATGAAACAATGACCTCTTTATCTCACCTCGGTATCTCTCCACATCATCAAATATTCGGCTTTGCATTAGACTACCTATGAGATCGTTAACGTCTAGCAATATACATGCCCTTAACTAAATTGCAATGGGAGCATCTAAAGATGTTAGAAATTGGTTCCTCATCATTTGCAACCAAGATAGATTTTGATCATTCAACCGTTGCTAGTCAGAATCTTGGTCTCATGAATATCATTTGTCCACTAGTTGCTTGTAACCGGATAATGTGTTCACTAGGTCGCATGTAAATAACTATTTTAGATAGAAAAAATATTTTCTAATGTTTCTCATCCATCAAAATGATTGATCCACATAATTCAAATGATAAGTAGCCTCTCAGTAGATGCTCATAATAGAAGAGGCACAAAACAACTCAAAACCTTGTTGTCAGGATTTTACTTTGCAACCCACACGTACACGCCTCACTAAAAAAAAACATCCCAAAAACCCTATGGGAATAGAGCACGGAGAAAAACGCACATGCATGACTCTATCCTTTACATGCTGTAATTTTTGAGGCTTCTATCTTCGAGTGTCTTGATGTTCTGAACATCTTCACCTTTGGGCTTCGGCTCCTTTCTCCACTTATATGACATGGTTCATTGGCTTTTATTGGCATGCAAGCATTCATCTTCAAGGCCTTCCCTGGCCTTCAGTATCTTCTCGGTGTACAGTCTTCATCTTGGAGGTCTTCTCGGTGCACAGGTCGATATCTTAGAGCCTTCTTAACAAGGAGGACTTCGTCTTCGGGCCTTTGTCTTCAATATTTTCTCACGAGCACCAGGCAAAAGAGTTCGTGTTTTGGAGTTTCTGACGTCGCCTTGGAGTTGACATAGTCGTTGTAGTGGATGAAGATGTTTAGACTGAATCTGATGATCAGCTCCTCATGTCAAAGCGGTCGACGAAGGTGTCGATGATTTATCACCGATAGCCTGCCACGGGGGTACCCGGGACAGTTGTTCGGCCTGCGACGAATTGGAGCTCGGTGGTTTTGGCAACGAGACAAACTGGACGAACGGTTTTTATACTGGTTCGGGCCCTTGACTCGAGGTCAAGTAATAGCCTTTACGTCCAATCGACGTTAGCCTTGTTGCGTTGTATTGATGAGTATTGTGTAGATTGTGTTTACAAGGGGTACCCTCAGCCACCCTTTATAGTCCAGGGTTGGCTGCGGGTTCTTCGGTTCCTAGTCGGATTCTAGGAACGAGTCCTAAACTGAGAGTTTTGTACTCTTTCCTAATACAATCCGGCTAGTTTTATGGTAATGGAGTCTTCGTGTTCTTCTCGGTAGTCCGTCGCCGGGGCTACCGTCACTATACCACAGCCCAAGCTAGCGTCCAACCGAGGGTCGCTAAAAGTATCGAAGTAGCGTTGGTGGGTCGGTCGCTATAACTTAGTGACTTATGGTTGGACGCTATATCTTTTTTCATCATCCGATGGTCGATCGCTAATTTTGTTTTAGAATACCGTCCTACAGTCGGACGCTATATCTTATTAACTGCGTCCACCGGTCGGTCGGTATATTGGATTTGGCCTGCGCGCCAGCAGCTTCCTCGATTCGCGCCTATAGTTTGGAGGAATAAAACGTCATGGCGCCCTTCATTGACTTACTGGTGCCTAAATTTTTTGAAGAGGCCTACTTGTCAGATGAAATCTCCTCTCAACCTATCTGTCTTTGGAAAACCTAGCCCACTCCAACCTTTCCAGCCGCCACCCACACCCCAGTCTGCCGCCCCACCCCAGTCCGCCGCCACACCACAGTCCCCGCGACCTGACTCCTCCATCACGGCGCGCACGACTCCAGCGAGCGGCGTCTCCCGGCGCGGCCCCTCTTTCCCTCCCCCGACGACCCACTCCCCTTCCCGCGTGGCGCCCATCTGCGTCTCGCCCCGCCCGGCGGCCTTGGCCAGGGCCCTCGCTGTGGCACCCCGGCGGCTCCCCGGTGCCCCACGCAAGGCGTCCCCCACCGGTGACTCTCCAGCAAGTGCAGCCCTCGTCCCTCTCCGGCAAGTGTGGCCCCTGGTCTCCCAGCGACGCGAGCGTGACTACCCGCGCGGCCCCTGGTGAACAGCCCCTCCAATCCCACAATTCGTGACACGTTCCCCAAGCCCTCAACTGAGCTGCGAGTTTCTCCACGAATACAGGCAGCAACCACATATCAGTAACGAATACAGGCAGCAACCACATATCAGTAAGTAGACGACCTGTGTTTCCTTTTTCTTTTGTTCTCTGTAGCTCAAGATTCATAGAATTTCCCTATGTTGGAAATTTTTTCGTTGTGTGGATGGAGTGTCTGATGCTTTGGAGTCCCTTTTTAACATTTGGGACTTCTTGATGTATAGGAGAGAGTAGGAGTAGTGAGATTTTGTGGGAGTAGATCTAGTTGGTGTCGTCCTGCTGGAACAAGGAGTCAAGAACCGGTGTCCTACGAGCAAGCAGTAGTTGTGGGATTCATTGTTGTGCGGTGGGCAACGGGTAGAAGAAGTCATCGTGTTTGTGTGGATTCAAAGCAAGAGGACCAGGTGATGCTCCCTTCCTCTCTCTGGTTTGAATGTGTGTTTATTTTAAGAGCCATTAATTTGTGCTTCCCCAAGTTTGATAGATGGATTATATAATTTGGGCAGCTTATTGTTCTTTCGCTCGTAATGATTCATGGATAAGACTTGGATTGATGATGATGCTAGGTACAAAATAATAGCTTCATAAATAATGAAAGCGCTATATGTAAAATGGCTTTTAACACAATAGTTTCATGTAGGCACGAAAAGGCATATTTGCAAGGAGTGGACAGTTTCTTAGCTTTTGCATTTAGTAACTCAGCTGTTGGTAGCAAGATACTGTGCCCATGTAGAAAGTGTGTCAACTCTTTCTGGAAAGAGGCTAGTGAGGTTCATGAACATTTGATATGTGATGGGTTCCTAAGAGGGTATAGAACATGGAATTTACATGGAGAGCTACCCCTTGTGTGAATCTTGGAGACTTTGATGGTGATGATGTTGAGAGTGTGGACGAGTGCAATGAAGACGATGACATATCTGATTTGCTCAGAGACTTAGCTGCTGGCTTAGATGATAGGGGAGATTATGAGGAGGACAAAGATTATGAGGAGGACAGTTCTATTCTAGATCCTTGTAAGGAGCTTGTTGCCATTCAAAAGTTAGTCTCAGAAAACAGCAAAGAATTGTTCCCTAATTGCAAGAAATATACACAACTTCGATTTATTATTAGATTGCTCCACCTCAAACTCCTTGGAGGGTGGTCTGACAAATCTTTCAACCTGCTACTAGAGCTCCTTAATGATGCATTCCCTGAGGGTTCAGCACTAGCTAAAACCTTTCATGAGGCTAAGAAATTGGTGAAAACCATAGGAATTGGGTATACTAGTATTCATGCCTATAAAAACAATTGCATTCTCTATTGGAAGGGGAACATAGATTTGGATTCATGTCCAAAGTGTAAGCTTTCACGGTGGAAATCAGTAAGGAAGTCTTGAGATGGGAAACATACATATAGGGTTCCTATGAAGGTTCTACGCTACTTTCCAATAAAGAAATGTCTCCAAAGGCTGTTTTTGTCCTCAAAAACAGCTAGTCTAACAAGATGGCATGATGAAGGCAGAAAGAAAGATGGTTGCTAAGACACCCTGCAGATTCACCTCTATGGGATGACTTTGACAAGAAACATCCAAAGTTCTCTGAAGATAGTCAGAATATCCATCTAGCATTTGCCAGTGATGGTTTTAATCCATTTAGAATGCAGAATGTTAGCTACAGCATTTGGCCTGGTATCTGTATTCCCTTGAATTTTCCACCTTCAATGTGCATGAAGCAATCAAATTTCATTTTGTGTTTTCTGATACCTAGTAAGGAGGCTCCAGGTATGGATATGAATCTCTATTGTGAGCCACTTGTTAATGACTTGTTAGATATGATTGAAAATGGTGTTAGAACTTATGATGCTTCGAGGAGAGAGTTCTTCCAATTGCGGGCAACAATATTGTAGACTATTACTGATTTCCCTGGTCTAGGATACGTGTCGGGATCTGTAACATCTGGTGAAGCAGCATGTCCTGATTGCCACTTGTTTATAGAATCCTTCAGACTTGGTAATGGTAACATGAATATTTATATGTGCCATCGAAGATTCTTGCATGAAAATCACCCATTTAGGTTTGATGCTGATAAATTTGGTGGTACTGAGTTTAGGACAGCACATGTACCACTCATTGGGGAGGAAATTTTGGAGTGCACTAAAGATCTTAGCACTAGTTTTGGCAAGGATCCATCTGGAAAGAAACAAACACGCAAGAGATGCCAGGAAGGTGAACCATTAGTCATTTTCAAGAGAAGATCTGTTTGGTTCAAACTTCCATATTGGAAAATCAAAGGATAATCTGAACTCTCGCTTAGACCTTCAAGAACTAGGTATTAGAAGTGATCTTCACCCAGTAGAAGTAGAGGACAAATTTTATTTGCCACCTGCACCTTACTCAATGAGTAGTGATGAGATGAAATTGTTTTGCCAAATACTAAAAGGGGTGAGGTTTCCTTATGGCTATGCATCTAATATAAGACATAATGTACATGTGAATGAGAGGAAGGTATTTGGGCTTAAGAGTCATGAGAGCCACATTATTTTACAAGATTTGCTACCAATTGCTGTGAGAAAGATATTACCAGAAACAGTCAGTGCTGCAGTGATTCGAATATGTAATTTCTTCAAGAAACTTTCTGCCCCTATCATCCGACCAAGTGATATGGATAGTCTACAGGCTGAAATAGCTGAAACCTTGAGCCTTCTTGAGACTATATTCCTTCCATCTTTTTTTGACACGATGGTACACTTGATGGTACATCTTCCTGCCCAAGCTAAAATAGCTGGTCCAGTCCATTTTCGCAGCATGTGGCCTGTAGAGAGGTAACTATCATAGCATATATTGCAGCTTAGTGAATACAAATGTGTACCTACTACATGTATAACATTTCCAACATGCCTATTATTTATGTGTATGTGTATAGGTATCTCATGAGATTGAAGGGTTCTGTACGTACCAAAAGTCATCCTGAGGGATCAATTATGGAGTGGTCTAATTTCACCGAGTGCCTTACACTTTGTTCTCGCTACCTACATGGTGTCACACAAATTTACCGCCAAATTAGAAATGACCAAGATGATAGTACAACTCCTTTCTTCCGTACCATTGGGCAAGGCTTGACTGGAAAATGCACATTTAGTATAGACCACAAGACCTGGATGCAAGCTCATAGATATGTTTTGTTCAACTATGGCAACATAGTACCATACTTGAAGTAAGTAATCCAAATCACTTACATCACATCATCAAGTTTGTAACCAATCTTAAAGTCACATAACCTTTGCAGTAAGCATGCTCAGTACCTTTCCTCTATCGGCATTCGAAATAAACAGGAGATCAACCGCATGCAGCATGAATCCTTTCATGAGTGGTTTAGGTTGCATGTAAGTGAAAGTTAAATTTAGCACTTGATACTGAGACAAAACACATTACTGTAATAATAGTAGTCTGTCATAATCATAGGTGGAAGAAACATGTGAGGAAGCAACAGAGGAGATCAAAATTTTGGCCAAGGGGCCATTGATGAGTGCACGCAAGTACAACAGCTATAATATTAATGGATTCTGTTTCCACACAAAATCCTATGATGAGGGGAGACCTAGTCAAAATAGTGGGGTTGCTGTGGTTGCTGAGGCAACATCTTTTGAGGGGGGCAATAACAATGATGGGATAGTAAGAAACATTATCTATTATGGGGTTATTAAGGAGATTCTTGAACTAAATTATAACCATAGAGGAAGAGTGGTGCTTTTCAAGTGTGATTGGACTGACAATCGTGTTCAAGACAAATGGGTAAAAACTGATAATTTTGGGATCACATCTGTTAACTTTAAGCACTTGTTCAATACGGGCGAAAAGATGTGTGATGAGCCTTTCATTCTAGCATCACAAGCAATTCAAGTGTACTATGTTACTGAGGATCATGATTGGTCTGCTGCTGTTCAGTCCAAACCAAGAGATGTGTATGACTTAGATAATTTAGAGAATGAGCACCCAGATAATGATACTGCATCAGTATGGCCATTGCATTATCTGAGAGCAGATGTGACTGTGGATATTGTAAATAGGGTGGTCCCTTCAGTTCGAACTGACATAGATGGTACACTTGTTGATAAGAAAAAAGCTAAGAAATAGCCTAGAAAGTATGTTTTTGTTGCTGCTATAATTATGCTATTGATCTTTTATTCATCCTTGTATAGAACTAATTGTACAGGTCCTTTTGCAGGAAAACAAATGGCAAGCGGAAGAGGAAGTAATGATGATCCTCCCCTTACCGGGATTGAGCGGCTGAGGAATGAGACCATTGCAGCAAACCAAGCGAAGCTGAAGTCCTTGATCCCTAATCTATGTAATCCTAAACCGGCTGCTAAGAAAAGAGTAAAGGTCATCTTTTTACAAATTGTTCTGTTCTGATGTCTTTGCTTATTTAATGAAAACTATTTACATAAATAAATCATGTTTCTTCTTGTAGAGAACTCATAAGACCAATGATGGAGAAACCCATGATCATAATTTGCGCCCAAGGCCACAAACAAACCCCGCAGTGAATGTGAATGAACAAATTGAAGAAGAATATTTGGACCATGAACAAATTGATGAAGATTGGGAATGTGAACCAATTGGAGATTTCTTAGGTGATAATCAAGGTATTGAAGCATACTCCTCTCCTCTTTTATTGTAGCATAGTGCATTAGGATCTGTAAGCGTTGGCATTGTGCTTCTAATTTTTCAAATTATGTATAGCAGATTTTTATGGCACAACACAAAAGAGGAAAGGAAGAAGTATCACTTTACTGAAGGACATCTTTGAAAGGCCACCTGGCATGCCTAAAATCAAAGTTCAAGTGAATCACCTTGGTCAACCTGTTGGAGACAACTATAGGCACTTTTGTAGTGCTGTTGGGTGCCATGTGAGAAAGAAACTATCTATTGCTTGTCCTGATTGGAGGTAAATTGATATAAAAAAAAGATGGATGTATGGACAGACATAAAGGTATGTCTTAGGCTCTTAGCTATGTCCCTATTAGGCTCTAAGGCTCTTAGCAAGTATGCTGAAATCTAAGTACACCTTTGCTATTTTCCATATTTCATTGGGAAAACTATGATATTAGTGATCGAGCTGTGCCCTGGTTTTGCGTGATGCTGCAAAGAAATGGAAGGGTTTTAAATCCTACTTAAAGCAGAAGTATTTGGATGCCAAATTAACCGAACAGGAAATAAGGAAAATATATGGTGAAAGACTGAATGATGATGATTGGAAAAAACTAAAAGAGTATTGGGCATCCGAAGAATGTGAAGTAAGTACAACCAAATATATGATTTCAACAATGACTTTGTAGAATTTAATATTTTTTGTCATAGGCTCGCACAATACAAGCAAAAGCCAACCGTGCAAAGTTGACCATACATCACACATCAGGAAGCAGGAGCTTTGCTCAAACAGCATATAAAATGGTATGTTTGACTACATTTGAGTTTTATTTAAAACACTAATGTGCTGCATTTTTTTGTAATGAGAGTGAAACACATGTAGGGAGTTGAACTAGGGCGTCCTGCTCGAAGAGATGAGGTGTTTGTCACAACACATACGAGAAAGAATGGAGTTCCGTTACCGCCTGTAGAACCAATTATTGTAAGTTTTTCCTTTAACAACTTTTATTGCAGCTTGAAATCCTACTTTATGGTGTATTAACAATGATACTCTATATATTTAGAATAAACTAAAATCAATTATTGAGGAACATCCTGAGTTGACACAAAAGACAATCCAAGAAGTTGATGCAATTTGCTGCGGTTTGTGGAGAAAAAGAGCCAAAAGGACGCTTGCGTGTTTTGGGTCTAGGTCCAACTCCCCAAAGTGTTGGTACACCAGGGGTGAAGTCTTACATACCAACAATCTTTCAAATGGAAGACATGGCCCTTAGAGATGCAGAATTAGCCCATAGAGATGCACAAGCTGAGCAAGAAGCTCTACGACAACGCATAGTGGAGCTAGAACAACAACTGTTGGAGGAAAGGTTAGCACGTGAAAGGTCAAATATGGAAAGCATCTCACAGAATGGCTCTAATTCACAACATCACGTGGTAAATGTTTACACCTCCTCTAATTCATGGCTAATATACTATCAAGTGCTACATAAATCTATAATCCGTCTTGTATGTTTGTAGAGCCCAAGGTCTGAAGATGATGGTGTTGGGACACGTGTTGAAGCTGAATTTAATGAAGATGATGATACATATGAAGAACATACTAATGAGTGTGATTTCACGACTATGCGTAGGCATGCTACACCCCCAAGTCCAGCAACGCCCTCTGTCCAGCCCATGAGTGGAGCCCCATTAGAACAAACTTCTCATCGTCAGTCAAACCTTGTTCATGCAGGCACATTAGCCCAGCAGCCCCATCAATCCACCATGAGAGCAGCCCCACCCCAGCAGCCCCCTTAATCCACCAAGAGAGCAGCCCCATCCCAGCAGCCCCTCAATCCACCATGAGAGAAGCCCCATCCCACCAGCCCCCTAAATCCACCAAGAGAGCAGCCCCATCCCAGCAGCCCCCTCAATCCACCAAGAGAGCAGCCCCATCCCAGCAGCCCCTTCAATCCACCATGAGAGCAGCCCCATCCCCCCAGCATCCCCCTCAATCCAGCCATGTTCATGTCCAGTAGCTGCAGCCCTCTCTGGGCATCGATACAAGGAATGGTGATACTAATCATTCCTCATATGACGAATATGTAAGTTCTCATTCATCCTACAATTTTTTGCTTCTAGGTTAATGGTGTTTTTATTAGTTGATAAAATTCTCATACATCCGTCATTTGCTTCAGATTGGCAGAGAAGTTATACTTTATCCAAACATGAAGTCTAGTCAACCTGTGGCCAAGGGAATGGTTATTGCAACTAATCCTAGCTGCGTGCTAGTAGGACAGGCTCTTGGAAGGCAATTTTGTCAAGTTGTTGTTAGGCTTGTGATGAAAAGAGATGCCGTTTTGCCTCGCCCTTATGCAGGTGTTGAAAATATGGCCGATGCAAAGGACCTAGGAATTGCATGGCCATACGATTGGGTAATAAGCAACTCCTCTTCTTATTTCTTATTTCCATTTGTTTTATGAATGATGAGATTTTCTAATTACTGATATCTCTTAACAGCTGAAGCTTTGCAAGACATCAAAGTCATCCCATGATACAGGTATGCAATTAGTACTTTATCCCAAGCTCATTCTTGTAGTAGCCTTGATCTTTACATCTTGTGCAAGTGCATGCAGCTTGCTCTGTCTCTAGATGCTCTTCTACATTGTTAGCCCAAGCTCTCTCTGCTTTCTTCTGCTAATAATGTAATTGGTGATGACTGTTATATGTAGTCTGAGGTGAGGCTGATGGGGTACTGCTGGGAGGACAAGGAGCTCCTATTGGTGTACGAGTACATGGCCAAGGGCAACTGAAGAACCATCTCTTCAGAAGTGAGCCACGGAGTAAGTTTCGGGCCATTGTAGCTTGCCATTCTGACTTTGCTACGAGAATTTGGGGTCCTTGCCTTGTCTCTGATGTACTGCTTTTGAGAACGCTGCATGTGAGTCGAGTGTAGCCATGTTCTAGTTAAAGTATCTTTTAGAGCAGACCACATTGAGTGAGTCTGTTAAGCTTTGTGCTATGGTCAAACAAATTTAGCATCATATTTATTTGCCATGTACACTCTCGAACCCCCTAAACAATGGTGGCTGCAAATCATTTTGGTATTTTGCTTCATTTTCATTTGAACGGAGCATGCACGTCGGTACATGTACCCTGTTCATATGCAGTATGCAATCAGGACATGAGATGAAGAATAAACCCAAATGAAAGGATTTTGTGCACATAACATAGTTTTATACCAACACACAGACATGTGAATTGTGATGCCGCTACTACAAGACTTGTTCTCAGTATCAGGAAACATCAGACATGCTATGTGCTCTGAACTTTTGTACCAGTCAAGTTTTTGGTTGTACCACTAATTGATGTATTTTTTTTGCAGGTGGGAGGTAAAAGCGAGGTAGCAGTTGGATGGAAGTGAACATGGCCAGCATTATTTTGGACATCTTAACTAGAGATAAATTCTTTTGTTAAGACTTAAGTGCGAGCTGTGCAACTATTGCAAGCATCTATGAGCTATGCATATATCTTGATGGCCAAACCGTATGCCATGTAACTTATTTGTGCAAGTTCTGGAAAATGACACAAGACAAATGTTTGTGGATATAATATAACTGTGAGCTATGATGAGCTTCAATGACATGATTGTGTATTGATCAAAATGGAATTGGTGATTTTATGGCTCATTGATTGTATGTTTGATTGTATGATTAGTACTAATCCTGTGGTTAATGAATGATAATGCTGTTATTTTCTAGTATGCATAGCGTCTGATAGTTGGACGCTATATAATACTAGCGTCTGAATAATGGTCGCTATATGTTTCTAAAAGGCGTTGAACGGTCGGTTGCTATATCTTCAACATACTGTCCAACGGTCGGTCCCTATACATATGGTCGGACGCTAAAACTTATAGCGATGCCACTTATGGGGACCGGCCAAGTTGGATGCTATATGTTTATAGCGACCGTCCGTAGGTCGCTATAGCGACCATCCGTAGGTCGCTGTAGATAGGCTGTGGTATAGTGCATCTTGTTTGTGTCCTTCGTAGGGAACCCCTGTGTTCCCCTATCGACAAGCCCCCGAGCATCTCATGATTGAGCTTCGGAAGCCGAGTTCTTCTGATGCGAAGTCTTGGGATGGTCTTCGAGTTCTTTCTAGGGTGAGCGCAATTTCAAAGAAATTGCACTCACTGAGTGTAGCCCCGAGCTTCTTGTTTATTGGCACAATAAGCTATAAGGTCTGGTAGTCTTCTTTTCTCCTCCGGGTTTCTTTCTGAAGTGAGCGCAATTTTGAAGAAATTGCACTCATTGAGTGTAGCCCCCGAGCCTCTTGTTTGTTGGCACAACAAGCCAGAGGGTCTTCTTGCGGAAAATTTTGAAGTAGCTTCTTGTGGTGGGTACCTTGCAGCCCCCGAGTCTTTCCAGGTTCTTTTTGCCAAAAAAGAATGCGGGAATTGTCTAGCTTGGTACTCTTGTATTGCTTTTCCCTTGTCGTACGTGTTCTTTGCTTCAAAAGATGCTCTTGGATATTCTTCTGCTTTTCCCTTGGATGCCTGACAACTTCGAGTACTGTGTGTGCCTCTGAGCTATGATGACTTGCAGCGTCTTTCTTGCCGTGTCTGTGGGCATGCCTGTACTTTTGATTCTTCATATTTACTGCTACTGTTCGCGCGTGCTGTGTCTGGTCATATCGGCCCTTTGTCCTTGTCTTCACGAGGGTGTCCTTCTTGCTCTGTGGGCTTGTTCTTTGTACACCGGCCTTTTGCCTATAAGTAGCGCCTTCCATCTGCTTGTGTTTCTTCATCCTTCTTCACTTCCTTCGTTTGTCCCTGCATCCCTTATCTGTAGATATGGATATTGTAGCATGCGAGCTTGACGAGCCCCCAGATGTCTTCTTTACTTCTTTGTAAACTTCTTTTGTGAATGGAGTAGTTCTTGAGATAGGGATTAGTGGCAGGCTAAAGCTCGGGTCGCTTGATGCTTTCAAGAGTGTAGATGTGAATGGAGTAGGTCTTGAGATGTGGGGAGCCCTGGCTCTAGATGGATCTCTAAGTCCTCTCCTTCATCATCTTCTTTATTCTTGAATAGCTGATTGGCGGGCTGTTTGGAGCTTCTGTCAACGAGCTACTGTGTGACCACCGCAGGGTTGTTTTTCACTGTGGCTTCTCGACGTGGTTCCGCAGATCAGTTCGTGTTGATAGATGTTACTGAGTTATTTGGATTGGCTGCCTGTCAATTCAGAGGACCTGGTGCCCTTCATCTTCCCGTTTTAGTAACCTTGGTCGTTTGTTCTCTTCGTTGAATATGTCGACCGGGTTGTATCCTGCTGGGGATTCTATTTCGGTTCCTTGTCCTTGTAAAAGATGTATCTTGAGCCTTGTATGTTTGTAATGTCCTGAATATTGTAATGGAAAATGTTCTCTCTTCGAGTTGTCCTCTTCTGAATGCTAGATGTGTGCTCTGTTCCTTTATCTTTTGCTATATATGCACCTTCTTTGTAATATCTTCTATGGCGTCCTTTGTTCTGACCATTGCTAGTTCTGTCAGCTGCGATTATATCTCTTTCTATCGGGTTCTTTGTTGTAACGGTCCTTCTATGGGAGATGCTGTTGGGAGATGCCGTTGGGAATTATTACCATTGCGTTTCTATCCGTTGCGGTAAGGTGATCATGGGCCTTTCCATGGGCCTTTTATTTCCTTTATAAGTAGGCTTTTTTCCTCTTCTCTTCTTGCTGTTCCTTCTTGCTGTGCTTTAGAAAAATTCCCCATCTTGCTTTGTTCTAAACCCTAACCGTCCGCTTCTCAGATTTGTCTTATATTTTGCTGCTTCCAGACCTTCTGTTGCCATGGCCCCAAAGAGGAAATTGAAATCTGAGGTGGATGAAGAGCGGTCCCTTTCTATGATAGAAAATCAAGATTTTCTAAAGATGCGTCAGTTGCAAAAGTATTGGCCGGCGCCGACGACGATGGCGGTGGATTTGGAGCTTTTGGTGGAGCGTGGGTTGATCCGGATCGAGACGCTTTATTTGTATGAATTGCCTGGTGAACACCTTGTTCCATCTCCGTCTCCTGCTCAAACTATTTTGTTTGTTGCTTTTGTGGGTGCTGGTCTCTTTTTCCACCTTCGAATTCCTGATGGAATTTCTTCAATCTTTCAGTGTTCACCTTCATCATCTTTCTCCTAGTGGTGTTCTTTACTTGTCTGCTTTTGTTCATCTTTGCGAAGTTCATCTTGGTGTTCCTCCTTCTCTTCTTCTTTTTTGGTATCTTTTCTGCTTGAGGGTGACTGAGAAAGCTTCTCCTCCTCCATTTGGTTGTGTAACTATCCGTCCTCGTCCGGGGCTTGCTTCCGAGTTGTTTTCGCTCCATCCTCTTACTCCAAAAGGTTGGGCTTCCAAATGGTTTTACGTTCCTAAGCCCCATGATTACTTTTCTTCTGATCTTTCCATCCTTCTGCTTGATGCTTCACTATTCTCAAAGAGTTGTCTCCTTCGAAGATTGCTGCCCTTCAGCCTCTGCTGCCTCCCTTGAGTGCTGTTCATCGGGCGGGTTGTTCTGGTCATAATTTGGTGGCTGGTTTTCTCCATCGGGTTGTTCAACCTTTGATGCAGAGAGAGCATTTGGGTTTTGAATATTCCAGTGCTACTGATTGTTCTATGATAAAGCCTGGTCTTTGTCTTCCTAATAATCTGGTAAGAGCTAGAATGGGCTCCTTTATTGCTGATATCCCTGCGCTCCTTCCTCGCATTGGGGAGTATCATTCTGGCAATCCGCCTCCAGCTGTAAGTCAATTCCTTCCTGTTTTGAAAGAATTCTTCCTTTGGATTTTTCTTTGCTTTGTTCTCACTTTTTCTTTCCTTAGGGTTTCGGTCGCTTGTTTCGAGTTGAGATGCCTATTGATGTTACTGCTTGTGATGATGGGATGGATTCTTCTACCCCAGAGGTTCCTCCTGTAGTGCATGCTGTTGTTACTGTTCATGATGGAGAAGGTTCTCCTGCTCCCGGGGTGAAGCGGTATGTTCTGCCTCTTGTTCTATTATATATTGTTCTTGTCCTTATATCTGTGGTTTTCTGAGGTGATTCTCGTTGTTCTTTTAGCCGTAGGCGCTCGGTCCGTGATTTTGCTGTTAAGAAGGCTCGCCTTTCGTCATCGGGTTCTTCCCATTTTGCAGGTACTATCCTTATAGGTGAGCTTGTCTTTCCCCTTCTTGTCTGTCTTTCGAGGTTTCTATAACCCTCTTATTCTTGGATTTTTTGTGGCGACTGAAGGTGGGGCGAGCATGTTTCTTATTGAAGATGATGACGAGACAGATGATGCTCCACTTGTTCTTCACGGGTTGGATTCTTACGCATATCTCCTTTGTTGGGTTCTTTTTCTAACTTGTTATTTGATTTTCGGGCGTCGAGCTGTCCAAGGTTCTAGTGCTTCGCTTTTGCTTCTCTCTCTCTTGAGATGGATATGGCTTTGATGCCTGTGGCTCGTTCTCCCGTTCCTTCTTTTTCTGTCCTTGTTGCCCGTAAAAAAGTTGTGGGCCCTCTTTTAAGACATCTTCCTGGTGAGTATTTCTATTTTTTGGTGTCTCCCCCTTTTTGTGATGTTCCTTCATCATGTTTTTTTCTCTTTCGTAGTTTGGGTGTATCAGGTTCTTCTGATGGTTGTAAGGCACTCATGCCTTTAAGCTCTGCTCCTCAACTCTTTTCTGGCGGTAGGTTGCTTTTTGCTGTGTTCTGATTGTTTATCCTGGTGCATCTTATATCTCTATTATTTGCTTTTCAAGTTCTCCGCTGTTGTCAACAACTGCTTCTGCTAGTGAAGTTGTTCCCATTGATGGTGGTGTGCACTCTTCTCAATTATTCCCTGTTTCCGGAGTTACCCGTACATTTCAGATGATGAAAGGTTCTTTTGATAATTTTGTCTCTTCTATGGGTGATCTGGTAAATATCTTCCTCTTTCTTTCTTTACTTGATCCTTTCCTTTGCCTTCATTGAGACTTCTTTTCCTTTTGCTAGTTGCTTGCGTAGGATTGTGATCGAGGCTGATGATGCTTCTTTGTTGGAATTACAAAGAATCCGTCGTCTTCTTTCTAAAGCACGTTCTGAGCAAGAGCGGGAGAGGACTAATCATTTAGAGATTAAGTCTACTCTTCAAGCTCAAGTTGCTGACAAGGCCAGGCTCCGCGAGGTTGCTGAGGGCACTGTTGTTGATCTCCAGAGAGGAGCTGCAGGTACTTTGTGATTGCTCTTTTCGTTGAATGTTTTATTCTTCGGCTTTCTTGACACTGATTTGTCTTTCTGTAATTCTACAGGCTTTGTTCGAGAACGGAAAGAATGGTTTGCATCTTCTAAAGCCATGAAAGAATCTCTTCGTTCTCTAGAAAATGAGAAGGAACGGGTAAGGAGTTTTGCTGAGGCCCGTTATGCTGAGGCAGAGCGCCGATTTGCTCAAGTTCGAAGGTTGAGACGTGATGCTGATCGTGATGTTTTCCAGGCTCTAGAGAGTGCTCAAGTTCTTCAATCTGCTCTTCAAATGGCGACTGCCAGTTATCAATCTCTTCGAGGCATCATGAATTATATCCTTCCATATGTCCGGGAAGATGAGGATGAAAATTTGGATATGAGTGCTTATGCTCATCTTATTCCGAGCCGCTTTCCGGATTTTGTCCGTGATGGATTCCGTAATGTTGTGCGGACCCTTCTTTGTCGTGCTCGGGTTATTGTCCCCGATGCGGCTCTTGATCGGATTGCAGATCCCAATCCTTCAGATTCTTTTGTAGCTCAAGTTGACTCTCGTGAAGAAAGTTTGGCTCCTTTGATTGAGAAGGTTGTTTCTCATATAAACATTAGATGAAGTTGAGACTTCTTGTAAGAGTACTTCTTCTTTGTCATAGATGTTTGTTAAAGTTCTTCCCTTGCCTTTGCCTATATGACCTTTTGTCACGCCTCATATGTTGAAGCAATTTCATCTTATCTGAGTATTATTTTCTTAATTTCTTGGCGCATTGTTGATTGAAAGAGTTAGCTCATATATCTTTTGCGTGATTCCTTTTGTCGAGTTGTTTTCTTCATGAAAGTGGGTTCCAGGGCCGGGTAGCTCGAACCTAAATCATCCGGAGAGTGTGTTTGGGGCCGGGTAGCTCGAACCCAAATCATCCAAACCACTATTTCCCTTTGGCGCTAGCAGTATCAACCATTGTCTCAACCGCTAGGCCCTTCGGTTCTAGGGCCAGGTAGCTCGAACCTGAATCATCTAGACCGGAACCTCTGCTCTGGTCCGGGCTCTCCCCGTGCTCCCCAGGCGAGGAAGAGTGCGTTTGGGGCTGGGTAGCTTCGAACACGAATCGTCCAAACCACTATTTCGTTCGGAGCATATCGACCATTGTCTCCACAGCAAGGCCCTTCGGTTCTAGGGCCGGGTAGCTACGAACCCGAATCGTCTAGACCAGAATCTCTGCGCTGGTCCGGGCTCTCCCCGTGCTCCCCAGGAGAGTTCGTTGGTCTTAGTGGTCTCAACCATTGTCTCCACCACTAAACCCTTCGTGCACTAGGGCCTGGTAGCTTCGAACCCGAATCGTCTAGGCCGGAATGTGCTCCAGAATCGGTTAGCTATGCCGAGTTCTAGGCTAATTTTGTAGCTCAGTGCTATCGGCGCAGGCTCTTCGCGCTCTAGGGTCGGGTAGCTCTGAACCCGAATTGTCTAGGCTGGCATCATGTACCTAGACTCAAGCGTGGACTAGGCTGGAGAAATTCTTTTTGTCATCTAGGCTCATGTTCTAGGCATTGACTCTAGACTCATGTTCTAGGCTAGAATTGTTCTTCCAGACTCATGTTCTGGGCATTGGCTCTAGACTCGTGTTCTAGGCTAGAATTGTTCTTCCAGACTCATGTTCTGGGCATTGGCTCTAGACTCGTGTTCTAGGCTAGAATTACATAAGAAGTCACGAAGATTATCATCTAGACTCATGTTCTAGGCATTGGCTCTGGACTCATGTTCCAGGCTAGAATTACATAAGAAGTCACGGAGATTATCATCTAGACTCATGTTCTAGGAATTGGCTCTGGACTCATGTTCCAGGCCAGAATTATGAAGAGATTGCATTGCGTCTTTTAATTGTAGAATCTCCGGAGTTGACTGATATGCCAAGTGTTCTTGATCAGAATTTCATCATTTGTCATCAACTCGTAGGTCCCTGGACCTAGGGCTCTTTTCACCTTGTATGGGCCTTCCCATGGGCTGAGTAATTTCTGTCTTCCCTCCTTCTTTTGGATGAGTTTTAGAACTGAGTCCCCTGGCTTGAGGGTTTGCGGTCGTGTGCTCTTGTCATAGTGTCTTCGTAGCTCTTGTTGATATCTTGCATTTTGGAGTACTGCGCTTTCTCTTACCTCTTCTAGGCAGTCAAGTTCTAAGCGCCTTGTTTCTTCGGCTTCGCCTTCTTCATAATGTTCTATCTTTGGAGAACCCCATAGTAGGTCTGCTGGTAGTATGGCCTCTGATCCATAAACTAGAAAGAACGATGAATACCCAGTTGATCTGCTTATCTGAGTTCTCAGTCCCCAAACGACTTTGGGAATTTCATCGATCCACTTTGCTCCATAATCCTTTAGATCTTCATATAGTCTTGGTTTCAACCCTTGTAGTATTAGCCCGTTGGCTCTTTCAACTTGCCCATTGGCTTGAGGGTGTGCGACTGATGCGAAGTCAATATCGATTCCACAATCTTTTGCCAATAATGTGAATTCTTTTGCTGTGAAGGGTGATCCCAAATCCGTAATTATTCTGTTTGGTATGCCAAATCTGTGCATGAGGCTCAGTATGAATTCCATAGCTTTTCTATGCTGTATTTTACCAGAGGTTTGTACTCAATCCATTTGGTAAATTTGTCAATTGCCACGAAGATGTATTCGTATCCTCCTTTTGTTCTTTTCAGTGGTCCGACTTGATCTAGCCCCCAGCATGAGAAAGGCCATGATGGTGGTATGCAAATCAGGTTGTGAGCCGGGACGTGTTGTTGTCTTGCAAACATTTGGCAGTTTTTGCAGTGTTTGACAAATTCTTCTGCATCTTTTAGAGCTGTTGGCCAATAATATTCCATCCTGAATGCTTTGCCAACCAGTGTTTTTGTTGCCGCATGATTCCCGCAGCACCCTCCATGTACTTCCTCGAGGATTTGGATTCCTATTGCTTTGGTCACACACTTGAGTAGTACTCCTGAAGATGCAGCTCTTTTGTATAAGTGATTTCTGACCATAACATAATTTTTGCTTCTTCGAATCACTCAGGTTCTTTCAGTCTTGTCTTCTAGCAGCTTCTTGTTTTTGATATACTCGATGAATTGTTTCGTCCAATCTTCTTGTGGTGGAAAGACTTCTGCTTGTGGATTCTGATCGACTTCCATAAGGTCAATTGCTAATATTTCTCTTTCTGTTCTGACTTGTTTGCCTTCATCGGGTTGTTTGATGGAGGGTTCTGTTAATTCTTGAACGAATGTCTCCGGAAGTACTTTGGCTCTATCTGATCCCATTTTTGCTGGAGCCTTTGCCGCTACGTTGGAATCCCTGAGAACATGATGTATTTCTAACCCTTGGAAATTTTTCTGTAGCTTTCTTACCTCTGCGCAATATGCTCCCATGTTATCTTTGGATTCTGTTAGTATACCGGCCTTTGAACTTTATGGGCGTGGCCAGGTTCTTCTCTTTCGACTACTATTCTTTGTCTTGACCACATTCTTTGTTCTTTGAGATGTATAGCAAAGATATCTTCTCTTCTTCTTGGCGGGACGAGTATTCTTTGGTGATGCTAAGTATTTTTTAAGGTCTTAAAAGCTTGATCTCGCTTGGTGTCCATTCGAACTTTCCCCGTCTTCTTGAGGAGTTTGAAGAAAGGTATTCCCTTGTCACCTAGTCTGGATATGAATCTGTTTAGAGCCGCCATGGAACCTGTTAGTTTCTGAACATCTTTGACTTGTCTTGGTGGCTTCATATCGATGATTGCTTTTATCTGCTTCGTGCTTGCTTCTATGCCACGGTTGCTTACTAGAAATCCGAGTAGTTGTCCTGAGGGTACTCCGAATACACACTTATTTGGGTTGAGCTTCCATTGCCACTTCTTGAGGTTTGTGAATGTCTCCTCAAGATCTTCTATCAGCTTATCAGCTTCTTGAGTTTTGATTACGACGTTGTCTACATATGCTTCTGCGTTTCTTCCAATCTGATCGCCTAGGCAGATTTGGATTGCTCTTTGATATGTTGCTCCCGCGTTCTTTAACCCAAAGGGCATGGAGTTGTAGCAGTATGCTCCAAAAGGTGTCACAAACGAGGTTTTGCTTTGATCTTCTTTTTTGAGCGAGATTTGGTGATCTCCTGAGTAACAGTTGAGGAAAGAGAGTAGAGCTGCCCCTGCTATTGAGTCGATCACTTGGTCAATCCTTGGAGGTCCATATGGATCCTTTGAGCAATGCCTGTTGAGGTCGGTATAGTCAATGCACATGCGCCATTCATCGAGTTCTTCTTTTCTACCGATCGGGTTTGCTAGCCGATCGAGGTTGATTATTTCCCGATGAATCCTGCGGCCATAAGCTTTGTTTGTTCTTTCTTGATTGCTTTTTTTACGTCGGGTGCAAATCTCCTTAGTTTCTCGCTGACGGGTTTTGAACCCTTGTTAACATCGATTATGTGCTCGGCCAAATCTCTCGGGACTCCCGGCATGTCGTCACCGGCTTCTAGGCAAAGATGTCTTTGTTGTCCCTAAGAAATTTGGTGAGCGCGAGTTCCTATTTGGGATCGAGTTCTGCACTTATGGTCGCCGTCTTCTCTGGATCGCCTGTTTGAAGGTCAATTTTCTTCGTCTTGACTTCTGTTGGAGTAGTGAAGCTCTTGCTTTGATTCCTGATTGGTATCTCTGTTTCCTACGGGTTCATTGCTGCTGCTAATGTTGCTATTTGCCGCCCCTCCTTAAGATCTTGGATTCTTTCTAATATTTGAATAGCTTGGACATCGCACTCGTAGGCCTTCTTGAGGTCACCTTGTAGTGATAGTATTCCTCTTGTTGTAGGCATCTTCAATAGCAGGTATGGGTAGTGGGGTACTGCCATGAACTTGGTTGTTGCTGGTCGCCCCAAAATGGCGTGGTAACTTGAATCGAAATCTGCTACTTCGAACTTGATGAACTCGGTCCTGTATTTCTCCTTTGTTCCGAAGGTGACTGGCAGGGTGATCTATCCCAAGGGCATTGCTGGTCTTCCAGGTACTATTCCATAGAAAGGTGTGCTTGTTGGGGTTATCATCCCTTCGTAGTCTAATTTCATCATCTTCAGTGTCTCAGAAAAGATAATATTGAGTCCTGCTCCTCCGTCGATCAGTCCTTTTGGGACGACGATGCCGGCTACTGTTGGTGCCATTACCAGTGGGTAACAACCCGCATTAGCGGCACTTGTCCATTGATCTTCGCGCGTGAAGTTTATTGGGTATTCTGACCAATCCAGGTATCTTGGAGTTGCTGGTTCTATTGCCATGATTGCCCTGTGTACTAGTTTTTGCCGTTGTTTATTTCTTGCTCCTCGGACGCCTGAAAATATTACGTTAATCTGCTATTTTGCTTCCTGGAAATTCCCATCAGGCTTCTTTTCTTTTTTCTTGAGATCTTCTCTTCTTCTATTCGAGTTGCCGTGATGTCTATCTCTTTTGTAGTAATTCATGAAGTCATAGCAATCTTTTAGCCTGTGGTTCATTCTAGGATGAAGGTGACATTTCTCATTTTCAAATTCTTAAAATCTCCTTCTCCTTTCAGCCCTTCTTTCTGCTTTGTCTTCGTTGCTGTTGTATCTCTTCTGTCTTGGCTTCTGTAATCTTGTCTTCCTCTCCTATCATAGTTGTCTCTGCGGTTGTCTCTGTACTCCGGAAACCTTCTGCGGGTTCTTTCTTCAGACAAGATGAGTTTTTCAACCGTTCTTTTGAATTCTTCATTTGTTCTTGGGTCTTCACCGCAGAAATCTTTGAACTGCCATCTGGCTGCTATTCCATTCATAAAGGCTTCAATTACTTCACGATCTGTGATGTCGTGAACTTGTGCTCTTATTTCACCAAATCTTCTGTAGTACTCTCGGAATGATTCCCCCGGGTTCTGCTTTGTTGATTTTAGTTCTGCTGGAGTAATTGGATGCGTGATGATTCCTGCGAAGTGTCGCAGAAAGCTACTTGAAGATCTCCCCAATGTCTGATTGATCCAGCTTCAAGCCTGTCGAACCATTGGAGTGGCATTGCTTCTAGTGCCATTGGAAAGGATACTGCCTTGAGGTTTTCATCTCCTCTCGCTAGTTCTATGGATTGAGTGTATACTCTTAACCACTGCTTGGGTTCTTTTTTTCCATTGTAATTGGAGTGGTTTGTCGGTTTGAATTTCTGTGGCAGTCGTAGGGTCTGTAGTCTGCCTACAAAACATGGGAACCTATCATAGCTTTCCCTCCTCCTATAGTCTGGAGTAGGTGATCTTCTATATCTTTATTCTGATTCGTCTTGTTCTTCATGATAATTCATTCTTCTTAAGGTTTGACAGGGACGAGTTCTTTCGATCCTTCTTTCTGTGCACTTGTTTGCCTCCGGTCTTGATAGGTTGCTGCTTTCTGCCGGCGGTATTTTGCTTTGAACTGGTTTTTTGGGTGGTTCTTCTTGATGATTCTTGTTCCTGATCCGATGGTTTGCATGCTCGGGTTCCTTCTCCAGGTCTTCTGGTTCTTTTGCATTCTTCTTCTCTTGAGCCTTCTTAAGTGATTCGAGTTGTATAGTTAACTCCCTGATTTGCTCTTGCTTGTTCTTTTCAGCTTCTTCTGCCTCTGCTTTCTTCTTGTTGTATTCTATAAGTTCTGTTCTGTATTGGTCCCATATCTGCTTCTTCTTCTCGCCTTAGTTCTTCGGTTTGCTTTGTGCTTGTTTCGGTTCAGTCTTGCTTGCTTTTGCTCTTCGTTCTCATCTTCATCGGTCTTCTCATCACTTGTTATCTTGGCTTCTTCTTCGTCTGAAGAGTGGACATCCGGGATCTTTGGAGGTGCTAGGATTTCGTTAACTTCTGCCATGCATATTGTTCTTTTCCTCTGCCTCCTTCTTCACGGCGTGGGTTCTTCTTCATCTGAACTAGTGATCTCGCTTGATGAGAAGTTGAGTTCCCTTCCTTCTTGATAAGGTAGTTCTTCATATCGTCTGTTGAGGCGTGTTGTTTTAGTTGAGAGTTTTCCTGACCAAGGCATCACACAATTCTCTTTAGTCGAGCTCCCTTGGTTCTCTTCGATTACGAAGTTCTTCGTGAAAGATCTAGTTAGGTTGTAGTAGTTGTGGATCGCTTCAGTCGACCCTGCATAGTTGTCCTGACGCTCATGCCCATGAAGCCGACACGAGCTCGGTTTCGAGACGAATTCTTATACGATAGAAGAGGAGTTGCGGAGTCCGTACGGAAACGCTTCTGGAATCCTGATCAAGGTCCTGGAGTTGGATTCGGTTTTGTACTTCTTTTTCGAGTCGGTTTTCTAGTCATCGTCGTCCGATTCCTGAGTTGGATCAGAAATCGACAGTATCGCCAATCTTTCGGTGAGTTGAGATTCTTCGTGTGAGTTGATCATGATGTCGTCGACTCCTGGTCTAGCGATCAGACGGCTCTGGAGCTGGCCTTCATCGTCCACTTCGCAAATCCAAGACCCGAAGATGAAAGTTGTTCCCTTGGAGAAACTCATCTTTGAAGGTGTGGTCCGCCGAGCTCGCGAGAAAAAATTCACCGAGAGCCCCTACGGCATGCCGG
Source organism: Themeda triandra (assembly GCA_018135685.1). Classification (NCBI taxonomy): domain Eukaryota; kingdom Viridiplantae; phylum Streptophyta; class Magnoliopsida; order Poales; family Poaceae; genus Themeda; species Themeda triandra. The sequence continues at coordinate 227,672 of JAENPR010000755.1, read as the reverse complement.
TATGATGATTTATCACCGATAGCCTGCCACGGGGGTACCCGGGACAGTTGTTCGGCCTGCGACGAATCGGAGCTCGGTGGTTTTGGCAACGAAACAAACGGGACGAACGGTTTTTATAATGGTTCGGGCCCTTGACTCGAGATCAAGTAATAGCTTTTACGTCCAGTCGGCGTTAGCCTTGTTGTGTTGTATTGATGAGTATTGTGTAGATTGTGTTTACAATGGGTACCCTCAGCCACCCTTTATAGTCCAGGGTTGGCTGCGGGTTCTTCGGTTCCTAGTCGGATTCTAGGAATGAGTCCTAAACTGAGAGTTTCGTACTCTTTCCTAATACAATCCGGCTAGTTTTATGGTAATGGAGTCTTCGTGTTCTTCTCGGTAGTCTGTCGCCGGGGTTACCGTCTTTTTTGTGTCCTTCATAGGGAACCCCTGTGTTCCCCCTATCGACAGAAGGTGTGGTAGACCTCAGTGCCAAAGCAATTCACGTTCATTCTTGGCAACAGAGGCAAGTTGTCATAGGTATCATTGTTGAAGGTGTTGACGGAGGCTATCAAACCATTGTAGTGTGTGACAATGACGATGAAGCCCCTCTTGCCGAAGTGTTGGTGGAGACGAGTCATTGTGGTTTGTCGAACATTGTGAAGGCCCTCCGGCGGAAGGTGCTAGGCAGAGGCAATGTTGGTGCAGATGCCAAAGTTGTCAGTGAAGCCCCCTTGTGCCGACGTGTTGGTTGAGACGAGTCGTCATGGTTTTGCCCAAGGTGTTGACAAAGACCCTCCGGCAATGTTTTTGGCAAAGCACCCCTAAAAAGGTGTTTTGGCTGAGATAACATTGGTGAAGTCACCAAAGATGGTGGTGATTAGGTCATCAATTGCTACCCTGACAACAAATTTTCAAAGATCAATGAAGAAGAGTAACAAGAAATAGGAAGGTTGGAAAAAGCCGCCTGAAGGCGAGTTACTGCTAAACGTTGATGCAAGCTACAGGGCGGAATCGAGTACAGGAAGCACAAGTGCGATCATAAGAGATTCAACTGGCTCGTTCGTTGGGGCCAGGGTGTGCTACTTTGAGCATATGGCTGATACTGCTACGGCGAAGGCGCTCGCTCTTAGAGAAGGTTTGATGCTGGCGCAAACGATGGGATGCAATCGAATAAGAGTTCATTCAGATTGTCCAGAGGTCATTGAAACAATGAAACAAGGGGCTTCTTAGCAACAGTAAGTGCGCCAATCTATGATGAATCTGATATGCTGTGGCAAGACTTTGCTTCCATCGGTATTGAGCATTGTAACCGTGCAGCAAATTGTGTAGCCCATGATTTAGCTAGTGTAGCTATGCAAAGACAGTTGTCATGTAATCGGGTCGATAACCTCCTAGTTTTATTTTAGGAGCCTTGGTGAACGATGTAACTATTATTCAAGATCAATAAAGTGAGCCAAATGTCTTTCCTCAAAAAAAAATGTGAACATGAATACAAGTATATATTTTTCTTTACTTTCTTTTGATAAAAGCATGCCATATTTATTACAGAAGAAGTACACGGCACCTACTAAATTTTTGGAATCAGTTTTGGATGTGAGTGGTTCTCGAATGTGGAGTTGACTTGCTGGTCTTTGCAATGGGAATTTCTTATAACTACATGACATTAGTGTGACAGGAGTAGATGAATTGTATGCGCTTGAACAATGTGAATTAACTTGGCGTGTGAATATTTACAATTAAAATTAAATGTCCCCAGTGACTAAGACTGCTGTAGACTATGACTGATCGATATGCTTGTTAAGTTAGAAAAATACAAGCTAGGTGGAGAAAAAACAAGAAGAAAATATAACATTTTGATCGAGATGACCTGATGGAGTCATGATATGATCAGCGGGCACACATGCTAATAAGGAAACATCGCATGGAGCCTCCACCACACAATAATCTAACCTGTCACAATGCTTATCGATTTGATCACGTAATGTTGGAACAAGATTCAAATCGTTTGTTCATTATGAAGCTTCAATTGCATATATCGCTACACTTTTATTTGATACCTTTTTAAACGGCTCCTATTATTGCTATCTTAATTATCCACCTTTTTATACGGCTCATGTTGCATATATGTTATACTATTTCCATAGTTTTGTCGATCCATCCTCGTATGGTTGGACTTCCGCTCATATACATATAATTTATTTATTAGTTGCATGTGCATGCATACGTATTGAAGTCCAAAAATGCCTTAGTAAAAAGCAACTTTCCTTTATAGCCAAAGATAAAGAGAGCCTAAATGAGATAACAATAATATATACACGCAATAATTAGATTTATTATTAATTTGATGAGCCCCACACAGAGCGGCCTTCACTATATACTTATATACAAAAGAATGATGAGAGCATAGATACAGCGACAGCCTACCAACCACTTTATAGAATCTCCTTATGCATTCATAAATGAGCCTGAGCCAGGTTAGATCAAGCCTACACGATGTGAATAGCACAACACGAACTTGTGTGAACATAACAAATCCATGTATAATTTTAATTAATCTTTGTTTTCCTTTTGTACAAGCAAGTCATATATATAGTAGTGCTTGAGCAAGAGCTGTTTAACAAACATCAAATATCGGAGAAGAGCATGCCATATTTATTACAGAAGAAGTACACGGCACCTGCTACATTCTTGTAAAGCTTTGGATGTGTGCTGATTCATGGACATGGAGTTGACTTGCTGGTCAATGGGAATTTCTTATGCTCGTGCATGACAAATCAGCGTGACAGTAGTAGATGAAATTGCACGGAGTTGAACAATTTGAATTAATAACTTGCCGTGTGAATATTTACAATTCAATGTCCCCGGTGACCAAGACTACCGTAGACAATGCTCCTTAAGTTTCAAAAAATACACTCTAGGTGGAGAAAAAACCAGAAGAAAATATAAAGTTTTGACTGAGATGACCTGATGGAGTCATGATACGACTTCGCATCCAAATGTTATTGGTCACTGACCCAGGGCATCATGGCCCCTTTACATTGTCAATGTTTATAGTCTTTGGGGAATAATAACTTTTGTACATAGTGGTGACGACGTCCAAGGTTGCAATGATGGGAACACGACAAGAACTAGAACACATATGTATATTATTGCTCTCATTCATTAAACAATAATCTAACCTGCTGCGTATTTTCAATATATATGTGGTTTTATTTCAGTCGAAAGTTTATGGTAAAATCTGTATACAATATGTTTCGGTCATATACTAGTGTTGGCGTGAAAATCTGGATCCTCACGCCGTGTGACACCTCAAAGCCGGATGAACAGGAGCATGAGCGAATCTCCTTTCGATGGCTTCTCAGAGCAGGCAACCCGGTTTGATTGATCGAGTCTGCAGCGTGCCAGTCAATTTGACCCTGTAATTGACAAGGAAAAGAACAGTTAGTAACAAAAGGTGGAACATGTCGGTGTTGCTCCAGACAGTTCCAATTATATGGCTTAAACAACCGATCTTGACCAAGTCAATGACTAGAAAGTCAGAAACCGATATGCATGATATGAAATCGGCAAAATAGAGTGTGTACTAGCATTGTGATAAATTAGCCGATTCAGGTAAGCACGACCAGAATTTCACTGGAAACCAGAAGATAGAATAAGTAAACAAAATAGAGATCCACATCATATAATCTATCAATTATCTAGCTGTTCCATGCATCTTATGACAACACACCATTATTAATAACGAATAAACCTGTCAATCGACAGCGTCTAATCCCGGTAGATCCGGAAAAGAACAACAAATCTACTTGCCACTAGCAACATTGTACTGAAACAAGGTACACAAACGAACTAGGAACTAATAGACACACGATGCATCTGGTAACTGATATGATATCAGAAGATCTTAACACACAACGTAATAATCTAGATTAACACTAATAGATCTACTAAACTTGTCGAATTTGAAACCCAGACCACGTCGCGCCCAACGAGCCCTAAAAGAACCCATCGAATTTGAAATTCGGACCAAGTCGCGCCCAACAAGCTTAATAAATCGACTAATAGATAAACAGATACATGCGCGTGACGTCATAGATGAAGCATGAACAATTGGCTAAATTAGCCGATGCTGACGTAACCAACGAACAAGGTGTGTAGCTATCCTCGTGTCTAAGCTTTACTAACCGACAGCGTCTAATCCCGGCAGATCCGGGAAAGATTAGCTCTTCCTAGACACAAGTCTAGCTACACCCTTGAACGCGTGCTATGTACGATCAAGATTGAACAAATTTGGCTAAATAAGCGTAAGAAAATAACCATCATAAGCAAGAATAAGCAATCTAAGCATAGAGACGATCGTAATCACTAAAGATAGGCCAAATCTGTCAATCTTGAGTCAGGCAAATGATGTTGTTTCAACAAAATAGATCTAGCATAACCAAACAACATCGGTAACTTGATGAATCTACTAAGCGTGCCAAGCCTAATAGAGCCGATAACTAACTCATATCAAAGCAAAGCGATAATACGAGCCATGACGGTACTTACAGCAAACTAGAGATCGGTCGATGCCGTTGCAGCCTAGCTCGTAGAAGAACTCGCCGAGATCTACTCTACTCCTACTCCTAAGGGTTTGGCGTGAAGTCGGGTTTGTGTATTGATTGATTGGATGTCCTTACAATAGCGGGGTCTTACATATTTATACCCTGGGCTTAATGAGTCCTTATCGAACACGAATAAAATACGGAAATAAATATAAACTAAATATGCTAATAATAGATAACTTGGACTCCACTTTTTCCTTTTTGTCGTGGACTCCTTCACGTGTAGCTCTTTTTAAATCGCCAATGCCTCATTTAGCCGATCTAGCTTTTGCCGATTTATTCTTGAAAAGTCGATCCTTCAGCTGTCGATCTAGCCTTCAGTTCAGCCGATTCTGATAATGGTGTCTTGGAACAATCTTTTCGTCCTGCATTTTACTCAGTCAAAAATCTGGTGCAAACAACTAGAAAGACATGCGCTGCTTTGCCGCGCCATTCATTGGATTATGCCAAGGTTGGTCTTAAGATATGAAAGAAACATCCACATCCCATGTTTGTATATAAAAATTATGTTATCATATATTGGCATGATTGAATGAAAAATATAATAAAATATATATACTTCATCCATTTTAAATTATAAGATGTTTTAAATTTTTTTAGATGTATTATTTTAACTATGTATCTAAACATAGTGTTTATATCAAGTGCATATCAGAATCTATATGCATCTAGAAAGGTTAAAGCATATTATAATTTTGAATGGAAGGAGTATCAATTATCCAATGATAGTCCTAGCTGTATTTTTTCCAAGTCCTTAGTATATTTATGTAAGTATTTGTAAGAATGTATAGGAGACATTGTGATCATTAATTTTATAAATATGAGAGTAATGAAAAGGAATTTTATAGCACAAAATTATGTACGTAGCATAATTAGAAATAAGTAGAATGCCACCAAGCAGGGAAAACAAACTTCGCTGAAATTTTGGTGCATTATTTATTATCACCATATAATTGATGAGCACGTGGATTTGGCAAGCATACATATTGAATCAAATAGAAAATTTGAGATTTTAGTACGCTATACAGGGTACGTTTATATTGGGATACGGGATGAGTGCAAGTTCCATTCCATCAAGCAAGTAAAGTAAAAAAGATATCCAATCGTAGTGCCCTAATCCATGCATTTCATCAAACACCTTGGGGGCATGTCTCATTGCTGTATCATGAAGCAGATGTACGCCGCCAATATGAACCGTACCGAAGCCGCGCTAGCCTTCTGTCAGTGCAGCGTCGCTGCTGTGGAGCAGTCTGGCATCCGTGTTGAAGACCTGTGCGTTGGTCTGTTTCAGCTCCTGGTAGTCTAGTACACCGGACACCGGTATTTCCACGCACTGGAGCACTGGGCATGGGAATTATACCCTCGCACTGGGCCATCTTGTTCGGCGCTGCAGTCGCATCGATCTTCATTTTAGTTCAGTGAGCGGAGGACGAACAATAGTGGTCCGTTATGTGTGCGAGACGAGAGGAGCGTGGCAAAGTGGAGGCCTGGAGGATGATGCATCATGCATCAGCGGTGATAGAGGATTAGGGGAGACTGGGCGGTGGCATATCGACGACAGCGGGAGCATAGGCTGGGCTTGGAGAGTCAGGAGTGAAGACGAAGGCTCTAGAAATGGCAGCTGAAGTATTCGCTTTTGGACTCAGATGAAGATCAGGGTGGATAATATGATGCCACGTGGCCAAATGACGGGCAAGAGTGCCTGGTGCAAGCTTCGTCTATTGTATATGTTTGGTGTAGTGTATTACAAAAGAATGACGAGCATATCTATAGCACGAGCATATCTATAGCGACAGCCTGTCTACTGGTTTCTAGAATCTCCTTATATGCATTAAAAAATGAGAATGAGGCAGGTTATATCAACCCTACACGGTGTGAATAGCACAACGTGCATCTGACATTAACTTGTGTGAACATAAATCCGACATTAACTTGTGTGAACATAAATCCAATATATAGTAGCACTTCAGCAAGAGCTATTTAAACAAAGATCAAGTATCAGAGAAGAGCATGATGTCATATTTATTACAGAAGTATACAACATCTGCTGCATTCTTGGAATCACCTTTGCATGTATGTTAGTTCACTAGTCATGGAGTCGACTTGCTGGTCTTCGCAATTGGGAATTCTTATACTATATATGTCAAATCGGCGTGTGAATATTGACATAGTTCAAAAGTCCATAGTGACCAAGACTACTAAAGACCATGACTGATATGCTTGTTATGTGTTACAAAAAAAAGATACATGCTATATTCTTGCTAGGTATAGAAAAAAAACAAGAAGAATATATAAAATTTCGGCGGAGATGACTTGATGGAGTCATGATACGATTAGCTGACACACAGATGCTAATAAGGAAACATCACATCAAGAGTCAAGAGCTTGCCAGTCACCAGCAGTGCCGGTCCAAATTATCTTTTGACCAAGAATGAAACTAAATTTTTTGACCCTTTTATATGAATATATGGTAATACTACTACTACCCATTGGTAGTATATACACACATGTATAAAATACTAGGAGGATTCCCTGCGCGTTGCAGCGGGCCTGAAGGAGGAATAAAAAGTGAAGTTCACCTTGAATGTCAAGATAAATTGCTAGTGACAAATGATAGTGGATTGCTGAGGTGGACGCATTGCACTAAGAGATATAGATAGTGGGTTTGATAGTGGATGCTGAGGTGGACACGTTGCATGTCTAGAGAAATAGATAGTGAGGTTTGTTTATATAAGAAGTATAGATTACTAATAAGCAATTAACTAAATGAAAAAGCAATATTCATATGAAACAATTTGTATACATATTAAATAACCTCAAAATTTTCTTCTAACGTTCCTTGATGCAAAGTCATTGATGATGGTTTCAATATCAATCTTATCCAAAAATTACTTTCTCAATGCATAATGTTGCTAACCCATTCAACCTGTCTTATAACATTGTAGATTTCAAGTAATTCTTTAACAATTCAAAAAGGAATTTTCTATAGTTGTGCTAAGAGCAAAAAGTGCACTACACCCGGCAATAGATCAATGGCTAGACAACTTTGTGTAATATTGTTTATTTTCTTTGTTCCATTTTATGTTTCATGAGACGGTGTTGTAAAGACATTTGTACTGCAGTTTTAAATTTAATAAAATCCCAGTAGAGGCACTTTGCCCCTCCTGTTCCATCAAAAAAAAATTCTTTAACAATTCAGCTACCATAGTGTTATGTACCCAGATAACTAGAGCATCAAGCTCCGGAGAATTGGAATTAGGGTTCTAGAAGAGAGGGGAAGAAGATAGCAGGAACAACAACGAGATTGGGATTCAGACAAAATGTTCTAGCGAACGATTACAGGTTCATGTTCGATGTCATTGCCCATAGGCAGTTACAGGGTTTTATACACTTTCAGGCGCGCTGGCCAAAACAAGCGATGTCGATGACGAGCCCAGTAACGGCCCATGTCGAGATTAACTTCAGCCCGCGCATAGGAGCTTCACCCCGCCTTGTGCATGAATCTCATGAATTTTTTAGTCCAATGCAGCCACATGGGACTGCATTGTTCTAGCAAATCTTCTCCTAAAACCATGTCAAAACATCTCAAAGGGAGAACACCCACATCAGTATGAAACGTGTTGCCTTGAGTTGTCCAAGCTAAGCCACGGATTTGCTGAGAGCAAGTCATCGGTATTCCATCTGCTGTGACATATTGAGTAGGAGTACAACCTTTAGTTGAGTCTGGAGTTTATAAGCCACTGCAGTACTGATGAAAGACCCAACACTGCCTGAATCCACAAGAATTAGGACCTGCAGGTTACCAATATAACCACTGAGCCTCATAGTCTACCTTTTATTATGAACTGGTGCTAAAGTTTTTCCAATAACCATCACTGTTTCAGGTTCCATAGACTCCTCCTCTTCTAAGCTCTTAGATTCTTCAAAATTTTCCAAAGCTTCCAACAATTCTTCAACCACATGAATTGGAATCTAGTTAGGGCATTTATGGCTCTAACCCTAGTTCCCTCTACACTTAAAGCACAATCCATTTTGCCTCCTGTAAGTCCTGAGAGAGACCAGTTTATCCTCCATTGGCTTGGTTTTGGACTTCTCAGGCTTTACTAGCTTTGCCCTCTCCACTGCATTATATGCTTTGAAAGTGGACTTATGAGTCTCCTTAGAACTAAATTTGGATTTAGCGTGCTCCAGCTCTTCTTCCTGGATCAGAGCAAGAGCGCTGGCTGTATCCACATCCTTGGTAAATGTAGAGCAATTGCAGCTTGTATCTCCTCTCTCAAACCTCCCACAAACCGTGTCGCCATATAAGTATCATCATAAGCAGGATTATAGAGCAGAATAGCATGAGCCAACTCCTCAAACTTGCGCTGATAATCCAGTATTGATCCTAACTGCTTAAGAGCACCGAACTGTTTCAACATAAGGGGATACTGATCCTTGTCAAACTTGGCGAATACCGGCTTTGTCAACTTGGGCCATTCAGTTACATGACCCCTACGCTCCACCGTCTGCAACCAGGTAGATGCCGATGGAATGAAATTAAGTGTGTGAATCGAGTCTTCATGGTTGGGTGGACAGCATAGACATCAAAATACTTCTGGCATGCATCATGCCACCACCACAGATTCTTGCTAAAAAATTTGGGGAAATCAAGTTTAGGGTGCGGCGATGAATGAGGAACAACATGAATCGAGGAATCACGCTCAAAGCCAGTGGATGGGGATTAACATGAGATGTACCCTAAGTAATTGGTGGCGGGAAGGTTCTGAGAAGAATCCCGAACCCCCCGCCAGGCTCGCGGTGCCCGCTGGGCCGCTCCTCGTTCGATGCAAATGGGCGCGCCAAGGGATCCGGAGCCAGGTTTAGGTCCAACACAGTGTGTTCCCCTTGAACCAGCAACGTCGAAGGAGCCGATGGTGTGGTACGATCGGCGGCGGTGGTGGAGTCACAGTCAGTGGAGGGCGTGTCTCCAAACGCTCCAACCACTCCAAATGTGCCGCCGCGAGCCCGATGTCAATTGATGTGTTCGAAGCTCACTAGAACAAAACCTCGAACGACTTGTTCGCGTCGTTCTGCCAGGAATCCATCCCACTGAGCTTGTCAAGCATGTCACCCATCATCCCTTGTAAGCTCTGTAGCTACTTCGCCAACTTGTCGACCTTTGTGTCAACTCCATCCATGGTGGTTGTCATCTTCTGCTGAAACTGAGTTGCTTTCAGCGCCAGATTGATGACGATTTGGGGAAAACAAAATTGGGCTCCTGAACCATGAGGCTCTGATTACCAATTGTTATGTACCCAGATAACTAGAGCATCAAGCTTCGGAGAATTTGAAATAGGGTTCGAGAACAGAGGGGTTGAGGATAGCAGGAACAACAACGAGATTGGGATTTAGACGAAATGTTCGAGCGAACGATTATAGGTTCATGTTCGATGCCGTTGCCCATACATAGGCGGTTACAAGGTTTTATACCCTTTCAGGCGCGCATGCCAAAACAAGCGATGTCGGTGATGAGCCCAGTAACGGCCCATGTCGATATTAACTTCAGCCCACGCATAGGAGCTTTACCCCGCCTTCAGCTGGACACTGTTGCTTGTCCAGCACACCTCCTTCTTCCCAGAGCACATGACACATAGTGAACAGGATGCGATAAGCACATACTGTATGCTTGTGACCCACCAGCATACATATGCAGGCCCCAGGCTGCCGGGCACGAGCAATGACGTTTGTGCTTGCTACCTGGGAGCACATCATGTATAGCTCAGGTTGTTAATGGTCAATGTGCGCCCTAACAACCCGGGTTCTCATTGGGTACATTCATGTGTGGGAACTTCTTCTTGAGCTGGTGCATAGCTAGCCGTACACTACTGCACAAAAGAACTTTCATAGCGGGCGTTTTGCCTTTACCGCAGCGGGCAAACGCGTCCGCTACGGATGCAAGGCCACGGTAAATCATGGCACCACCGCAGTAGGCACTAGAGCCCACTGCGGTAAATCATTTTGAAAAATAATTAAAAAATAGAATAACCCTGGACATGCTTGCCGAGCACATCCAGGGCTGCGCCGCTATAGGGTATTTTAAACACAAACAAAAAATAATCCGCAAGCGCACGGATACCGATGTAGCTTTCACCCGGGAGTATTCCAAGGTATCGATTTTCCATGGGGAATGCAACGTGTACTAATTGAGGTTCAAGATCGCCCAAGGATAACTATATGTTTTTATGGGGAGAGAGAATGTTTTCCTATGAGTTCTCTAATTGATCTAGGAATCAAGGTTACTTCAAGATTACTTATTTTGGGACATTAGAGCACTAGCCACAGAAAGAGATGAGAAGGGGGCTAAGAAGGTCTGACTACGGTCCTACAAACACCGATCCAAATGAGGTGGAATACATTGACCGTCAGGGCTGTCACTACCCCGGGGCTACCACAACAATCCGCGGATTGGGTGCAAGTGCAATTCCAGGTAATTGCAAGACTAAGCATTGATGCAAGCAGGAATCCAATAAATAACTTGAAGGAAAATACTAAAAGTAAATAAAGAACTCAGGAATTAAAGAACTGAAGAACCTGGAGATTGCTGGAAGACGAACCAGATGTTATAAAAGTACAATGTTGAAGATCTGTGGAGATGTCCCTTAAAGATCTGCGTAGAAAACTAGTCAAGAACATGCCTCTAAGGCCCCAAACCGGAGCAAAATCCGGTGGACAGGTCATTGTTTTACATTTACTGGGAAGAAAATATGCTCCACGGGCGGGCAGACCGGCCGGTTTGGGCGGTCCAACCGCGCCTAGGCCGAAGCGACCGCGCCACTGCCTTCCTAGGCCACCCAGTGTCCCCCACGTCGCCTGCTAGATCGGCTTAGCGGCCTGCACTCGCTCCCACCTGTGCGCGGATGCGCGCGCGCATGCGTGACCGGCTGCCTTGGATTGGCGCGCGTCGTCGCGTGTTTCCCCTGCGGGCGGCAGGGACTGCAGCATGGGGTCCGTGTGTCGGCGCCTGATGCCGCCGCATGGGGACAGCTGCTACGCATGGGGTCCGCCTGTCAGGCTGACAAGGCCTGACACCATGGGGCCCACATGTCAGTTTGTGTCACCATTTTATGTGCTTTCTTCTCTCCTTAATATCTTTTCACTCCAAGCTCCAAACATAGCAAATAATATATCCATTTCGATTGTCTCGACGAGCCCTTCGCAATGGTATAGTCCAATTTAGCATTTGAGATACTTTTATTTGATGAGTAGATCGCATTTATCTCTTTTCCTGTTTAACCCCTGCAAAACATAGATGCACCAAAACTCGTGGAATTTATTAGTTCAAACCCCTATTCCTATGTTGGTCATCAACTGTTTGTAGTTGTAGAAGTTATGTTGACACTTAATAATTGACGTTAACTACCGTCAACAGCCGTCGCCGCCGCCGTATGTGAGTGCAACTAGCCTCCTGCTCGCCGTATCTTCATCAGTGGTGGTCGTATCTGTAGAGAGGAAGAGGGAGGAGAAAGATGGAGAGGGGAAGAGGGAGATGAACTCACTAGATCAACGTCCTCCACGTTGCCATCGTGCGCGTCGTCGTCCCATGCCATTGTCCCAAAACTCTAGCCCCACGCGGCACTGTCGTGCCGCGCGTAGAAGGAAGCCGCACGCATTGGGCGGCCCTGTGCGCCTGTCGGCTTAAAAATTCACCCCAACAATCCTCTCGCAAGCCAGACAGACCAGAGCGCATACATGTCCGATCCCCGTAGCTATCTCCAGTAGTTGATCCGGTCGAGCTAAGGCGTGCTAGTCAATTTGACCCTAGAATTGATAAGGAGGAAAAGAATAGTCAAATTATGGAACCTGCCGGTGTGATTCCAGACAGTTCCGCATGTGTGGCTAGATAGCCGATCTGATCAAGGGCATTGACTAGAGAGTAAACATCCAGCGTGTGTGTATAAATAATGATTGGTAAATAAACATGCATTAAATAATAATCATGATAGGGCACAGATAATTGATCAAATAAGAAAATATGGACCATGCATGATATGCTATAAATAGTAAAGAACAAGCTAAATCAGCTGCTCGGATACACGTGAAAGGTACAAGGCCATTAGTCGATCTAGTCTATTCGATATGGTTATATAAAGAGATGTAACACGTGAGCTCTTGGTGAATCAGCTAAATTAGCCGATACCGACATGAGAACAAACTAAGTGCATAGACAACTCCATAACAAAACCTACTAACCCAATCTACCTCGGTGAGATCGATGACTTAACCCACTGCAGCAGAAAGGATCAACAGACTATCATAAAGCTATCTACACTCTAGAATACGCACACGTCACAAACAAGATTGATAAAACCTAGCTAATGTAAGCACAATACTGATCTTCAACACTATAGATCTATGTAATAAAAACATTGATGACAATCGAATCTAGAAAGTTATAAGCCAAATCTACCAATCTTGATCGGACAAAGATGTTGTTGCAATAAAGTAAATAAATAAATAAACCTAACAACATCGATAACTTGATGAATCTACTAGATTTTGCCAGATCTAGCAGAGCTGATAACTAGCCTATGCTAACTCATACAACAGGAGGTCGAACCGGCCTTGTTAAGCACTAACATAAACTGTTGACACGCGCGATACTAGATAAGAGGTCGAACCGGCCAAATCTAGCGTAAACATGAGCCCCTTGGCCATGCCATTGCATCAATAGGAGGTCGAACCGGCCCTATCTAACACAAGCAAAAGCCATGGCAATACTTATAGAGCAAGCGAGAGGTCGAACCAGCCAAGGCTGATGCAAATACGCCGAGATCCTAAGAACTAAGGGTTTGGTGGCCCGAGGCCGAAAGTTGTATTGAATGTCAAGAGAGTTTACAATGTGCCGGGGCTTACATATTTATACCCTGGGCTTCAATCAAGTCCTACTCTAATACGACTTGTAAATAAGGAAACAAAGTAAAATAACCGCCTATCATAGATAACTTGGGCCCTACTATTCCATTCTGTAGAGTCCCGCGCTGTCGACGAGTAGTTTTTGTGTAACCGGATCGGAATCAATGTAGTCGGTATGTTTCTTCAAGATAGTCGATTCCATTTTACCGACTCATCCCAATTTAGCCAATTCCCCAAATTCAGCTGTTTCTAGTATCGAGCAGCTCTGGCGGTCTTCTTCTTGGCAAAATTTGCTTACGCCCTTGATCAAAATTTTGGTGCAAACACATGCCCCCAATTTTAGGATAGAACTAGTTTTATTCCAAAATTCCAATCCTCATCTGCCTTTGAGATCTTTGCTGAATACTCCACAACTCAAACCATAGAAGTCAAGAGAATTTTCTTCAATGGCAGCTTCAATTCCCGAGATTCGGATGGCAACTCCAAGCCTTATTCCATCGGTAATACTAATCTTTTGCCTTATAGTCTTTAGATTTTGCCTCAAGTGTTTAATATTGGATTCTTACAGGAATCTCACGGTGAAGTGCTCATTCCCAGTTCGTGCAGTACCTTCTACTTGGGCCCCATGGTAGCACGAATCCAATTGACTTCATCACTGAGGAAACTCAACAGCTCCCTTTCAGGGATTCAATCATAAGTACTGAGTCATGGAGCAACACTTTCAAGAATTGGCCTCACGTCACAGCTGGGTGGCGAGATTGGCTTCAGAGAGTTGGAGAAAAGAAAGGCAAGTCCTGGGTCGATGCTAAGATTCATCAGTGTATTACTCTTTCTCTTTCAGAAATGGAGAAAAATGAATCAATGCTGATAGCTGCATTTTATTTCTGGTCCAACACCGCCAATGCTTTCATGTTTGGCCATGGGCCTATGACAATTACTCTTGCCGACATCTTCATGCTCATTGGTTTAGAGATTCTTGGGCCAAGGGCGAAAATCTTTAGGCAAAATCTCTGACTTGAAAACTTGGCCTGCTTATATCAAGCACTTCTCAAAAACCACTAGATATGTAGAAAGAAAAGAGCACATCGCTTTCCTCAACATGTGGCTTGAAAAATTCTTCTTCTGTGGAACTGCCCTGGCACCAACTCTTAATAATGCAGCTCTGGAGAAAAATTAGCTGACAGAGACAAAATTCAGATGGGAAAACTGCTCCTTGGTGCTTTTTATAGTCTGATGAATAGAGTGTCAGCAAAACTCTTATCGAACACATCCTCAGCTAACATTAAAGTTGGTCTTACTCTTGGTCCTTGGTGGCTTCTCCAACTGCGGTTAAATTTGTATATGTACAAATTCATAAGGCTAGATCTCAGGGACTTGTCTTTTCCTTGCTCGACTACTTGGAGAGTTCTCGATGAGTCCGAGAGGAGAAAGAGAGGGTGTACCAATTACGGTAAGGGAGCTTCTACTTATTTCGTTGACCTTTCCAAAGGAGAATTCTTCAAATCATTCTACAGAGGTTTTCCTAAAGAGTCATTGGTATGGCTACCATATACTGAAGATCAGGAAAACAACCTACACTTGCCGAGATTTTAGATTTGAATCCAAAGAGTTAGATGATGTGGCTGCAAACATCTTCAATTGTTTCATCGAGACCACTGTGCTCTCCCTGTGAACTTCAGACATGGCCGAAGCAAGATCCCAAACAATCCTGAGATATCACCTTCTTATGAATTCTACAATCCGAGCTTTATGGCTCGTCAATTTGGCCTTGGATAGATTCCTCCTTTCTCTTCTTTGCAGATAAGCTCAAACCAAGAGAAATAATCAACAGTGCTATAGAAGCTCTCAAGGTCTTTAATCTTGGATCCACTTTTCCATCGTATAATGTTCATCAATGGGTGAAGGTCAAGGATACTCATCTTTCTTTTGATGGATGGTGGAATGAATGGAAGGCACATTTGTTCTACAGGGCCGTTCATCCAATGTGCAAACGACTGGACCCAACTTACGAGTCTAAAGGAGAGGTAAATATTTTTCTTGTACTGAGTCTTTGGATTTTTATCCTCATGCTAATGTTTGCTTGATTAGGACAAAGAATTCCAGGCTTCTTCTGTCGATAACAGAATAGGCCTGTGCATTATCTAATTCCTTGTCCAAGAAGAAGGCTGGGCTCTGATGCTCCTTCTTTGAGGAACCTTATGAACACATATGCAGCTCAGCTCCAATCTCCAAAACATCAGAGACTAATACCAGAAAGCCCTCAAGCAGAATCTGAGGAAAGAAAGACTGGGCCATCCAAGATTTAGCCAATTCCTCTTAAATTCTTATTCTAAAACTGGCTATTAGCTATTTCTTCTGTGGCAGATTCGAGAAATCAACACCGCTTCTGAAGTGTCACCCCCATATATTCAGTTAGAGTCTTCAGAAATTGGAAATATTTTTCAAGGATCAAAGGTAAAAATCTTCTCCATGATTTTAGACTTGACCTACTTTAACCGATCTTCTAAACGGGAAATAGTATTGAATCTCCTAGAATAACCCTCCTTGCTCAATGGGCTATTGCTTTTTCAAACCGAGTCACATGGAAGGTGAGGGTTTGTAAATTCTTACTCCCTTCTTCTTAGTTTATTTGGCAATCTTGCCCTAGGACCTATATCTACGCATTTGAGGCTGCTAATCCTTCACTCTCCTCTGGTTGTACAACTGCCACTGAGCCGAACCTTGAACAAAATGAAGCAACACCGGCTATTTATCATGATAAGATAAGATTACCAATTTCTGCAATGATTGGGCTTGCGTTTCTTCACCGATGTTCAATTTTCATCAGGCCTTTTCTCCTTCACTGGCTGATTATGGCATAGATTTTTCTAAGCTTTTTGATGAGGAAGAAGTTTCTTCTCTACATCGGATTGAAACCTCTGCTACTCGGCTGAAGGACATTTTGCCTCTTCTCCAAAACACGGCCGATTTTCTTCAGAATTTTCATACCATTAACCAAGCTATCGGTGAGATTGAGGACCTTCTTCCTTTGGACCTTCTTGGACTGCTTTCTAAAATTTCTGCCATCACTGCTGAGACCTTAAAGCAGGCACAAGAAGTTGTCCAAAAACACGCTGCTTTATCAAAGGAAAAAGCTTCCAACGTGGCTAATGTCAAAACTCTAAGCTCTTCCTTAGAGAATCTTCAAAAATTAGTAGAGAGCATGAAACCAGACCTTGTTGCTCTTCAATCTAGGAAAACTACACTGGAACAAGAGCTTCAAGAAGTAAACGCTGCTATTAGTCAGAAAGAATCGACTTTAGCTCCGATTATGGATGACTTGAATATGAAGAAAAAGGAGTTGGCCAATTCCTTTTAGTCAGGTAGACAAATCATGAGAAGTTTGAAGACTCTATCTACATCTCTGGACAATAGTAGAACTCTATTATCTCAGGTTGATTCTTCTAGGAAAACCACCCTTGATGCGCTGAAGAACTTTGATTTGTAATTTGTCATGAAACATTAAACTCTTGTATGCTGTGACTCACTTCACTATTTTTTAATAGTAATATCTTGTTCCTTAGAATAGCGGATTTACTATTTCCTCAATTTTGGTATTGACGAACAGCTTTACTGTTCAGTTCTTTTAGCTGATGACTTATTCCAATCTTGCTTTCCCGATTAACCAAATAGTATAAAATAATGATGGGTCCTTCGAGAATGCGTCTGGGCTGATTTGACCGGCCACTCGATTACCTGTGCAGTACTGCAATTAATGGCAGGCTGCCGATTTACTCCAATATATGCCCCCGGGCTAAGTACTGTAGTTCATATACATCCTCTGTTTCCTTTGTCTTCACCAGAAAACCCTCTTCTCCTTCCAAGAAAACCCCATCCTCTGAGTAGCGCTCATGGCAGACTGTAGCGGCAAGTGGCCAGTTGAGGAAGAGGAAGTGAGCTCTCACCGTGCCGTTCGTCTTTGTACCAGGTAATCCATCCTTTCAATCGATTCCTCTATTCTTGAATCCTAATCTTTTGCCTTCAGGATGGATGGTGAAGGTCCATTCAATGCTGCTGCTACTTTTGCTCCAATGGGGTCTGACGGATTGACCTTAGGGTCGGAGTCCTCCACGGGGTCCACCAAGGTGTCTGTGGTGCTGTACGACCGCATCTATCGGGAGCAGAAGGAGTTTGAAGCTCTCTATGATGAGTCTGTCAAAGAACTGGCCCGCATGCAGAACATTCTTGCCGATTTCCAATCTGCTCTTCTAACTGCCCAGCAGGTGGCGAGACAGCTACCAATCGACAAACCGCTGCCGATGCTCGTGTCGTGGGTGAGTACTATGCCTCTGTTTCCCAACCTCTGATGTATCCTGGCAATTAGTCTTCTTATATGATTCTTCAGATCTTACATGGCGCTTCGAGGAGCTTCAGCTTGCTAGGAACGCCATTGCAACTGCCATGAACACCCCTGGAGAGACCATCGCTCTGAGGCTGGAGACCGTCCATGCCAGGGTGCATGAGGTGGCCAACCAGGGTGCCATGATAGGTGCCTCCTTCGCTCTTGCTGCTGTCCATGAGTGCACAAGTCTGAATTTGCAGGATCTGGAGGTGACACCATGAATTGCAGATGCCATTGATGCCAACTCCGAGCAATTCGAAGCAGTAGCGGAAGTTCTCGCCTAGCTGGCCTCAACGTACTACATCATCAACAGGCTTCCTTAGTGAAATGTAATGTGATGTAGTCTTTTGCTGTAGCTTCACCTTTTGTAGAGACTTTGTTTGAATGAATGAACAACTCTTGTAATATATTTCCTGGATCCAGCTTGGTTAAAACCACTTCTGTCTTTCATTCAAAACATATATGTTTTGTTTTGTTTTTTGCTCTAAAGGTGATGCGCCTCACATCGGCTATTATCAACATTCTGTTGGTTTTACACTGAAGGTGATACTAACGTATCGGCTGTTTGTTTTTCATATGCTACTTAGTATTCTATCCTATAATCTAAAAAAATAAGCCGACCGCCCTTAGGCATTTGAACTACCATGAACTGATAGTTTTCATTTACATCGGCTATCACAATCCATGTCCCGTCTAAAAATACTTTCGAGCCGACGGTGAGAGCCGGCTGTTGATCATCGTCGTTGATCGTGATGAAGTCTTCGTGAAACTCTTTACTTGAAAAACACTCAAAGCTTTCCGATCCCAATAAACATGATCAACGATGAGACGTTGATGGAATCATCGCAGGCACAATCTCAATGTCATTGTCAATCCATTGAATTATATGTTGATGCATGGTTGAGGGAATGCAGCAATTGGCATGAATCCAATCCCTTCCTAGAAGTAGGCTGTAAAATCCCTTTCCATCAGTGACAAAGAACATGGTGATCAATGTCTTGCTGTCAATTGTCAATTTATCGCTTACTGCCCCCCGAGTATTAGATACATTTCCTCCAAAGTCTCTCAACTGCATATCTATCTTGACCAGACCCTCGGGAGTCTTACCCAATGTTCTGAATGTCGAATAAGGCATCAAGTTGACTGCAACACCTCCATCTATAAGCATCTTGTTCATAGGCTTTCCATCAACCAACCCCTTGACATACAAAGCTTTCAAGTATCAATATCGCATAGGTTTATCAAATACTGCCTGAGAAGTCAGGGCTAAATAAGCAGCAACTTCTTCATATTCTAATTCATCGAAGTTGTCGGTGATAAAATTCACCACCGACGTGTACTCTCGCAAACCAGATAGACCAAGGCGCGCGTCTCCTCAGTCCGCACGGTTATCTCCAGCAGTCGATCCGGTCGATGTCAAGGCGTGCCAGTCAATTTGACCCTGCAATTGACAAGGAGGAAAGGAATAGTCAAATTATGGAACCTGCCAACTTGATTCCAGACAGTTTCAAGTGTATGGCTAAATAGCCAATTTGATTAGGACAGTGACTAGAGAGTCAAGATCCATCATGCATGTAAAATAATGACTTGATAAATAATCATGCATTAAATAAAGCAAATAATCATGTCATGAACGGATGAGCAACTGTGGAATAGAATCTAGATATGATATATACTAAAAGAGTAAAGAATGTACTGAATCGGCTATTTAAATACGCAAAGGAAGCACAAAGCCGTTAGCCGATTCAGTCTATTCGATACGATTATGAAAAATCCTACACATGTGCATTAGCATGAATAAATCTAATGAGTCTACTAAACCCGTGAATTTGAAAGCCGTTGACTAAGTAATCATTGGGCCAAGTCTCATCCAAGCAAGCTTAATAAACCAACTAGATCTAGACAGACTGATGCAAACAATGATATGTGTGGAGCTCTGGAGTTGGCAAAATTAACCGATCACAACGTGAGAACGAAATAGGTGCATAACTAGCTTTACAAATGAATTACAAAGCTACCTATACCCTAGAACGCACACACGTTATGAACAAAGATTGATAAGACCTAGCTAATGTAAGCATGAGATCGATCATCAACATTATAGATCTAAACAGTGAAAGCATTGATGACAATCGGATCTAAAAAGATGTAAGCCAAGTCTACCAATCTTGATTGGGCAAAGATGTTGTTTGCAATAAAATAAATGAATAGATCTAACAACATCAGTAACTTGATGAATCTACTAGGATGCCAAATCGAGTAGAGCCGATAACTAGCAAAGATAACTTAATGAATCTACTAGATTGCCACATCGAGCAGAGCCGATAACTAGCAGAGATAACTTAATGAATCTAATAGATTGCCACATCTAGCAGAGCCGATATCTAGCAGAGATAACTTAATGAATTTACTAGATTGCCACATCTAGTAGAGCTGATAACTAGCCTATGTCAACTCATACGACACGAGGTCGAACCGGCCTGTTAAGCGCTAACATAAACTATTGGCACCCGCGATACTAGATAAGAGGTCGAACCGGCCAAATCTAGCGTAAACATGAAACCCCTCAACCATTGCTAATGCATCAAAAGGAGGTTGAAACAGCCCAATCTAGCATGAACAATAGTCACCTTTGCAGATGCATCAAAAGGAGGTCGAACTAGCCCGATCTAGCACAAGCAAAAGCTTCATAATGATACTTACAGAGCAAGCGAGAGGTCAAACCAGCCAAGCCTGATGCAAATACACCGAGGTCCTAAGAAACTAAGGGTTTGATGGCACTAGGGCCGAAAGGTTGTGTTGTATTGAATGTTGGTTGTCCTTTACAATGCGCCGGGGCTTACATATTCATACCCTAGGCCTGACTAAGTCCTATTCTAATACGACTCATAAATAAGGAAAGTAACTTAAAAATAGATTAATCTAGATAACTTGGGCTCTATAATTCCATGCTGTAGAGTCTCATGCTGTTGACGCAAAATCTCTTGAGTAACCGAATTGAAATCAATCACGCCCACGTATCTCCTAAAATAGTCGACTTCGGTCTACCGATCCATCCTCCTTTAGGTCGATTCCTTGATTTTAGCTACTCAGAATCGGGGCTTTGGCATCCTCCTTGTGACCATCCTTGAAACAAATGCCATCATCTTTCCCAGTTAGCAAATCAATTAGTTTGAACCTTAGCCGATCCTTCAAAATCCGGTCCAGATATCATTCTCGAAAGGTTTCTCCTCTAAATGTTCACCGGTCCAAATCTCGGTGTAAACACATTCCCCCAATTTTGGGATAAAAATATTTTATTCCAAAATTCTCTTCCTTTGGTGCTTTCGAGTAGCTTCACTTTAGGAACATCAACCGTCTTCCAAAAAAATGCAAATCCCTCTTTACGCGGTATTCACTGTCGTTTCGCTTTTCGACGCGTTCCTTCAAATCTATAAATGCGGTCCATCGGCTAATCTCAACCCACATCCTTAAGCCTTCTCCGTTCGCAAGCTTCTGAAGCTCCAGAAAAAGCTCCATCCACTTCTTCTTCTCCAAAGCTTTAGAGGTCATCTAATGGCGGGCAACAAGCGATCTGCAGAGGCGGAGCTTGGGACAGACTCTCACTGGATTCCCCTGGCGACGGACGAAGAAGGCCCCGAATGGGGTTTGAGTATGAACTCGCGCCGCGCCTTCAAGAAAAGGTAATGCTTTCCAAAGCTCCTCTTCTAAATCGACTCTTCTAATCCTTTGATTCTTGCAGGAGGACTGGCGATGGCTCCCCTGAGCCAGTTGGGAATGGCCGTCTCATGGACCTCGCCACCATGATGGAGGAGGTGGAGTGGTTGAAGTCCGAGAACCGCGGACTGTCATCCGAGTTACTGGATGCTCAGTTCGATCTGTTAGATTGGGCTGAGGAAATTGCTGAGCTCTCCTAGGAGCGAGATGATGCCAGGGGACAAGTTGCTGGTGAGTTTTCAACTTTAGATCTTGATTGTCTTCAAAATTCTGTTGCTCACCTTTCACACCATCTTTTCAGACCTAACAGCAAGACTTGGAGCCCTCGAAGCTGCCATCGCCGAACTCACCGAGACTGCCAATGCCGCCAGCGGGACACCCCTGGTGCAGGTGGAGGAGGTCAATCGGCTGATCCCCAAGATCTCCCATGCTGCCATAGGACATGGCGCAGCGTTGGCCTACAATTCCGTTAGGATTGGGCATGGCCTCGACCTTCGCCACTTCGACATCTTTGAGGCGGATATTGAAGATGAGGTGGAGACCGTTGCCATCATGAAGCAGGCCGGCAAGGATTTAGCCGATGTAGTTGACTACGGCATCCTGATCAAGAATGTTCAGGATTGGGAGGACCAGTAGTCAGCACTTAGAAATTTCTCCTTCCTTGCCCAGGCCATGTAAATAACTTTGTCGATGAAAGTTCATTACTTATGACCAATTTTCTTCTGAGTTTGATCTTCGAGATCAATGTATGTTTATAGATTTCGAGACTGGTCCTTCGAGATCAGAACGTATAAATTTCATCTTTTTAAATTCTGTAGCCTCTGAATTTGATCCTTCGAGGTCAATGTCTGTCCTGTCTTGAGCTATGAATCTTCTGATGCTGGTCCTTTGAGACCAGAATATATAAATCTCATCCCTTAAACTCGTATGCCTCGACTTTTTGATCTTTCAAGTCAAACCAATACATCTGTTTGTATCTTAACTCGGGTTTGATCCTTTGTGATCAGAATATTCCTTAAAAACCCTACATACTTTTGCATTTGTATTTTGTATTTTTGCCCTGAAGGCGATGTATATTGCATCGGCTATTGCCGACACTCTCATTAGTTTTCATACCGAATGTAGTGTTCATGACATTGGCTTTCTGATGCTCCGTCAGACTTTTTATACTGAAGATGATAAAAGCTTTAACCGAGCTATCAAACTCGACGATCTCAAAACATCTCTTCATGGCCAACTCTTCAATCTTCTATCATGTTTAGGATAACACTCCATAAAGAATTTGTTATCAATAAAACATGGAGCCCTCACTTGGAGGTTATCTGCCAAAGTTTCTGCTTTTCAATCGATAGTTTGAGTCTCCTCAAGATTCCTTAACTTGACTCCTTGCTATAATATCTGGCAATCTCTAATTTTGTCGGCCTTAATTACTTCCAGAGCCTCATAGCCGATACTGATGCAAACCCTTGATGAACATTTGATTAGAAGTTTTAATCCGCTCTTGAATTTAACAGGGAATCGATTAACTTGATGCTCATTCCAATAATTCAAATCCCTCTAATGCGAGCACAATGTTTTGATAAGTTGCCACTGCCCTTGAAGGTTTGATAGCTAGTACGCTTACTCCTTGTTAGAGGACAGGTACACTTAACCAATTAAATTTGTTCTCATCCCCCAAACAACAAGCTTCTTGATAAGTCTTTGTTGCAAAGGTCAAATCTCTGAGCACCATTGAATCTTGACACTTCTGTCAACCCTAAAGTAGCATTCCAATATATTGGGCTGGAAGTGCTTCATCCTCTTCTGCCCTGTCTTGCAGATATACTAGTATGCATTGCAAGCCTTCTCGTAGTATAATGAATTTGGCCTTTCCTCGAGCCAATTCACTTGCCTCTTGATTTTGTAAAAGTAAAACCTGCGAAGAAGTTTTTAATGATAATATCTCTTCGGGGTTTTACCTTTGCATTTATATAAGCCGAGCAATTGGTTAACTTCTTATCCCGAATTACCAAAACAATCCTAATTGACTCAGCCTTTATTTCTCTACATAATTTGGAGTTTCAAAATCACCTTGCATTTGGCCTGCTGATGCTATCTAGGAAACAAACTAAATGTTGTTCCCTTGAGGAAAAACAATGATAATGCCAATGCTTCTATCTGCAAGCTTTAGCCAAATGCTCATGGAGTTAGCATTCATTTGTCGATCTAGTACTCAAGATTCATCTTGTCCGGATCCTTGATCATCCTTCAATGAATTTACCTTCAGGCCATCCTTTCTTACAAAAACTCCAAACAAATTCTGCAATGTATACTTGAACTAGGCTTGCCTTAAATTATCCTTATTCCTCATTCAAGACACATGAGTTTGTTTTGTTTTTGCTCTAAATGTGATGCATCTCGCATCGGCTATTACCAACGCTCCGTTGGCTTTTATACCAAACACGATACAAATGTATCGGTTATTTGTTATGCTGACTAGCAATCTATACCGTGAAATCTAAAAATAAGCCGATTGCCCCTGGGCATTCTGAACTATCAAGATGATAGTCTCAATTCATATCGGCTATCACAACTTATGTCTTGTCTAGAAAATACTTTCAGAGCCGATGGCATGAGCCGGCTGTTGATCATCATCGTTGATGGTATTGAAATCTCCGTGAAATTCTTTTCCAGAAAAGCACTCGAAGCTTTCTAAATCCCAATAGACATGGTCGACGGATGAAATGTTGATGGAATCATCAGCAGGCACCACCATGATGTCGTTGTCAATCCACTGAATTACATGTTGATGCATGGTCGATGGTATGCAGCAATTGGCATGGATCCAATCTCTCCCGAGAAGCAGATTATAAAATCCTTTTCCATCAATAACGAAGAACATAGTGATCAATGTTTTGCTACCAATGGTTAACTCAACGCTTATTGCCCCCCGAGTGTCAGACACGTTTCCACCAAAATCTCTTAGCTGCATATCCATTCTGATCAAGTCTTTAGGAGTCTTGCCTAATTTTCTGAATGTTGAATAAGGCATAAGGCATAAGGCATAAGGAGTCTTACTCTCCTTTTTGCATAAAAACTTGCTTAATTAAGATAATTAAACCTTCTAGCAGTGTATTAAGAGTTAAACTTGTCATTCAACATTAGCACCTATACTAGACAAACATGGTGATATTCAAACAAGAGTAGTGACCATTCCACTGTGGATATAACAAGACATCATCACTAGAATCAACTTCTATTTAGGTTTATTATTGACATGCCTCTGCTCCAATCAGTTAGTCACTGTCCAGGACCGATGGTGATTATAATCAATTTCTACTCAGCTAAGGGGCACAAACCACACCCACTGATCAGTGTGGGCTACAGGTCACCTTTGGTACTATTCAAGTTCTTGTCGCGGGATTGCGGATATTCTCCCAAGTCGGGTTGTCCGGCAACCACATCCGGAAAGACCGGCCCTATCTGGCTATTACAACCGAGCCCAACCTTTTCCCCGCCACCAACTACCATGGGATCACTCATCTCCGCAAAACCCAGCTTTAATAGAGCTACTCAGCTTCGTAGCTGATAACCTCAAAAGGGCCAGCTAAGTGTAGGGCTGCGTTCAAAAGATTAAGAGGAAGTGCACTGCCATGATTTAGTTCGACAAGAACGGAAACACTGACACTACAGTGAACATCCCTCCCGCAAGTTAGTATACGGAGAATCCTCCTTTCTGTATGCAACAAGTTTCCGCCCGATCCCATATTAATTTTCACGAGGCATACCACAAATTAATGGGCATCCTTTCATATGTGTGTCACCACCTATTCTCACGTATGATATAAGTTACCCGGCTTCTACCATCTAGTTGAGCCAGGCTAAGCATAGTCATCACCCTACACCTAACCAGGTAATCAAGATATATAACTGGACAAGGAAGTATAATGCAACAACGGTAACAAATAAACGCCTGAACGTAATGCATCAAACAAGTAAAGGACACAAGTGAATTTGGCAAACCACAGGGAGAATATGCTCTGGGCTTGCCTTTGATGAAAGTGCTTGGCTGATGGTCCGGGCACTCATGGAGATCAGCGTCTAGATCTTCGCTTGGTGCTGCTAGCTCTTGTCCTGCTCCCACTTGTTCCTACTGGACCGGCTCTTCCCTCACTTCTGGTGTTGGGTTTACTACCGATCCTGCATGATGCATTGCAGGAATAAGTATCATGAATGCATAGCTTAAGGATAAATATGATGCTCGATGATGAGAAAGCATGCATGATGAATATATAGCAATATATTGAATTATAACCAAGTATAGCAGCAACATACATCTCTACTGCTCATAAAATTCTACAAAAATTACAGCAGCAACCTACTGTCTAGACTTGACTACCATAAAAATTCCAGCCCTAAACAATAAGTAGAATAGCCTACACATAAATCACAAGACAGCAACAATAATAGGACCTAAAAATAGTTTGCACTATGAAAAGTGTCAAACAACAGATCCAAGACCATGAACAGGTGCTAACAGGCATATAAGGAGCTCACAAAATTATCATGCATAAAAACCCTATATAGAATTTATTATGAATTTCCTTAGAAATCCATGAAATCTAGCCCTATAACTACACATCAGAAAAATTATACATAACATAGAAAACTAGCATTTTTCCTGGATAAAACATCTCTTAAGAAAATTAATGCAATAAGAATCACATTTTTCTGAGCTACCAATATTTACTTATGAATTATCAAAGATAAATCAAGAAATAACACATGCAAGCCATTAAATAAAAAGTCTATAGAAAAGTATCTAAAACATGGCCAAACATATTTTTATATGAACTACACTTCCTAACAAGTCTACTACAACTTGAACCACTCAAATTGGACTTCTAGAACTCCAGATATGATTTTTGTAAGATTTTTCACAAAATCTGTAAATCCATTTTCATTTTCTTTTTCTGGAAAACCACGCCTAAAACACTACGCATACCCGGAAGCTTATCCAGCGCGCTACCTTTGCTAAGTACACCCAGATCTGTGCACACGGGCTTGATCCCGTCCCAGGCCGGACTGACAGCCGGGACCCACCCGCGGGCCCCGCTGGTCAGCGGCTGCGGCCGAGGGAAACGACGCTCCCCGCCGGCGAACTCACCGACGGCGAGGTCTCCGACCAAACCAACGGCACCATCATGCTCAGGACAACGATGCGGACGTAGTGGAGCTAGAAGTGCAAGCTAGGACGGCCAGACGCAGCGTTGGCATGCGTGGCGGCGGCGGCGCTCGACGGCGAGCCGACGCGGGCCATGCCGGAGCCGAGGACGGCAGCGCTAGCGGGCGTACGCAATGCATCTCAATGAGACGACGATGATGCGCTGAAACCGTAGCCCTAACGACGACTACACGACAACCTAGCCGACGTCGTAGTCGAGCAAGACCGCGGCGGCGACCGAGGCGGCTCGGCCAAATCCGACGTGCTCGAGGCCAAACTCGGCCAAGAAACCACACGCCAGTGATCTATTAACCCTAGCGACGACGGCGCTCACACAAGAACCAAGAACAAGTGAAAGATGGAGGAGAAAAATGGCGCCGGATAGCTCGCCGGAAAGGAGCTTGCAGTGCCGAACCAAGAACTTGGCCAGAGGCCGTTACCTTCGGTGAAAAACACGAAAATCCGGTGCTCTAGGACGAGAAGAGGATGGTGAAGAGAATGGCATGCTCGGATCCAAGAAATGATGGTTGGAATGGTGGCTAGCTGGAGCTCAGACGAGCGACGGCCATGGCGGTCGGTGAGGTGAACTGGGAACTGGTAGTGGAGTGGCGGAGCAGAGTGAGTGGAGTGCGGTCGAGAGTGAGGAGACTTTCGAATCCGAGGCAAAGAAGAGAGACGCGCTCGGCTTCGGCCCCGACCAAATGAGCAGGGCGCGTCGGTGAGCTCGGGTGGCGTGGCGTCCATTTGCGTGAGGAGGAGTGAGTGGGTTCCGGCGTGGTGACAAGACTAGGAACGGCCCCGTGCGGTTCCGAACAGCAAGCACGGCGTCCCCCGACCTCCAGGTGCCACGTACCGGCCATCGGTACAGACACCATGGCGAGAGGTAGGAGACGACCTGACTTGGCCTATGACAAGTGGGTCCCACCCCCTCTCTTAAGTGTACAGCAAAATGTTTCACCCTATATCTCCCAAACGGTTGAGATTTTGGAAAAACTTTCAACATGAAACTTGCTCCACTCAATGAGTAGAACATTTCAACTTAGGAAGTTTTCCCAGATTCTATCTAGATTTTGAAATACAATTTTGGGCCATTTTTAAATATAAAAATAATATAAATAAAATAGTGGAGGCTGTTTTTGGCTATTTTGAAGGTGTTCCAAGCATTTTCATGAAAAAGTCAAAATAGCAAATTTGCTCCAAATATTTTTCTACAAAAAACACTCTAAAGGACCTAAGCAAGATAAGCATTGTATCTACCACTTCTAGTATCAAGCATGAAATGATCACTTGCATAAATATTAAAGCACTAGGGCAAAAATCATATCAAACATGATCAAGAGTAACTAAATGCAATGACATGATGATGCTAATGCTATGAGGTGCAAAATGCATGCTGAACACAAAGGTGTTACAGCCCTTCCCCCCTTAAAGAAATCTCGTCCTGAGATTTGGTGAGACTAACCATTTAGAGTAAAAACTAGGATACGCTTCTTTGAGATAAGCATCGGTCTCCCATGTGGCATCAAGCCCACCATGATTACTCCAAGACACTTTGTGTAACCTAACCTTGCGGTTGCGAGTAACTCTTGTTTTCATATCCAGGATGGCAATTGGTTCTTCATCATAGATCAAATCAGAGCGTAGCTTGATCTTGGGAGTCTTCACAACTTCAGTTGGGACTCGGAGACATTTTCTAAGTTGAGACACATGAAAGACTGGGAATATCGCACTCATATCAGTGGGTAAGTCTAAATTGTACGCCCACGATCCTTTCCTCTCTACAATCCTAAAAGGACCAACATATCTAGGTGCCAACTTCCCGCTTACACCAAAACATCGTACACACTTCATAGGTGTTACATTAAGGTAGACATGGTCACCTTCCTTAAATTCCAATGGTCATCGCCTCTTATCAGCATAACTCTTGTATCTGGACTGTGCTGCGACCATATGCTGCTAAATGATACAAACTCTATCTTCAGCTTCCTTCATGAAGTCAACACCATAGTGACTTCTATCTCCCGCTTCAACCCAACTTACAGGTGTTCTACATCTACGACCATAAACGCTTCGAAAGGAGCCATCTGAATACTTTCCTGATAATAAAGGTAACCACTTCTCCCAAGAACCCTTGGCTGACAACACACAAGCTCTTAGCAGATCCTCGAACACTTGGTTCGCTCTTTCCACTTGGCCTGATGTTTGAGGATGGTAGGCTGTGCCATGAATCAATTGTGATCCTAAGTCCTTCTGTAAATGTTTCCAAAAATGAGCGGTGAATTGTGAACCTCTGTCAGACAATATTGTTTTAGGCACACCATGTAATCTCACTATCTCCTTGAGATACAATTCAGCATACTTATGTGGATGATAGGTTGTATGAATGGGTATAAAGTGAGCCGACTTAGTAAGGCGATCAACAATCACCCAAATAGAATCATGTCCCTTCTGTGTGTTAGGAAGTCTCGTGATGAAATCCATACTAATGTCATCCCACTTCCAAGTTGGAACTGACAATGGATGCAGTAAACCTGCAGGCTTTAGGTGATCTGCCTTAATCCTACAACACGTGTCACACTGCTCTACATACTTAGCTATGTCCTTCTTCATACGGCGCCACCAAAAATGGGTTTTCAATTCATGAAACATCTTGCTACTACCAGGATGGATGGACAACTTAGACTTATGGGCTTCGTCTAGGACTTGGTTTCTAAGCTCTTCATTATTAGGCACCACTATGCACATATTAAACCATAACACCCCATTATGATCTTCACTCATGTTGATTGATGGTTTAATCTTGATTCTCTCTTTGATAGCCTAAATCTCCTCATCATGTTTCTGACCCTCACAAAATCTACTTTCTAGAGCACAACTAAGCTAAATGTCATGGAGTATCACATGATGCACAAAGTTAAACCCCTCTCCAAACATAGGTTGAATGGCGTTGCAATGGGTTTTATGACTTAGCACATCGGCTACTACATTGGCCTTGCCAGGATGATACTGTAATTGCAAGTCATAGTCCTTAATCAGCTCAAACCATCTATGTTCTCTCATGTTCAACTCAGACTAGGTAAAGATATACTTAAGGCTCTTATGGTCTGTAAACATGTTGCACTTATTACCAAGAAGGTAATGTCTCCATATCTTTAGAGATGCACAACAGCTGCATGCTCTAAGTCATGAGTTGGGTTGTTAGCTTCATGTTTCTTCAATTGTCACGAGGCATAAGCTATGACTAGACCTTCTTTCATCAAAACACACCCCAAACCATTCTTGGAAGCATCACAATACACATCAAATGGCTTCTCAATGTCAGGTTGCGCTAAGACAGGTGCCGTGGCCAACATCTTCCGCAAGGTGCAGAAAGCTATCTCACACTCACTTTTCCAAGTGAACTTCTTATCTTTCTGTAGTAAGTTGGTCATGGGCTTAGCAATCTTAGAGAATTCTGGAATAAACTAACGATAGTAACCTGCTAATCCAAGAAAATTCCGAACCTCATGAACTTTGGAGTCTCCCACTCCAAAACCTTGCCAATGTTACTAGGATCCACAGAAATACCCTCTTCTGACAATATGTGACCAAGGAAGTGAACCTTCTTAAGCCAAAAATCACACTTGCTATACTTAGCATACAACTGATGCTTTCTCAGTCTATCTAACACTATCCTCAAGTGTTCAGCATGATCTTCCTCATTCTCAGAGTAAACCAAGATGTCATCAATAAACACAATCACAAATCTGTCTAACTCAAGCATAACGACCGTATTCATTAGATACATGAAGTATGCAGGAGCATTTGTTAATCCAAAAGACATCACCAAACACTCAAACAACCCATATCTAGTAGAAAAAAGCAGTCTTCGGAATGTCCTCAGGTCTAATCTTAATCTGATGATACCCTGACCTTAAATCAATCCTAGAGAACACTCTTGCCTTAGTTAACTGATCAAATAAGATATCAATGTGTGGCAAAGGATACTTGTTCTTCATAGTCACAGCATTGAGTAAGCGATAGTCTACACACATCCGTAAAGTTTTATCCTTCTTCTTCACGAATATGGCAGGACTACCCCACTCAGATGCACTAGGACGAATCAGACCCTTGTTTAACAACTCATTAAGCTGCTTCTTCAACTCTTTCAGCACATTAGGTGGCATCCTATAGGCTCTTTTACTTATTGGGGCTGTACCAGGCAAAAGCTCAATGCGACACTCAACATCTCTATCGGGTGGTAAGCCTGGCAACTCATCAGGAAACACATCGGGAAACTCACATACTATAGGCACTTGGGGGATAGGGGTGACTTGGGTGGCATAGGATACACTCTCTAACTTATTTTGATTTGGCAACGGGATTTTTAGCGTACCCTCACCCAAAGGCTTTCTAATAGACAACATCCTATTAGAAGTATCTAACACAGCACCCCAATGAGACATCCAACTCATCCCGACAATAACATCTACCCTAAGACCAGGTAGAACTATCAAGTTCATCCTAAACCTCTAAATATCAAGGTCCAAAGTAGCACATTGAACCAACTGTTTTGTACTTATATTAGCCCCTACCGCACTAACCCGAAAGTGAATGCCCAACTCAACTATCTTCTGCACATGCTTCTGTGCAAATGCTTGACTCATAAATGAATGAGATGATCCAGTATCAAAAAGTACAATAGCAGGAATGTCGTTCACAGGAAACATACCAGCAGTCACGGGTTCTCCAGACAGAATCTCCTCCAAAGTGGTATGGTGTACACGAGCTGGGAACTGACCCTGCTACTTCTTAGGATACGGGCAAGATCTCACAAGATGGCCATTCTGTCCACAATTGTAGCACGGACCAGTTATAGTTGGCTTGGTATTGAAAGAGCTGCCCTGGCCTAACTTTGCCTGAGAAACAGGGGTCCTGTAAGCCCTCTGATTTCTGTACAACTACAGTGCCGGATTCGCATTGTTATTGTTCCTCCTCTGAGGCGGCTTGTAGCGAGGTGCTGCAGCTGGAGCGCGATAAGGAGGACGATAAGAAGGTGGGGCCCTCGACTGGGAAGGACCACCCTCAGATGCCCTCTTACGGCTCTTTGCTGCAGTGTGGATGTTATTCTGATTCTCTTGAGCCATGCAGTCATTATAAAAGTCATTGAAAGTGGTACGAGTAGAGGTCACCATAGTCTTCATCAGCTTAGAACTAAGACCCTTCTTGAATGCAGCGATCTTAGCTTTCTCAGTGTTCACCATCTCAGGTGCATAGCGTGATAGGTTAACAAAATCCATATGGTAATCCCTCAGAGTACGGGTTCCCATAATCAGAGCATGGAATTCTACCTTCTTCATGTTCATCAAAGTCGGAGGAATATAATGCCCACGAAAAGCATGAACGAAGAGGTCCCATGTGACAGGACCTTCAGGGAACGTGGTGCGATGCTGCTGCCACCATATCCCTACCGGCCCTTCAAGCAAGTGAGCGGCAAACTCAGTCTTGAGATCTTTAGTCATTCTCAGCAAGCGAAACCTCTGCTCAATGGTGTTCAACCATTCATCAGCCTTCAATGGCTCAGTAGCTTCAGTGAAGATAGGCGGTTTGGTGTCCATGAAGTCCTTGAAACTGCTGTACTGGTTAGGAGGTGGCCCTTGACGAATGTCATTGCCACGTCCCAAGTTCTCATGCAGCAAGTCCTCAATATTGCGTTGTCCTCCAAGGAACTACGTGAAGAACTGCTCAGCGGTAATGGGAGGAGGAGGTGGAGGCTGCTGCTGATGGTTGTCGCCGCCACCACTACCACCACTAGCACCAGAACCATCTCCAAAACCACCGGGGTAACCACGAGTGCTAGGCATCTGCATATTTTGTCAATGATGACAAAATATTAGGAGTTGTATAACGA
The DNA here is from genome assembly GCA_018135685.1 of Themeda triandra. Classification (NCBI taxonomy): domain Eukaryota; kingdom Viridiplantae; phylum Streptophyta; class Magnoliopsida; order Poales; family Poaceae; genus Themeda; species Themeda triandra. Next base: position 195,000 of record JAENPR010000755.1, on the reverse strand, counting down.
TGGTAAACAAATGTAATATTGTGCCATGCGAATTTATTGGAGAGAATAAATTCATACAATCAATCACAGGCATAATAATTCATTTCACATAACAACATCACTAATAGCATTAACCGAAAGAGTGCAAAGCGTCATTACATCATCCAAGGGTGCCAGCATACATACACTGGACTTTCTAAAAGGCGTTCAAAGTACATTGCATAACATTAAACGAGGTTCCACCATTACATCAAGTCTCTCAATGCGCTAACGAAAGTACATGTCGACCTCAAACATAGAGCGCAAAAGATCACTAAGGACTAGTGAAATGACAACTAGTCTACGCGGCACTGCTGGAAGCCTGGACGTCATCGTGACCAGGAATGTGACTTCCTGTCGTGGAGTGTGGTGAAGTCACAACTCCAATGTAGAACCTCTAGTAGAACTCCTCGCGTATGGCCTCCTTCTCAACCTCCAATTGGTGCAGGTCCCTCTGCTGTTGGCCGATCCTCCTCTTCAGCCTCTCAATCTAGGACCAGGCATCATCCCGCACCTTCTTGATCTTAGCCATAGAAACAGTGCAAGAGTCCATAGCCTCACTCAGCACGTTGATCCTCATCTGCATCATATCCTTCAGCTTCTTCTCTGCTGCCAACTCCTCAGTGAGCTGCTCAACCTGCTGCTCGTACTGCCCACTCTGCTTAGAAGATGCAGCCAAGGCTGCATTGAGCTGCTGGACCTGGAACTCAAAGTCGTTCCTCTCCTGACGAGTACGAACGAGCTCCCTGTGATGATGAACAGAAAGCCTGCCCTGGTCCACATAGGCCTTCATTAGGCCAAACACAGCACTAGTAGCAGGTGTCTTACTGTCCTCAGCCTGAAACTCTCCTCCACTGAGTGCCTCTCCCTTCGCCTGAACCCAAGTGTCGTGACGTGGGTTAGCGTTGGGAAAGACCTCAGGAAAGGCCTCCAATAATAGCTCAGGCATCTCCTGCAGCATCTGCTCAAACACCTGAAAAGCAGCGTCCTGTGCCGCTCCCCAAGCAGTCTTGCCCTCTCCAGTGGCATTCCAGCCAGTCCAGTCATCGCTACCAGCCAACTAGGGGACAGTCAAGTGAATAGTGGCATAGCCCTTGTTCACAAGGTCGTCACGCACCCAGTTGTAGTGCGGCGCCATGCCCTTGGGGTAGCCCGCACTGTGCAGCACCCTCCAAAGGAGAGTAGGCAAGCCATACTCCTTCAGAAAGGAGCTCTGTGCGTGGACAATGCTGGAGGAAGAAGCACCAGCGGCCCCTGCTGGAGCAGCCAAGCGGTGGCGAGGTGCACGCCCACCCGTGCTCTTGCGCGCTGTCTACTTGGTGCGTGCCATCTGTAAAAGAAGTTGTGTATCCTGGTAAGAACAAATGTTATATATAGAATTAAACAATTAATTATAAGGAGAGAGAACAAATTAACCCAAGAATGCATGTAGAGAAAAGGCAATGCATTTTAAAATTAATATATAGAACGAATTTTTATTCATGATGCATGCACATTATGTTTTTCCTCATTCGCTACATCTAACGTGCTAAGCGGTGGCATAACAAGCGTACTCTCATATAACGCAGTCAATCGTACTACACGTTTGCGCTGTTATGTACCTACAGAAAATTCATTTCAGCCCAATCCCCATATGAATGCAAGCAACAAAAAATTCCACACACCTTCCGAACAAGGTGAAAACTCCGATTACTCTATCCAAACAAATCGCCAGAAGACGATCCCACACATGGGGTACCTTCAAACATACATGTGTGAACATGCATATAATTCAGTACCAATAAGCACTCCCCTAGGTTGGACCCTTATCCAACCATGCGCTCACAGCTCACTCTTACCATAGTGTAGAGGCAAAATTGATCCATACATAACCATTCAAATGAATGGCCCTCATACATGTCCGACGTGTATGAGCACATCAAAATAAAATATGATGCATTCCCATGTTAGTACTTAAGTAAGCCACCTATTTTCAATGGGCATAAAGGATATGACCGGTCTCAGGCACACTTAAGTTTTAGAATTCACAGTTTTAAAAACCCCCAATACGCAAAACCTTTTGGCAAATAGTTTTATAAATCAAAACTCTCTTTTTTTTCAAGTACAAATGAACAGTACATGTTGAACCATGCTCTGATGCCAGCTGTCACAGAACCATCCTAATTATTAGAGCACAAGCACAAAATTCACCAATTAAGTTAGCAAACTTCATGATTGAGACCTAATAATCGGAGGTGCTGTAGGAACCTCAAAGGATTCCCAAGAGAAAAACACATCCCAGATCGAAGTAGGTTCAACGTTCACCATTCATCCAGAACATAAGTTCGCAAGTACTTAAAACATCAGAGTAGCATAATAGTTATTACAAACCAAGTTCAAATTCAAATCCTGTAGAAGCAAATAAGTTCAAACCCTTCAAAGCACACACACATAGTTTTTAAGGTATGGTGTCGAGTCCATGTCAAGTCCCACCAAAAGCATCAAGGAAGGGTATTAGATTGACCATGCCCACGGTCTACTCATCACCCACAGTAGGGTGGAAGCACATCTGACAGTAACCATAAAAGACCTCACCATCTGCAACAACATGGGAACAAAGACCTGAGTACGACAATATACTCAGCAAGACTTAACCATCATAAACTAAAAATAAGAGACACCAAGGATCATGCAAGACTGTAAAAGTGGGATGGCTGACTTACTCTCCTTTTTGCATAAAAACTTGCTTAATTAAGATAATTAAACCTTCTAGCAGTGTATTAAGAGTTAACCCTATCATTCAACATTAGCACCTATACTAGACAAACATGCTGATATTCAAAAGTGACCATTCCACTAAGGATATAACAAGACCTCGTCACTAGAATCAACTTCTGTTCAGGTTTATTATTGACACGCCTCTGCTCCAATCAGTTAGTCACTGTCCAGGATTGATGGTGATTATAATCAATTTCTACTCAGCTGAGGGGATATTCCCTACACAAACCACACCCACTGATCAGTGTGGGCTATAGGTCACCTTTGGTACTATTCAAGTTCTTGTCATGGGATTGTGAATATTCTCCCAAGTCGAGTTGTCCGGCAACCACGTCCAGAACGACCGGCCCTATCTGGCTGTTACAACCGGGCCCAACCTTTTCCCCGCCACCAACTACCATGGGATCACTCATCTGCGCAAAACCCGGCTTGAATAGAGCTACTCAGCTTCGCGGCCGATAACCTCAGAAGGGCCAGCTAAGTGTAGGGCTGCGTTCAAAAGATTAAGAGGAAGTGCGCTGCCATGATTTAGTTCAACACGAACGGAAACACTGACACCACAGTGAACATCCCTCCCACAAGTCAGTATACAGAGAATCCTCCTTTCTGTATGCAACAAGTTTCCGCCCGATCCCGTATTAATTTTCACGAGGCATGCCACAAATTAATGGGCATCCTTTCATATGTGTGTCACCACCTATTGTCGCGGATGATATAAGTCACCCGGCTTCTACTGTCTAGTTGAGCCAGGCTAAGCATAGTCGTCACCCTACACCTAACCAGGTAATCAAGATATATAACTGGACAAGGAAGTATAATGCAACAACGGTAACAAATAAACGCCTGAACATAATTCATCAAACAAGTAAAGGACACAAGTGAATTTGGCAAACCACAGGGAGAATATGCTCTGGGGCTTGCCTTTGACGAAAGTGCTTGGCTGATGGTCCGGGCACTCCTGGAGATCAGCGTCTGGATCTTCGCTTGCTGCTGCTAGCTCTTGTCCTGCTCCCACTTGCTCCTCCTGGACCGGCTCTTCCCTCACTTCTAGTGTTGGGTTTACTACCGATCCTATATGATGCATTGCTGGAATAAGTATCATGAATGCATAGCTTAAGGATAAATATGATGCTCGATGATGAGAAAGCATGCATGATGAATATATAGCAATATATTGAATTATAACCAAGTATAACAGGAACATACATCTCTATTGCTCATAAAATTCTACGAAAATTACAGCAGCAACCTACTGTCTAAACATGACTACCATAAAAATTCCAGCCCTAAATAGTAAGTAGAATAGCCTACACATAAATCACAAGGCAGCAACAATAATAGGATCCAAAAATAGTTTGCACTATGAAAAGTGTCAAACAACAGATCCAAGACCATGAACAGGTGCTAACAGGCATATAAGGAGCTCACGAAAATTATCATGCATAAAAACCCTATATAGAATTTATCATGAATTTCCTTAGAAATCAATAAAATCTAGCCCTATAACTACACATCAGAAAAATTATACATAACATAGCAAACTAGCATTTTGATAAATCATCTCATAAGAAAATTAATGCAACAAGAATCATATTTTTTTGAGCTACCAATATTTACTTATGAATTATCAAATATAAATCAAGAAATAACACATGCAAGCATTTAAATAAAAAGTATACAGAAAAGTGTCTAAAACATGGCCAAACATATTTTTATATGAAAATAGACTTCCTAACAAGTCTACTGCAACTTGAACCACTCAAATTGGACTTCTAGAACTCCAGATATGATTTTTGCAAGATTTTTCACAAAATCTGTAAATCCATTTTCTTTTTCTTTTTCTGGAAAACCAAGCCTAAAACACTACGCGTACTCGGAAGCCTACCCAGCGTGCTACCTTTGCTAAGTACACCCGGATCTGTGCACACGGGCTTGATCCCATCCTAGGCCGGACTGACAGCCGGGACCCACCCGCGGGCCCCGCTGGTCAGCGGCTGCGGCCGAGGGGAACGACACTCCCCGCCGGCGAACTCACCGATGGTGAGGTCTCCGACCAAACCAACGGCACCATCGTGCTCAGGACAATGATGCGGACGCAGTGGTGCTAGAAGTGCAAGCTAGGATGGCCAGATGCGGCGGTGGCATGCACGGCGGCGGCGGCGCTCGATGGCGAGCCGACGCGGGCCATGCCGGAGCCGAGAACGGCGGCGCTAGCGGGCATACTGACGCGTCCCAACAAGACGACGATGATGCACTGAAACCCTAGCCCTAACGATGACTACACGATGACCTAGCCGACGCTGGAGTCGAGCAAGACCGCGGCGACGACCGAGGCGGCTCGACCAAATCCGACGTGCTCGAGGCCAAACTCGGCTAAGAAACCACACGCCGGTGATCTACTTACCCTAGCGACGATGACGCTCATGCAAGAACCAAGAACAAGCGGAAGATGGAGGAGAAAAACAGCGTAAGATAGCTCGTCGGAAAGGAGCTTGCAGCGGCGAACGAAGAACTCGGCCAGAGGCCGTTACCTTCGGTGAAAAACACAGAAACCCGGTGCTCTAGGATGAGAAGAGGATGGCGAAGAGAATGGCATGCTCGAATTCAAGAAATGACGGTTGGAATGGTGGCTAGCTGGAGCTCGGACGAGCGGCGGCCATGGCGGTCGGTGAGGTGAACTAGGAACTGGCATTGGAGTTGCGGAGCGGAGTGAGTGGAGTGCGATCGAGAGTGAGGAGACGATTTCGAATCCGAGGCAAAGAAGAGAGAGGCGCTCGGCTTCGGCCCCGACCAAATGAGCAGGGCACGTCGGCGAGCTCGGGTGGTGTGGCATCCAAGTGCGCGAGGAGGAGGGGTGAGTGGGTTCTGGCACGGTGACAAGGCTAGGAACGGCCCCGCGCGGCTCCGAACAGCAAACACGGCGTCCCTCGACCTCCAGGCGCCACGTACCGGCCGTCGGTACGGACACCGTGGCGAGTGGTAGGAGACGACCCGACCTGGCCTATGACAAGTGGGTCCCACCCCCTCTCTTAAGTGTACAGCAAAATGTTTCACCCTATATCTCCCAAATGGTTGAGATTTTGGAAAAACTTTCAACATGAAAGTTGCTCCACTCAATGAGTAGAACATTTCATCTATAGGAAGTTTTCCCAGATTCTATCTAGATTTTGAAATACAATTTTGGGCCATTTTTAAATATAAAAATAATATAAATAAAATAGCTAGAGGCTGTTTTTGGCTATTTTGAAGGTGTTCTAAGCATTTTCATGAAAAAGTCAAAATAGCAAATTTGCTCCAAATATTTTTCTACACAAAACACTCTAAAAGGACCTAAGCAAGATAAGCGTTGTATCTACCACTTCTAGTATCAAGCATGAAATGATCACTTGCACAAATATTAAAGCACTAGGGCAAAAATCATATCAAACATGATCAAGAGTAACTAAATGCAATGACATGATGATGCTAATGCTATGAGGGGCAAAATGCATGCTTAAAACAAGGCTGTTACAATGACCTCGACAACCAGAAGGCTCATAACAGCCTCAACATGATCATCAGAAGGCAGCGGTTGGGATTCCAGGGTGTGATTCCCTTGTATCTCAAGGGATAGATGGTCGCCACGCCCATGAGCATCCTCATTGACGCGGTATTGTTGGCGGTCCTTAACGATGATTTTGTACCGCCAACTTAAGACGAAAAAGGGTGAATTTTATATTTTTTTACGCATATGCCTTTGCTACTAACCCAATTCCACATGTACTTGGAAGATGATACTCTGCAGGAAATAAACCAAGTATAGGGAATTTTATAAATATAAAGGTGCCTTTCGAAAATCGTAAAGCCAAGGGGGAGAAAGAAAGCCCACTTCAGAGCATATCTGGGCCAATCCCCCATCACCACGCCAAAGCAGGCCCAGCAGGAGGCCCACCAGCCAAGGTGGTGGAGGGGCGGCGCCCCCTGGCCCCGCTAGGGCCCACCTATCGGGTGTCGGCACATTGAATGCTGAGGGATGATGGTGCGCTGGGGGTTTTTCCAGAATACCCCCGAACCGCCTTCCACCTGCTATAAAAGAGGAGGAGCCCCCTACAATACACACCATTCTAGAGGTGTCTCTCTCCCTCTCTCATTTGTTCTCTAGGCTAGCTACTTAGAAATAGTTGGACCAAGGTGAGCTACCAAGGAGGGCTTGTCTCCTAGGAAGAAGAGCTACACTCTTGGTAATAATTTATGGAGTATTCTTCCTTAGTCAAGTTCTCAATTCTTATATATAGTTTTGCATATGAACTAGAGTATAGTCTAGAATATGATATATTCAGGGATTATGAACTAGACTATAGTTTATATGAGAATTGTTCATCATGTTCAACATTGTTCTTCATTGTTCATATGATCAACAAAACTAGAGTTGTAGATGGAAATGGAGTAGTGGTTTGTTGTACTTTCGTGTTTGATTATGTCCTAGCTTGTCTATCTGTAGGGTGGGAGTCCTGAGGGGATATAGGTAGTTCTTTAGTACGCGGACGTGGTGTCCAGATACGAGGGAACCTTTGAATATGACGGCATGCCACGGTTGAGGGGTAGGCGGCAGGTGGTGACAGCCCTATCCGTCCCTTGTAATCCCCTAGATCCGTATGTCATGTAGGAGTTCATAAATGCCTCTATCGGCTGGTAGACCAGCTGCGGAGGTCTCCCCTTACTCCCGATCTTGAACCATCTCTTAACTTGTATAACATATGAAATTAGCTGTTCTATGCATAACTATATAGGACCTACCTGCTCTATGTAGGAATATTCTTTTATTCAATTATTTATTTATTTTTTCTTTTATATTTATTCCTAAAATTGCTCCGAGTGTGTGTCGTCCACGATCTCAATATCCGATTACTTACCCCTGCAAAGTACATGGCTCATTTCTCCAAATGTCAAGTCACACTCATATCCATGCTAGAGGTATTGTGAAACGACCTAATTTTCGCGAAGGGAAATCCACAGAGTCGAAGTGTAATATGACCATTTAAATCACATTACCCAAATTCCAGTTGATAATCATCATCCATACATCGTAAATCAAAGAGTAAAAGTAGATATTTATCTTATTACATCGCCTCGTGGCGGAAAACATAAAATAATTATCAACCGAAACAGCTCGATAGGTGCGGAAGCTAAGGACTCCTCAACTTGAGCGAAGGCACGAATCCCTCAGTCGCTATACTCCTCGGAATTATAATCCCCATATGAACCTGTGCCAAAAATGTTTCAGTACGATTTGTACTGGCCACTCCCACCCTATGTGCTTGCTTTGTGGAATTCGATGCAATAAAGGTAAATTCAAGAGGCCTATAAATGGGGCTCTGGTTTTCCTATGCAAAAGTAATCAAGTTTTAGATATAGTAATAGTCAAGTTTTAACACAACCCAACCCCACACACCATCCATAACCTTCCATTCCATACCATCCCAAACCATCCCATATCCACCTCCATCACCATCACCCACATAGCCCACACTCAGGTCGGTAAGTAGACTCCCACTCCGGTTGCCTCAGCGGCCCACAGCCCACATCCTATGGCTCACGGCCAGAAGTATCTCTCGGGGAAGGTAGAACACTCCTCTCACTAGTCTAGTGAAAGCAGAACACAGGAAAGGTCTATAGCCGAGAAATCGGCATATGTATCGATCGATCAACCATACACTCTGCAGAGGTTTCACTATTCCACAAGATAACCATCATCGATGCTCGCGAACATCTAGGTAGATTCCAGGTGCCTGCCAGCCTAGAACGATGCCACCCTACCTCTCAGCCCTGGAACACCCCGTATGGAGTGGCTAAAACTGTGAAGTCATGATCCCGATCCCGAATAGGGAGCCACGATCGTCTCGAGAGGGTGTGAGACCAACCATACCCGTACCTCTCTAACACATCCTCGCCTAGCAGTAGTGGCATCATTCTACCCGGTGGTTCGGCCGTCTCCCCCCCATGGGAAGCGAGTGGAAAGTAAGGATTCCTATGATCTGGTTACTAGCACTTTCAGTTCCTTAATGTGACCAAGCCGGAATATCTTCATCAGGGTTTCCATTTAACGTGCCACCACAACACCTCCACCCAACTCCGCCCGAGGATACCCACACAGGGTTCACCTCCCAACACATTTACCCGCCACAGGTAGAACTAACAGGGATGTCCAGTACATCCCCCGGCAAGACTCGCTCCAAAAGCTCGTCGTAGATCCCAGCTCAATCGACTCAACCCTCACCCTTCACACACCCAAGACACATGCCAAGACCACCATATCCTCACCATAGTCCCCAAGTCCAACACATCCATCTGGTCTGACTTCCAAGCCAAACCATTCCCAGGGTTCACCACCATCATCACATCGTCGATATAATGTAGTGGAGTAAATATAACAGTATTAAAATAAGCGTGCATCTATCCTAACAGCGGGTGAGCAGGGTGAAAGGTTAATCAAGGTAGAGGCCATTAAGTATATAACATACTACCATGCAACCCTACAGCAGCAGTTATATTCACCAGAAATGTAAAGCACTAGCAGTTCTATTATTTGCCATGCGTAATAGGATCTACGGAAATGGGTGGGATGTGGCACCTTCGGAGTAGTCGTCACCTAGCTCCTCCCTGTACTCACGGTCCTCGTCAGTCCGATCCTCCTCCGACTCTGAAACGTAACATATTGGTCGCGGTAGCGACCCCTATAGATGAGCACAAAGAACGAATGCACAGCAAAAAGATCCAAATGCACTCAAAAAGTATATCATTGGATAGGGCTTGATTTTAGATGAATTTAGGCGTTTGGTTCATAATTTTTGGAGATTGTATGAATAAGTTATGAATTTCCAAAGTTTATTCTATTTTCTGAAAAAGAAAAAGGGCTGATTATTCTGGGCGTGACACGTGGTAGCCTGTGAGTGGTCCTCATGTCCGTGGGACCGTGCTGACATGGCTGGTGGGTCATGCTGACATCATTGCTGACGTCAGCATTGACCTGGTCAACGTGTGGGCTTGGTGTGGGCCGGGTTCTGGGCCTGGCGGGCCGGATCTGGGCCGGGGCGGGCCCGTCGTGTGCGGGAGCGGCGGCGACGTTGTCTTGGGTTGGCCATGACAGGCAGGCCCCGCTTGTCGGCGACTATGCAGGGGGCAGAGAGGGCAGCGGGGTTACGCTTGCTGGGCCGGCCTAGTGGGCCGTTGCGCTTGCTGGGCCGGCCGCTGGCTGGGCCTGCGGGGAAAAGAAAAGAAAGAATAAGGCTGCGCCTGGCCGGGCCGAAAGGAGGAAAGAAAGGAAAAAGAAGAAGAAGAAGGAGGAGGGTTAGATGGCCGGCTCGGGTTCGTGGGCCGAAATGGCAGCTTGCCATTTGGTGTTTTGTTCTTTACTTTTTCTATTTTCATTCCCAAATTAATATAGCTATGTATCTTTATTTATTGATTCATTGTATAGAATAAATATGTTTACTATATAAATAAATATATTCATTCATTTGCATGTGTTGAATTAAATAACCAATACACAAATCCAATAAAAATCCGAATCACAAGTAATTAAAATAATGCAATGCTCAACTACATGAGATTAGGATGGGATCTACTTGGTACACTAGCGGGGTTTCCTACATGACAAGCACCATACAAGGGTTTGTTTTTTGAAAAAAGTTTGTAGTTGCTAATTTCTTGTTAGGTAATTTTTAGGGTTGTTACAGTCCTACCCCCTTATCAGAATCTCGTCCTCGAGATTAAAGTGTGACTTACCCGTCAAAGAGATATGGATACTGTAGTCGAAGGTCAGACTCTTGCTCCCATGTTGCTTCACGTTCAGTGTGATTACTCCATTGGACTTTGCACATAGGTATGGTCTTGCTTCGGGTCTCCTTAGTGTCATATCCTAGAATCTTGATGGGATGTTCTTTGTATTCAAGAGTATCTTGGATGTCAAGCGCCTCTGTAGGAACTTCCTCCTCTTCGGGTACCCTCAAGCACTTGCGTAGTTGTGATACATGGAATACAGGGTATACCCCAGCCAACTCTGGAGGTAGCTCAACCTTGTAGGCAAGCTTCCCAACTTTCTTGCAGATTCTATAAGGACCAACATATCTTGGTGCAAGCTTTCCTTTCACGTGAAATCTGACACTGCCACGGAGCGGGGATACTTTGAGATAGACATGGTCTCCGATCTCAAACTCGAGGTCTCTACGCCTTTTGTCGGCATAGCTCTTATAACGGCTCTGAGCGATCCTCAGATTCTCTTTAACTTGAGCAACTCCTTCCTCAGCTTCTTTTATCGTGGCGGGGCCAAAGATTGCCCTCTCACCAGGGTGGTCCCACGTTAGCGGGGTTCTGCATTTTCTGCCGTATAGCGCTTCAAAAGGTCACATCTTGATGCTTGCTTGATAGCTATTGTCGTAGGAGAATTCAGCATAGGGTAAGCACTTCTCCCAATCTGTCCCATTTTTCAGAACACTGGTGCGGAGCATGTCTTCCAGGATCTGGTTCACTCTCTCAGTCTGTCCATCAGTCTGTGGATGGTAGGCTGTGCTGTAGTCAAACTTGTCCCAATAGACTCATGAAGTGATTGCCAGAATCGGGACATATATATTGGTCCACGATCGGATATGATGTTTGTCGGGGCACCATGAAGTCTGAGGATATGCTTCTCATAGAGATTGGCTAATTGTTTAGCACGGATTTTTGATCCACAAGGTACAAAGTGTGCTACCTTGGTCAATCAATCAACTACCACCCAAATAGAATCATGGCCTTCTTGGGATCGAGGTAGTCCCACTATGAAGTCCATGGATATGCTTCCCCACTTCCATTCAGGAACATCAAGTGGTTTGAGCAATCTTGCGGGTCTTTTGTGCTCCGCTTTGACTCTATTGCAGATGTCACATTCAGCCACATGTCTTGCGATATCTGCTTTCATATTCTTCCACCAGAAATGCTTCTTCACATCTTGGTACATTTTTGAGCCTCCAGGGTGAAGGCAATACTTGGAATCATGAGCTTCTGACAAGATCTCATTACGGAGGGCAGAGTTGGTGGGTACATAAATTCTGTCCTTGAACCAGACGGCTCCCTTTTCATCTTCCCTGAATTCGGGGCTATTGTGGGGATATGACCCCCATATACCCTCGCGGCTATCCTTGGGCCTTACCATCGAAGATGGCCCAGTCCAAGACGAAGACGTGCGGCACACGACGTGCTCCGCACGGTTTAGTATTAGTGCCAAATAGGCTATTCTACTTGTAACTTTGTCCCTTCGGCATATATAAGGAGGGGCAGAGGTCCTTTAGCAGACAACTGAATACGGAGCAGATCTCTACGGTCTCTCTTGTAACCCAAACCTCCGTGGTTAGGGACAACTCATATCATATGAATACAACTCAATAGAGAGCAGGACGTAGGGTATTACGCTTTATAGCGGCCTGAACCTGTGTAAACCGTGTGTTCTGTCCTCTGTTGCACGTCTGGCTCGTATTCTGAGTGCACCCCCGCCAATCATCTACTACCGTGGGGCATCCTATGGTAGATTGCCGATTAGCTTTAATCGACAGTGACGCGCTAGGTAGGGGGTGTGCACGCAGATTTATAGGCGAGCTAGATGGAAATTTTCTTCATCAACAACACTGTCGGTCGACCAGATCTCAGAATCAATCTCGAGGTCGATGGATCCAGCAACTCGGCTCTCCTGCGCCGGGCATCCTTCGTCATCACGTCATCTGCGGCAGACTTGCGTCCATCTCAGGCTGGAGCATCGAAGCATCCAGGAGCCTCACGACCACATGTTGAGACTCACGGTATCTCGAAGCCCCGATCGGATCAGATTTTCTGGCCAGTACGTCACGCGACATGGGCAGATGCATGTACGAGACATGCAAGTCCGGCTTGCATGCATGCATCATCGTACGTACGAATCTAGGAGGCCTACGATCCAATCTATACACGTGACAACGGATCATCTAGAAAGCTAAGTCAAATCTTTAAATCTCTATGTATTATATAAAATAATTTATATATGCATCTGGATATCTACATATTGCATGATTATTTTGCCAGGAATCCTTGCCGTCGTTCTGCGTGTGATCTGGTCTCGTCGGCAAGCCGCGCGTTCGTGAGATCATCGAACTCGGTGCCGAAGCACGACTCCGAACAAGCACGGAGGGAAGCATGCAAATTCGTCGCTGCTGCCCCACATCTCCAACGCCAGATCGATTACGACTCAGGCTATAACTCCGCGTACCTGTCCGACCTCTTCTCGTCGAGTTCGACCACGCAGGAAGTGAGCGGCCCAAGCCGATCAAGTTGCTGACCACGAGGCACGCCGACTTATCGCGTAAGCCACGAGCCAAATTGCCAAACAAGCCGTCCGAGCTGCATCCATCTACTCAACCACGCCAGATCGACTACGTCACGTCGACTACGACACGTCTTCAAAGACAAGCTAAGTTTATTTGAAAAATTAATATAATTCTTTGTCGTCCTTTTTTCTGTTACAGTTTTGCATCCGTGCACCAATCTATCATACATGCGCCCTGCATAAGTCACAATTAAACTTTGTTTCTTGCCCGCCGAGAACGGCTTGACAAGGCACTGTCTCGATCCTCTTACGATGTGTTACAGCTCCGTGCTACATGGCACTAGGAGATTTGGCAGTCGCTCTCTAAAGGTACCTAGGATTGTACCTAGTGATCCTGGCGTCCCGCGCTGTTCACTAGTGCATCCCTATGTCACCCAACAGAGCTAGCTTGCTTCGAGGGTGGGGGCAAAACTTAATTGTCGACATAATTTTTTGCAATCCAAGACTTTGCATATTCCAAAACGGCATACATGTTTTCACCCGCTTAACATGTCTACCTAAAAATACATCAACCATTGATTTTTTGCACATCATATACTACCGCTCTTTATGTTTGTTTTTCAGGGACAAGGTTCGGTTGCCGAGCATACTTTGCACGCTTGGGGACTCGATCGAGGATCATCATACAGATGGTCATACCACTTGGCACTCGGACTTCGCGTCCAACCAGTTGGTCCGACGGCTCGGTGCTATACACCACACAGCCTCGCCTTCGTCCTCGGCTCGGTGCCACGCACCGTGAAGTCTCGTCTCTGACCATGCTGCTCGAGGACTCGTCGTCATCGCCTCGGCTCGGTGCTATGCACCACACAGCCTTGCATCCATCCTCGGCTCGGTGCCACGCACCGTGAAGTCTCGTCTCCGACTGAGCTGCTCGAGGACTCGTCGTCATCGCCTCGGCTCGGTGCTATGCACCACACAGTTTTGCCTCCGTCCTTGGCTCGGTGCCACACACCGTGAAGTCTCGTCTCCGACCGAGCTGCTCGGGGACTCGTCGTCATCGCCTCGGTTCGGTGCTATGCACCACACAGCCTTGCATCCGTCCTCGGCTCGGTGCCACGCACCGTGAAGTCTCGTCTCCGACCGAGCTGCTCGGGGACTCGTCGTCATCGCCTCGGCTCAGTGCTATGCACCACACAGTTTTGCCTCCGTCCTTGGCTCGGTGCCACGCATCGTGAAGTCTCGTCTCCGACCGAGTTGCTCGGGGACTCGTCGTCATCGCCTCGGTTCGGTGCTATGCACCACACAGCCTCGCCTCCGTCCTCGGCTCGGTGCCTCGCACCGTGAAGTCTCGTCTCCGAACGTGCTGCTCGGGGACTCGTCGCCATCGCCTCGGCTCGGTGCTATGCACCACACAGTTTTGCCTTCGTCCTTGGCTCGGTGCCTCGCACCGTGAAGTCTCGTCTCCGACTGTGCTGCTCAGGGACTCGTCTTCATTGCCTCAGCTCCATATCTGGGGACTCTGCATTTGACTTTCCACCCAGCGGTGTCTACGGACCAGTGGTTCTCGGTGTCCCTCGACCCGATCGAGCCTGTGCTCCGTCCAGGACTCGCCTGGGGACTACGCGTCGACTTGTCCCTTGGCACTAACTATGGACTAGTTAGTGTTATGTTGAGTTTTTTCTTAAAAGCTCAATACAACATATTCTATCTTCTATCGAGCTTGGGGACTACGTGGGCCCACGTCACCTCGCGGTGACTTGGGCCTATCATCTGTTCTTGGTTCGGTAGTCTTACCTCTACGGATTGTTCACGTTAAGCATTCAGTGATACTTCCTATCACGTGTTAACGTGGGCCCACGTCTCAGGACGTGAAAAGTTTTTTCTTTTTTCTTAGAGCATCATGCATCTTTCGACAGATCATCTTCCTTGACAGAAGCGGTGGTCAGCAGCAGACTTACGAACTGCTCGGGATGAAGCTGTTCAGTACTACATGGTCAGCATCATAGCTGGTCGGCACCACGTGGTCAGCATCATAGCTGGTCGGCACCATGTGGTCAGCATCATAGCTGGTCGGCACCACGTGGTCAGCATCATAGCTGGTCGGCACTACGTGGTCAGCATCATAGCTGGTCGGCACTATGTGGTCAGCATCATAGCTGGTCAGCACTGCGTGGTCAGCATCATAGCTGGTTAGCACTACGTGGTCAGCATCTTTGCTGGTCGGCACTACGTGGTCAGCATCGTCACTGGTTAGCGCTACGTGGTCTGCGTCTACACTGCTCGGTACAGGTCAAGACGGCGACTCTCTCAAGATACATGGTGCTCGGGGACTAGCTGTGGGGATATGACCCCCATATACCCTCGCGGCTATCCTTGGGCCTTACCATCGAAGACGGCCCAGTCCAAGACGAAGACGTGCGGCACACGACGTGCTCCGCATGGTTTAGTATTAGTACCAAATAGGCTATTCTACTTGTAACTTTGTCCCTTCGGCATATATAAGGAGGGGCAGAGGTCCTGTAGCAGACAACTGAATATGGAGCAGATCTCTACGGTCTCTCTTTTAACCCAAACCTCCGTGGTTAGGGACAACTCATATCATATGATTACAACTCAATAGAGAGCAGGACGTAGGGTATTACGCTTCCTAGCGGCCCGAACCTGTGTAAACCGTGTGTTCTGTCCTCTGTTGCACGTCTGGCTCGTATTCTGAGTGCACCCCCGCCAATCATCTACTACCGTGGGGCATCCTATGGTAGATTGCCGATTAGCTTTAATCGACAACTATAGCCTAGCTTCATCAGCCCACGAATGTACTCTATCTCCTCACAGTCCTTCTGAGCTTCACGAATTCGATCAGTGAGATCATACTCAACACGGAGCTCATGCAACAAGCCATGTGGTACTATCTCAAGCTGTGAATTATAAATGTCCCGCTTGAGCTCGGGTGGCACCGATTCTATGATCAGAGTGTGGCAATAACTCTTGCGGCTGAGAGCGTCGGCGACTACATTGGCCTTCCCCGGATGATAGTGTATCTCCAGGTCATAGTCCTTGATTAGCTCTAGCCATCGGCGCTGCCTCATGTTCAGGTCTTCCTGGGTGAAGAAGTACTTCAGGCTCTTGTGATCAGTGTAGATATCACTCTTGTTGCCAATGAGGTAGTGTCTCCATATCTTGAGAGCGTGTACAACAGCAGCTAACTCGAGATCATGAGTAGGATATCGCTGTTCATGCTCCTTCAACTATTGAGAAGCATAAGCAATGGCTCTCCCATTCTGCATCAACACACAACCAAGTCCTTGGCGAGAGGCATCACAATAGACGACAAAGTCTTTAGTGATATCAGGCAGGGCTAGGACAGGTGTGGTGGTGAGTTTCTCCTTCAAGGTTTGGAAACTTTTCTCGCACTCAGGCGTCCATTCAAAATCTTTCATCTTCTTAGTGAGGTTGGTCATTGGTCGAGCAATCTTGGAGAAATTCTCAATGAATCGGCGATAATATCCCGCCAATCCCAGAAAACTCCTGACTTCTGTCACACTGCGAGGCTGTTCCCATTCTTTGACAGCTTCAATCTTTGCGGGGTCTACCGCAACACCATCAGCAGAGAGCACATGGCCGAGGAAGGCAACTTCTTGGAGCCAGAACTCACACTTGCTGAACTTGGCATAAAGCGAATGTTCGGCTAACCTCTCCAGGACTAATCTTAGATGTTGTTCATGTTCTTCAGCGGTGGCAGAGTAGGTAAGAATATCATCAATGAATACCACCACGAACAGATCTAGCACATCATGAAACACCTTATTCATCATGTTCATAAAATAGGCAGGAGCATTTGTGAGACCGAAGGAAACAACGATGTACTCATACAGCCCATAGCGAGTGACAAAAGCGGTCTTGGAAATGTCCTCTTCCCGAATCTTCATTTGATGATAGCCAGATCGGAGGTTGATCTTTGAGAAGTACTTGGCACCGCGTAGCTAATCTAGTAGATCATCAATTCTTGGCAGGGGGTACTTGTTCTTGATGGTAACCGAATTCAGGTTGCGGTAATCAATGCACATTCTCATTGAGCCATCTTTCTTCTTGACAAATAGGACAGGAGATCCCCAGGGTGAGGCACTTGGCCTGATGAATCCCTTCTCCAGTAGCTCATCAATTTGTTTCTTGAGCTCTGGTAGTTCGTCGACTCACATGCGGTACGGTCGCTTTGTAATGGGACCCGTACCCGGCATGAGGTCAATCACGAACTCGACATCACGGTCAGGTGGCATACCAGGTAGCTCCTCTGGGAACACCTTAGCATAATCCCTAACCACCGGTACATCAGCAATAGTCTTCTCCTTGGGCTGAGATTCTTCTTGAGCTTTGAGGGCACATAGGAGGGTAACAGAATCCTCTGGACTGGGTCTACATTTGGCTTTTTGTGGATTGGTGGGGTGGAGTATTTGGACATATCTAGGTGAACATGATGTCACTCCCTTATGTTTGGTTAACCAATCCATACCCAGGATAACATCCAGGCCAGTGGAGGGTAGTAGGGTAAGGTCGGCTTGAAATGTAATTCTCTCAATGTTAAGTTTCACTCCCGTACATATGTGGGTGCTTCTCATCTCTCCTAGGGGTGATGTGGTGATTATGGGCTCTAGACGTGGGGTTACAGGTATGTTATGTTCACGTGCAAATTTGGATGAGATGTATGAACATGTAGCTCCAGTATCAAAGAGAACAGATGCTGTAATGCCATTAACCAGGAACGTACCGTACACCACATCTGGTGCAGCTCGAGCTTCTTCAGCTGTGATATGGTTGAGGTGACCACGGGAAGCTGATCCTCTGTACGAGGTCTTCTGTGCAGCAGGAGCAGTAGCCTTCAGAGGACACTGAGCAACCTTGTGGCCAGGCTGGCCATAGTTGAAGCAGGTGAGAGCCGTACCGTCTGCTGGGGCTGATGCGGGGGGCCCTCCAGTTGCTTGTACCTGGTGTAGCATGGGCTGGAGCAGGACGATCTGCCTTGTGATGAGGCAGCTCTGAGCAGTCACGTGAGTAGCGGTCCCGGGACTGACCCTTGTGGTAGCGATCATTTGAACGATCACGGGAGTAGCGGTCACATGAACAGCCATGAGAGTAGTGGTCACGTGAAGAGCGGGAGTAGTCTACAGTGTAAGTCCTGTCACTCTTCCCAGAACCAGAAGCATCATCTTTGTAGTAGCGGGGGCGTCCAGATGAAGACCCATCTCTGTGGAACCTCTTGCGATCACTGCCACGGTGTGAGAACTCAGATCTACGCTTCTCCCTTCAACTTTCCTCACCAGCCTCTATCTGATCCTTCTCGATCTGGATGCAATGATCAATCAGGTCATGGAGGGTGCGGCTCTTGGTTCCTCCCAGTGCAACCTTGATCTTGGCGTTCAATCCCTTCCTGTAGTGGTGGATCTTCTCTCTCTCAGATGTCACAATAGCAGGGGGTGCGTAGCGCAGGAGGGTGGTGAAGTGAGTGGTGTACTCATGTATGCAGTCACCCTTCTGTCGCAGGTTGCGGAACTCATCCTTCATGGCTTCCAGGACTCCCTCTGGAATGTGAAACTCTGTGACAGCCTCCACAAACTCGTCCCAGGTGATGTGTCCAGGGTCTCTATGAGATCCAGAGTAGCTGTCCCACCAAGAGCGAGTTGCTCCAGTGAGCTGGTGAGCTGCGATCCCCACACATTCTTCATCAGTGCAAGTAGTGAGGTCCAGCTTCTTCTCAATTTCCTTCAGCTAGTCATGAGCTGCCAGGGGCTTTGCTAGGTCAGTACCATCATAGGTGGGTGGCCTGAGCTTCAGAAATCCTTCAAGTTTACGCTGAAAGTCGCCATGTCTTCCACCACCATCGTTGCGGCGGTTCATGCCTTGGACCAGGGCGGCCATCAGCTGTGTCTGCTGAGCCATCACCTCAGCTAGATTAGGCGGAGGCGGCGGTGGGTGGTTGCCATTGTTGCCGTTGCTGTTGTTGTTGTTGTTGTTGTTGTCTCCGGTAGCTTCTCTGTTGTTATTGACACTATGTGCGCCACCAGGAGACTCGTTCCCACCACGAGCAGCATCCTCGGCTGGGGGAGTCCGTTCGCGACCATTTCCTCCATTGCAGTCACGACGGCTGTCGGCACGACCACCACCGTCACTGACACGTGGACGAGCGCGACGGTTGTCGACTTGCCTGAGGCTCGGCCTGGGGGATGGGGAGCGGCGTTGCAGACGATTGGAACGACGTAGCGACATCTGTGACATGGTTAGTAAGGGTTTTAGTATATGAGGCATAGGTCATAATACTTATAACTAAATAATCCTTTATCATTCAATAAATAATTAAATAATTTCAACAATTTAAATAAAATATTTAATCTATCCTACACTCATGCAAAGAAGCAATAAGAACCATAAAATACGATAAGAACCGAACACTCATTACATTGGTTTTATTACAAGGCGACATCCCCAGTAGCTACACTAGGAGACTCGTGGAAAGCGCACTATGCATAGGTAAGTGGTATTGGTAGGCTTGCCATTCTACATCAAGTGGGTCACTAAGCCATAAAGTATTCCCTGCAATTCTTAGTCTTATTCACCATGGTACTCAAGGTAAAGGGACATGTTCTTGAAGGTTGCCATTGCATCAAGGCCCAAGAACATGATCAGCAAGTCAATCTAAAAGGTAAGCCATGCACAAAGTGGTGCAAGGTCGGTAATATAACCGAAAAGAGGGTTGGCTTGTCCTGATCTAACGTCCAATTCTAAGGGCTTTGTCCTTGGGTCAAGTATGGAGCTGATACCAACTGAAACGACCTGATTTCCGCGAAGGGAAATCCACAGAGTCGAAGTGTAATATGACCATTTAAATTACATTACCCAAATTCCAGTTGATAATCATCATCCATACATCGTTAATAAAATAGAAAAAGTAGATGGTATTTATCTTATTACATCGCCTCGTGGCGGAAAACATAAAATAATTATCAACCGGAACATCTCGATAGGTGCGGAAGCTAAGGACTCCTCAACTTGAGCGAATGCATGAATCCCTAAGTCGCTATACTCCTCGGAATTATAATCCCCATATGAACCTGTGCCAAAAATATTTCAGTACGATTTGTATTGGCCACTCCCACCCTATGTGCTTGCTTTGTGGAATTGGATGCAATAAAGGTAAATTCAAGAGGCCTATAAATGGGGCTCTGGTTTTCCTATGCAAAAGTAATCAAGTTTTAAATATAGTAATAGTCAAGTTTTAACACAACCCAACCCCACACACCATCCATAACCTTCCATTCCATACCATCCCAAACCATCCCATATCCACCTCCATCACCATCACCCACATAGCCCACACTCAGGTCGGCAAGCAGACTCCCACTCCGGTTGCCTCAGCGGCCCACAGCCCACATCCTATGACTCATGGCTAGAAGTATCTCTTGGGGAAGGTAGAACACTCCTCTCACTAGTCTAGTGAAAGCAGAACACAGGAAAGGCCCATAGCCGAGAAATCAGCATATGTATCGATCGATCAACCATACACTCTGCAGAGGTTTCACTATTCCACAAGATAACCATCATCGATGCTCACGAACATCTAGGCAGATTCTGGGTGCCTGCCGGCCTAGAACGATGCTACCCTACCTCTCAGCCCTGGAACACCCCGTATGGAGTGGCTGAAACTGTGAAGTCATGATCCCAATCCCGAATAGGGAGCCATGATCGTCTCGAGAGGGTGTGAGACCAACCATACCCGTACCTCTCTAACACATCCTCGCCTAGCAGTAGTGGCATCATTCTACCCGGTGGTTCGGCCATCTCCCCCCCATGGGAAGCGAGTGGAAAGCAAGGATTCCTATGATCTGGTTACTAGCACTTTCAGTTCCTTAATGTGACCAAGCCGGAATATCTTCATCAGGGTTTCCATTTAACGTGCCACCACAACACCTCCACCCAACTCCGCCCGAGGATACCCACACAGGGTTCACCTCCCAACACATTTACCCGCCACAGGTAGAACTAACAGGGATGTCCAGTACATCCCCTGGCAAGACTCGCTCCAAAAGCTCATCGTAGATCCCAGCTCAATCGACTCAACCCTCACCCTTCACACACCCAAGACACACGCCAAGACCACCATATCCTCACCATAGTCCCAAAGTCCAACACATCCATCTGGTCCGACTTCCAAGCCAAACCATTCCCAGGGTTCACCACCATCATCACATCGTCGATATAATGTAGTGGAGTAAATATAACAGTATTAAAATAAGCGTGCATCTATCCTAACAGCGGGTGAGCAGGGTGAAAGGTTAATCAAGGTAGAGGCCATCAAGTATATAACATACTACCATGCAACCCTACAGCAGCAGTTATATTCACCAGAAATGTAAAGCACTAGCAGTTCTAATATTTGCCATGCGTAATAGGATCTACGGAAATGGGTGGGATGTGGCACCTTCGGAGTAGTCGTCACCTAGCTCCTCCCTGTACTCACGGTCCTCGTCAGTCCGATCCTCCTCCGACTCTGAAACGTAACATATTGGTCGCGGTAGCGACCCCTATAGATGAGCACAAAGAACGAATGAACACCAAAAGATCCAAATGCACTCAAAAAGTATATCATTGGATAGGGCTTGATTTTAGATGAATTTAGGCGTTTGGTTCATAATTTTTGGAGATTGTATGAATAAGTTATGAATTTTCAAAGTTTATTCTATTTTCTGAAAAAGAAAAAGGGCTGATTATTCTGGGCGTGACACGTGGCAGCCTGTGAGTGGTCCTCATGTCAGTGGGACCGTGCTGACGTGGCTGGTGGGTCCTGCTGACGTCAGCGTTGACCTGGTCAATGTGTGGGCTTGGTGTGGGCCCGGTAGGGCCGGGTTCTGGGCCTGGCGGGCCGGATCTGCGCTGGGGCGGGCCCGCCACGTGGCAGCCTGTGGCGCTGCCACGTCACGGCCTGGGCTCGGGCTCTGGTGCGCCCGGCTCATGGTGGACCAACGTGGTTGGTCCATAGACCACCACGTGGTCTACCGTGGATCGGGTCTATCCGGTTCCCCCCCTCTCGGTTCACGTGGACTGAGTCCACTTCTCTCCCTCCCCCTCACTCTTCTTCCGCAATCTCCATCCTGCTGCCGGCCGAATTCGACATGGCGTCGGCGGCGCGGCAGCGGCGGCGGCGGCGCTTGGTGCGGTGATGCGGGGTCGGCGGCGCGCAGCGTAGCAGTGCGGCGGCGGCGGTGTGCCCGGTGTGCTCGGCGAGAGGAAGGACGGGGAGGCGGCGACGCTCACCTAGGGTCGCCTGCCAACGCGGCTTCGACGGCGAGCGAAAACGACGGCGCGGAGGAGCGGCTCGGGGTAGCGGCGGCAGCGGCGGAGGGGGAATTTCCGACGAGGCGGCGGCGGTGTGCGGCGCGGGGTCGGGAGTCCTAGGGTTTTGTAGGGGGCGGCGGCAGCGGCGAGCGGCGATGCGGAGGGCACAGGGCGAAGGCGACGGCGCAGCGCGGTCTGCGCGGGCGCGCGTGACGCGGTCGTGGTCGTGGATCCCCGTCGGGTGCGGGAGCGGCGGCGACGGGGTCTTGGGTTGGCCATGACAGGCGGGCCCCACTTGTCGGCGACCGTGCGGGGCGAGAGGGCAGCGGGGTTATGCTTGCTGGGCTGGCCTAGTGGGCCGTTGCGCTTGCTGGGCCGGCCGCTAGCTGGGCCTGCGGGGAAAAGAAAAGAAAGAATAAGGCTGGTGCTGGGCTGGGCCGAAAGGAGGAAAGAAAGGAAAAAGAAGAAGAAGAAGGAGGAGGGTTAGCAGGCCGGCTCGGGTTCCTGGGCCGAAATGGCAGCTTGCCATTTGGTGTTTTATTCTTTACCTTTTCTATTTTCATTCCAAAATTAATATAGCTATGTATCTTTATTTATTGATTCATTGTATAGAATAAATATGTTTACTATATAAATAAATATATTCATTCATTTGCATGTGTTGAATTAAATAACCAATACACAAATCCAATAAAAATCTGAATCACAGTAATTAAAATAATGCAATGCTCAACTACATGAGATTAGGGATGGGATCTACTTGGTACACTAGCGGGGTTTCCTACATGACAAGCACCATACAAGGGTTTGTTTTCGAAAAAATTTTGTAGTTGCTAATTTCTTGTTAGGTAATTTTTAGGGTTGTTACATATTGGACCTATGTCTTCCTATAGGAAAATATAAATAACGATACCCTGATAATACTTTCAGGTGAAATACTACAACGATAGATCCGTGCGCTTGAGGATAATATTCTAAAAGGTTATGATCTATCACACCACCGATATTTCCTAGTGTCGCTACCTGGGATAGGCTCTTGCCCTATTCTTGGTGGTTGCGCTAAGAAATACCAACAGGGACCTACACATAATGTGATCAACATCAACACGGCATGAACCATCAGAAGTCAAGGAGAAACGCATCAACACAACAGTGCTAGTTGCCATGGGAGAAGAGTTGCCCTATCGCACCAGTTCTTTTGACATACCCCTAGAGGCCGGCATCGACGTCGTTGACTTCGACACATACCTCCTCAACATTTGCTCCGACGTCGACATCATGCTTGGCATACCCTGGCTGGAGAGCCTAGGTCGTGTCACGTGGGACTTCACCAATGGAGACCTTCAGATGAGCATGAGGGACGTTTGCACATCTCAACCTTTCTGCTCCCTGTCTGGCAATTCGAGCATCGTCAACACCTATGCCGCCGCAAGCGACACCACCAATGCACCAGCCGGCACCACGAACTTCGCTAACACTCATTCCTATGACACATGAACCTCAAATTCACCAACCGATCATCCGTCGCTCAACCAATAGGTCACACAGAGCAAGGCTACCGAACGCTCAGGACTACCTCACCAACACCAACCATGTAGTCTTCGACGACATACGATAAACTGTCTAGGAGCAATGGAAACTCAGGACGTCGCCCTCGCCATCATGGAAGGACAAGCAGCCAGAGATTGGACAATGGATCGTGGCATTACCTTCTTCGCCAGCAACATCTACTTTCCGGTATATATCTTCATCACTACTACCTGAACTCTTACAGGCTCTTGGAGGCGAAGATTCGGTCAACATGGAGCATATGGCGCTAGATGCTCACACATCCCCAATCCCAGGGCCAATCACCGTGACACGCACACACGTCGTCCTTGGCGGTCATGTATACGAAACCGCCACGTGCTAAGAGCAACGATCATCTTCTTTGATGACTCCGGCTGCCTCCAACTCCGCATAGGCAACATCGACATCGACTTCATCCCCAACTCCAACCTCCACCATTTTCTACCAAGGGCCTTTGACTCGGTGTCGTTCATGTTTGGCGATATGCTGGACTTGACAATGCTGCACACATCAAAATCCATCACGACCATCTAGAGGCGGCTTCTGCTCAACCTCGCCCCTGACATCGACAACCATTAACCATATACGTGTTTTTGCAGCTCCCCCGTGAACATTGGCTCGCTTCGAGGTACCAGCTGTGGTACCCCATCACCTCCTCAACGTGGCAAGAGGAGTCATCTCCGCAAGGGGCAGCATCGGAGCCGACATCTACCACATCTACTATCACATTGGAACCATCCTGCTTCGACTTCCACCAGCTGCAGACACGATGGAAGTCATCCTCAATGACCCTTGGGCACACCATCTCCCTTTGGTGTCGAGACCTGGATGGTAAGTCAGCGCAAGGACACGCCGAGCGGAGAAAGGGGAGTATTGTCACACACCCAACACGTGTTGTAATCCCTGCTAAAGAATGTGGGCCAACTTCGAGCTCGACGAAGGGCGTCGTGGGCCTCGCCACACTACACGGGCCTAGCAGGGCGCCCTAGGCATGTGCGTGCGGAGAAGGGTCCACGCACACCCACCTCCGCCACCGCCAATCCCGCACCGCCATGGCATTAGTTTCTTTATCAAGTCTTGTTAGGATTTGGAAAGATTGAGTTAGTTAAAAAAGGCGTCTGTAAAAGGAGATCCAATCTTACAAGGATTTCCTAGTTGGTTTAAGAGTCTAGTCCAAGTACGGACTATAAATATAGTGGAGATAATCAGATGGATCGAGAAAAGAATAGAGCGAAAGCTCCTTTATTCCTGCTCTCCCACACATGCGCCGCCGCACGCCATGCGCCGGCCGCCACCCTTGCTGGCCGCCACGTGCGCCGCCCCGCTGCACCGCTGCCCCATAACGCCGCGGCCGCCCCCGTCCTCGTCTACATCAGCTACCGTGCCATCCCTGTCCGCCCAAAACCCTGACATATAATTTTATGCGTCACAATAAATTCCATGACGTGGAGCCATCCGCTAGGAGCCTGACAAAATTGTTTAGTCCGATATAATCACTAGTCAACTTAATTAAGCATCTCCAAGAGTTTGCCAAAAGCACTTGCTATCCTTGATTTTTTGGCAAAACTTGAAAATTCTTGCTTCAACAGTTTGGCAAACCACTTGGCAAAATTTGGCAACTTGGCAAAAACGGAGTCTTCACGCGGATATTTGCGCGTGGTACGCGACTTGCCATCGCGTTGCCATCGCGTGAATTCCCGGCCCCGCCTCTCTCCCGCGCGCAGATGGAAGTTCCATGAGCGTCGTGGGTGGCCACTGTTCCTCGTCGCCGTTCCTCGTCGCTGTTCGGTCGCCGTTCCTCGTCGCCGTTCGTGGGCGCGTAGATGGAAGTTCGGTCGCCGTTCCTCGTCATCGTGGGCGGCCGCGGCTGCGCGAGGTCCCGTGAGCGGCCGCTCCTCGTCGTACGCCGCCATCCTTCAAGAACGAGACCTCGATGATGACGCGGTGGCGGCGTAACCTCACGGAAACAGGCGGCGGCGTCGGCGGCCTCGGTCTTGAAGGAGAAGGACCCTGATGCGAGGCAGAAACTTTTTGTTATTTCACTTTGCAAAAGTGTCAAGAGATAAAATATTTACAAATAAGGGTTTATGTAATTTGTGAAAAATTTTGTGTTCACTTTGCATAATTTATATTTGCCGGCCTATCTCTTTTTCACTTTAATCGGTTGGTCTCGGTACTTTAAGTGGGCCTCTTTTTCTAATTTACCAAGTCTAAATAGCAAACTATTGGAGATACAACAAAATTTCACTTGCCATATGTTTTAGCAACTTGCCAAATGACAAGATTTGCCAAGTCAAATTTGGCAAACTCTTGGAGATGCTCGAGAGTTGTCTTGTTATAACTCACATTCCTAAATTTTTGCTTAAAACATGAGGAACATTGTGAGGAGGGGGGGGGCGATTACACAGAAGGAACATTATGTGGTTGTCTTGCAAAACAACCTTATTCTCTGAACTCGCTCTCTCCGTAACATCACAATTCTGCATGAAGTTGCATTAATAATTAGATTATCTACTAGTTCACCAACCCGTGCTCTTGCACGGGTTATGATCTTATGAGACACTAACTAATAATAATTGGTTATATTAAATGTCTATTTTTCTTCACTAATATTTTTAAATGATAGCTATTATTGATACTCTACAGTTTCATTCAGTTCTAATGATTTATCAAATATTAATTTATTTTCATCCATATCCATAGTTTTTTTACATAGCACCTGGTTTTTATCTCTAGTTGAAACATTTGCATAGACAATGATAGTTTTAGTTGTAGTCTATTTTTAATGACATGAACCTAAATTTTGATCGTTTTCTCTAAATTTTGATTCCTACTACACAACAACTATTATTTTTATTGGTGATTATCATCTACTAATTGATGGAAAAATGTTTTAGATTTTTATAGCCATTTTAGGATCTATCTTTTTATTTGAATGAATTTCGTGAGTAATAATTTCCACAATAAAAGTTTTTTAGCACCATATGTATTTAGTTGAAACATAAATAAAGTTAAAGCATATAAACTCTTATTTCATCATTAATGTGATATCATGAAAATATGTACTTTAACCTCGAGCTTTTGATCTAGTTGTTGTAATATGTTTTACATGTATTTATTCAAAAAATTTCATGTTATTTTATTAAAAGCATATTCTAGGTCCTTGACTACCCTATTAGTTTTGACAAGGTCATAAATAATTGTTTCAGCACACACCATGCCATTCATGGATATTGAATATGTAGTATCATATTAGTATTTTATTAAACAAATAATTCTTAAAATTAGGTTACTAATATTCTATGATATAATGTTTCAATCGGAATGGTTTAAACTTTTTTCAGGAAAACGACTTACAAAATTTACTATAATGATTGTTAATATAACATAAAGTAAACCCGTAAGTGTCATTTAAGGAAATATTTACATGCTTAATAAGGTTATAGAAATAAATAAATATATAGATATATACTAATGCAAGCTTTAACTTATGGATGTAGAATTATTGTTCATAATAGCTTATATTAGCATTTAGTTGGATTTGAGAATTTTTTTTAAAATCTTTTACAATGGTTGAGGTGGATAATTTAGCTACAAATCATATAGGTATATATTACTTTACATTGTCTTTCATAATGCTATGTATGGGTAATTTGAATGCAAACTTAGGGGTCAAAGCATTATTTTCTATAATGATAGAGATGGATAATTTGTAAAAAAATATTATTTAACTTTTGTGTTGAGGTTGAATTTTTCTATAAAGGCACTATTGATAATAATTCGAAGGATCATATGGTCATCTAACTTTTGGAATACCTGATGGTCAACATGGATTATATCAAAACTCATTTGTGTGAAGTAATCCAAAGATATTAAAATTAAAATTATACCTAATAGTCAATAAAAATCATATCAAATACATCCCAGGAGAATTAAATTGTAGCTATGGGATCTAGCAATATGGTTGTACCTTTAGTCTTATAGGTCCATCTGGTGCCAGCATTGACCATGTAGATGTCATCGACGCTGGATATCGTGGAACCAATGGCATGTGTGTCCCTGCCTTGCCTTTCTTCACATAGATCTCATCGTCCTCATGATGCTAGCACATGCTTATTTTTCCATCCCCTCAATACAGCTGGATAAAGTGTCAATTATCGTTGCACGGCCGGATGTCGGTGCTTGGTGCATGTCTGAACAAAGGCTTCCTCCATGTGTATACTCAAATGCTGGATGGAAATTGTCACCTAGTTCGATCGTTGAAAAAATTCTCAATGCCTAGATTTAGGCTTCTTGATGTAGTCCACCTTGTCAGCTTCAAGTCATGCGTGGCACGTCCCCTTTTTTGGTACGGCCTGATTGTTGGGGTAGGAGCCATTGAGGATGACATCCATACTCGCCTCGACGTCATAGAAATAGATGTGGAGCCATTACTCGACGGTGTCCTTGGCAGCCGGATGTCAGCTCCATCGGCTATTATCGATCCTCACCATCTCGTGGCCAGAGCCACACAATGCCAACCAATATACATGGAGCTCTGCAAGGACTGGGGAAAATCAGATTATTAGTTTCTCGCCTATGGAGGACGACGTGCCTGCCATCAACACCCTCTTCCAAAGTCACCAGCAAGCTCTGTACTCCATTGATTGAGAGCCGAGGCCTGGCGTTCCCAGTGCAGCCGGCTTTTGTGCATCTGCGGTGATCAAAGATGTGATCGGCCGGGATCTCTTTTGTGGGCCGTCAGCAGATGAGACGTTTTTGTCAACGAAGATCCTGCCTTCGAGATCCCATGGTGCCGATGCAGATACGTTGACGGCAGGCGGCAGCCTCTCGTGCCCTAGGCCAAAAGTCATATGTCTCCTCTAGATGGGACCGGTGGCTACGTGGAGTAGTCCAAGATGGCTGCTCTCATGTCCTTGTAGACGATGGCGCGGGCGTGCAGCACGAATGCCGCAGCAAACCTGCCATGCATCTCGCTCGCTTCAGCCGTCAAGTGCATGTGGCTTGCCAACCGACCATCTTGTAGTTGTAGATGGCGCCTTGCGGCGGCCTTGTAGAGTGTAAACGTCCGGAATTGCAGGCAACATGCACAGGTGCTGCAACACAGCTGCTCCTCCCACCAAAGTGCAGACCCCGCGCGCTGCTCCTCCGTGCATCCGTGCAGTAGGCCTGCCGGACTTCTCCAAACGGCGCAGCAACATGCATTGCTATACGTAGTAGATCGGGGCAAGGGCATCCAGCACCTGTGTAGATGTACACATATGTACGTGTCTGCGCAGTTGCTGTCGATCGGATCAAAGGTCGTCGGTGTACATGTACCTCCTTGCGCTGTGTTGCTGCTGCCTTCCTCCTCGTTTGCTTGGCCAGTCGGCCCGGTGACCATAGGTCAGCTCCCCGGCGGCCAGGAGTCATCTTGAGGCGGCGGCCTCTTTTTTCTGTCCCTCCGTTTACCTCGCGATGATCCCGTCTGGTTCGTGGTAGGGAAAAATAAAATGATGTATTATGTTTTCCTTCTTTCTTACTATTCCTAGACTTAAAAATAATAGAATTATTTATTTTCCCTTTTTATGTTATTAATAATGGCAAAGGTGGGTAATTTTCTATAAAATAGTCAGTAGATCTGATGGTTACAATTGATAGATTCCACAAAATTGATGGCCGGATGTTTCGATTAACGTGAGAATTTCTAGGATTTATCTTTTTTTCTAGCACATTTGAGGAGAATTAACGTGGTGTCTCGGTTGGAGCCTCCAATTAGTAATAGTAAGATTGAGTGAGACCACTATCATGTAGCAATATAGCAAAATTGCAATTAACATCTGGAGATGTTTAAAATTAATTTTTACCATTGAAACGATGCTGATCAGAATCTTGTGGTCGTCCGTGTCGTTTGGCCACTCAATGTGTTTGATATACTTGGTGGCATCATCCAATACTAATGAACCTAGACAAGTTTAAAATGGATTAGTCCTCATTGTCCAATACATATATTTATTTGTCCAATTTTTGTCGGTCATCCGATACTTCCTGAAGCTAAAATCCTGTTCATTGTAATCTATGCTCGCCGGCCTTTAGTGCTGCCACTTGAAGTTTGGTACCTTCGATGATACTACCAAGAGCACATGACAGGCTGCCTACCACTTTCTAGAATCTTATGCATATTAGATCAATCCTACATGATGTGAATAGCATAACATGCATCATGAATTCTTGTATGTTATAAGATTTTTTGTGTACAAGAATGCAATATAGTAGCACTTGTGCAAGAGCTGTTTAAACTAAGATCAAGTATAAGAGAAGAACATGATGTCATATAGATTACAGAAGTAGCATGATGTCATATTGATTACAGAAGTATACATCATCTGCTGCAATCTTGGAATCAGCTTTTTGGGTGTGTGTTAGTTCACTAGTCGTGGAGTTGACTTGCTGGTCTTCGCAATGGGAATGTGAATTAACTTGGCGTGTGAATATTGACAACTCAAAAGTCCATAGTGACCAAGACTGCTGAAGACCATGACTGATATATTCTTGTTATGTTACAACAAAAAATACATGCTATTCTTGCTAGGTACAGAAAAAAAAACAAAAGATAAAATTTTGACAGAGATGACCTGATGGAGTCATATGATACGATTAGCCAGGTGATACACACAGATGCTAAGGAAACATCACATCTAGACAACTAAGGGCCGATGCGTAGTGTTGATAGATATGTATGTAACTATGTATGTGCACTTGCACAGGCACAGCTCTATATAACTAATAAGAGTGTTCTTTCCACCACCAAGCAACCAAGCAATATTCAACAGGTAAAAGAGCAGCCTCCAACCAAATGGCACCAACGACCCAGTCCCAAAGGGACAACAATCCTTCAGCAGAGTACAAGCTGAAGAAGTACCTTCTTCTACTGGCCACTCTGGTTGTGGCGGTCACATACGGTTCTGGCCTCAACCTGCCAGGTGGAGTCTGGCAGGAAGACGGCACAAAAGATGATCACCAGCACCTCGCCGGTGACCCACTACTACAGATCGCGCTATCACTGCCCACCTTATCACTGCCGAAAATGGCATATCCGGCAGTGATGAGTCTTCACTGCCGGTGCGACTCCCTGACAGACAAGACTTGCGTCTGTCAGTTCAGGAACCGGCAGTGTTGATGCACAACATTGCCGGCTTGTGTCTCGACCCGGCAGTGATGTGGTGGTCGCCTATGGCTGCCGGCTTAAGCCACGAGCCGGCAGTGTTGTAGCCTTAACAGTGCCGGGTTTTAGCTTCAGCCGGCAGTACCTGCCTGGCACCACAAAAAGGTCTTGTACCATCCTCTGCTCCTTCCTCCTCACTCCATTCCAGAGAACAGAGGAGCGCGCGTGGGCCACTTTCTCCATTGTTGCGGCTGCTGAAAACCGTGAGTGTTAACACTGGATTTTGGTCAATATTGAGAAGATGACAGGTGGACCCAGCACACGGCAAGAAGAGTATTCGGCAAATGACTGAGCGGTCGGCTAATTCTCGGTGCTTCGGCAAATGCCCATGCAATCGGCTATCTCAGAAGGCGGTGATTCCATTCGGAAAGAAGAAGATGGCATGAAAAGACGATTCAGAGAAGGAAAGACGTAATAATAGAGGACTCCGAGGAGAATTAGAGCTAAGAGTCGTAGTTTCCAAATTTTGTTTAGTATTTGTTATAAATCATAGTCTTTTAGGACTCATATTCTGCTCAGGGTATAAATATACACCCCGGCTATTGTAAAAGGATATACACAATCAAATCAATACAACCGGCCCCGTGCCAAGTTTCGAGTCCTTTTCGTTGTGTCGTCGAGTTCTTCGAGAGGAGCCATCGATCCGTCGACCTCCGTAAGTATCGACAACCTTGCCATCATGTCTACTATCATGCGGTGGATTTAGATCATGGTGCAAGTAGTCTTGTTTGTCTCGACTGGATGGCCGTGTGGCAGGCGTCTGCTTGACGATCAGGAAGTCTTTGCTTATGCTTTGTTTATCTCGACTAGATGGCCGTGCGGCAGGCGTTCGCTTGATAGCTTAGTGAAGCAAGATAGTTATCGGCTCTATTAGATTCGGCAAGGTCTAGTAGATTCATCAAGTTATTATGCGTTGCATTGTCTTTAATGTTTTATATATTTGTAATGCTCTTTTGCCCAATCTAGATTGATACGCTTCGGCTTTTGATAGACATATTTGCTCTTAATTCATGATAGGTAAATCATATGCTTGTATAGCCGAATTAGATCAATCTAGGTTGCTACATGTTGTGGGTTCATGCACGTTAAAGTGTATTTAACTCTAAGAGAACCAGGTGTCGTGAGGCAGATGCAGGTTTTGTTAGGTTTAGATCATGTTAGCTTGTTTGTTCCTTCTTCATGGACCCCAATTCGGCAATCTTGCCGAATATGGTTGTGCTTACATGAGTAATGAGTATTTATAGATCTATTTGAGTATATGCATGCTTTTAGCTTCTTACTATTAGATTGTTTCATGCGATGGATTAATCTGGTCATAAGAAGTGGTGTGGATTCATAGCGAGCGGTATCATGCGGTGGATTAACTTGCTTGGGTTTATGCTTGACGGGTTTATGAAGGCTAGACGTGCGGCAGACTAGTTGAATTAGCCTATGCATGCGTTGTTTAAGTAGATTTATATTTACGAATTACCTGTTTAATATTTATCATGTCTTGATGATGTCATTGGCCTAGAATTTATGTTTCTATATGATACATGATGATCAATTTAGGCTTGTTCAGACATGTCTTCTCATACACATGTATTCGGCAATCATTGTTTTATACGCTTTATTTCGTATTTGCCGAATGATCTATAAACATGCTTTGGCAGGCAGCTTCTATAGCTGTATGTCGTCGTAAGTGGCTTCAGGGCCGTAAATATGGAACTGTCCGGTCTCATCCGGCATGTTCCAGTTTTTTGATCTCATAGTTTTATCCCTTGTCGGTTTTTAGGTCAAACCGACTGGCACGTCTTCGGATTCCAAACCGTCCGGGCACCCGATTGAAGCCACGCTTTCCGGCTTGCTGTGTGTGAGGCACAAAGACCACATTTTGTGCCAACACACTTTTTGGCACGCCTGGAGGGACCCACATTAGTTTGAGATGGCTGACATTAGCAATAGTCACGTTCTGGATGTGACCATGGAAGAGTTGCCAGAAAACTTCAGGGAATTGGTGCAGCAGGCATGTGAGCAATACCAACAGAAGTGTTTGATGTCCTTTTCCAAGAACAAGAGCAACAAGGTGATCCAGAAGCAGTCACTGCCAAGGGTCCTTCTTCCACATCAAACTGATTACACTGAAGAAGAAGATGCTCACAAGATGGCAGCACTGATCTACAAGGCTATGGGAGAAACCATGACCAACCATCATACAGCTTTTCTTAATACCTTTCGGGCAATCATGGTTAGCACTTTCGGTCCAACGGCCGATAAATACTTTGAAGAAAATGCTGGCCCAATCAGCGGATCAACGCTTTTCAATGTACCTAGGCATCAAGAGAAGCCTGCTGGAGGAGGAGCAGCGACTGCCTCAAACCAAGGTGGACCGGTTCCTAATGAGAAACAACCGCATCCTACCTATGGCTAGGTTACATTTGGTACAACAGGAGAAGTGCCACCATTAGCCTTCAGGGTGTCTCCAGTAGCAAACAGGTTACAAAAGAACATGTGTGGAGATGGGTATCAGGAGTTTACTATTTACAGTGCTCTCAATGCTATGCCGAATCCGGGATATAAGAGTGCTTCAGGATTGCCTTCTGGAGGACAGATGCAAGGAGCTCAAGATTCAAGCATTGATGCGTTGGTACACAGGATGGCCGATATGATGCAGAATTAGTTCGGTTTGAAGCCCAAGAAACAATCCTATTCATACCAATCCCCTTATCCAGAGTGGTACAACAGAGTGGCACTTCCTCCTAGGGTAAAGCCTCCAACGATTTGACCAAGTTTTCTGGGTCAAGATGATACCAAAGACCGTAGAGCACATTAGTCGATACTTGATGCGGCTTGGGGAAGCACTTCTGAGATGAAGCTTGGAGGATTCGATATTTTCCTCTATCTCTCACAGGACCAGCCTTCACTTGGTTCACATCTTTACCAGCTCATTCCATTGGTACATGGGCTGATCTGGAGCAAAAGTTTCATTCATATTTCTACACGGGTACCAATGAGAAGAAGATGGTTGATCTGATGACTCTGAGGATGAGAACAAATGAGACACCACTAGAATATCTTCGCAGGTTCAGGGAGACCAAGAACTTGTGCTATTCCTCGAATATACCAGATGATCAGTTACCAGGAATGGTTATAGCAGGCATGTTGCCGAATATTAGAGAGAAATTTTTCGGCATGGAGTTTGATGACCTTGGCCAACTTTCACAGCGATTGGCAGCTATGAGTAATCAAGCTCAGGGATTCAGGAGAGATGGTCGCTTTCAGAAAAACAATGCCACCAATGAGGTGTATCAGGGCTTTCTGGAAGAAGCAACTGAGTATGTTGATGAAGATGAGATAGCTGCAGCTGAGCTGAATTGGGCAAAGGAGCCTACTCAAGTTAATCAACGCTGGTTGAGGCAACAAAAGGGAGCTTATGATTTTGATGTTACTAAGGCAGACAAGCTCTTTGCATTGTTGGTGAAGGAAGGTCGCATCAAGTTGCCAGAAGGACACCCCATGCTGCGTCTTGAAGGTGTAAAGGACAAAAAGTATTGTGGCTACCATAACACTAATTCTCACTCCATCAATGATTGCCGAGTGTTTAGAGTGCGGATCCAGAAAGCTATCCAAGAGGGACATATAAGGTTTGATGGCAAGATGAAAGTTGATGACCAACCTTTTCCACAAAATATGATTTCTTTCTCGTGAGCATGGTCTCGCAAATGATCCCAAGGGAAAAGGCAAGATGAAAGTGCCGACTTCGACGAGCAAGGAAAAGTGGTGCTGTTGATCCTGATCGGCAAGTCTCCAGTGAAGAGCTGCAGCAGCGGGTTCGGTTCCAGAATAGCCGAACCGAAAGGGGAGAAACTTCCAGGCCCAGGGTCACATCACGCATCTTGCTGAATAAGTGGCAGAGAGAGCAAGAAAGAGAATATTGTGAAGAGCAACGATTTATGGAAGAAGAGCGATGGTTTATGGAAGAACACCGGAGGTATGAAGAAGAGGTATACTGAAGGGAACAAGAAGAATACATTAAAGAACAGGAGCAGTCTCATTGGGGTTGTTCATTCTTTAAGCATTGTTGGAATGAAGGTTTGAAGCTGCCTGCTAGGAACAATTGTCTTGAGTGCAGTGCCCAATACTCAGAGTATAGGCAGTCTCGAGCCAACCGCCGTCCCGTTCATAAAAGGCTTGGAACACATTATTCTGAGGACAATCGGCGCTTAAAAATAGATAGTTTTGAGAATCAGTAATGGAAGAGATTTGCAGATCAAGGTTGGACTCATAATAGGATGCATGATGAAGAAGAAGACTCCTATGAGTATGTATGGCAAAAAGGACAAAGGGTGTCCTCCGTGTCCGAGGAAAAGCCGAAGAGGAGAGTTCAACGCTTGAGGAACCGAGAACCGAAACATGCAAACCCGAAAAGAAGCAAATATGGCGCCCTAAGGAGAAGCCCGATGAACATGGTCCTTCGGCTGACGCTTGCATGGCTTTCTTCCTCCCTTCAGAGTTTATAGCCCCCGAAAGCCAAGAGGTCCAAGAAGAGGTGTACTCTGATTTTGATGAGAGTGAATATCAAGATTTGATGGCTCAACTTGTGTTGACACAGCGAGCGGTTTTTGACAAGCCGGCCAAGCATCGTCACCTGAAGCCGCTTTATTTGAAAGGGTATGTTAATGGCAAGCCTCTGACCAAGATGTTTGTTGATGGAGGAGCTGCTATCAATATCATGCCATATACAACCTTCAGAAAGCTTGGGATGACGAGTGAGGACCTGCTGAAGACTGACATGATTCTCAGGGGTTTTGCTTTCAACCCCTCTGATACTCATGGTGCTGTGCATGTTGAGTTGATGATTGGCTCAAAGACTCTGATTACTACATTCTTTATCATTGATGGCAAGGGGAAATGACTACAAGAATCTAATGATGGACGAATTGGAAGATTTGCATTTAATTCATCTCAAAGCATTGAAAAATATTGAGAAAAACAAGACACACGTTGCCAAGTATTATAACAAAAAGGTTAGAGAGAACCAATTCGTAGAAGGAGACTTGGTTTGGAAAACTATATTGCCGATTGGAACAAAGGATAGAGCATTCGGCAAATGGTCTCTAAATTGGGAAGGACCTTTTGAGTAGTAAAATGTGTACCTGGCAACGCATATATATTGAAGACCTTGTTCGGAGAGGAGTTTACTAGAGCTATCAATGGAAGATTTCTAAAAAAGTATTATCCCAGTGTTGAAGTTGGGTCATGAAAGGAGATCAGAGTTTGAATATGAATAGTCGATGAAGGGAAATCACCTTTAGCCTAAAAATGAAGCAGAAAATAGTCAATATTGTTCATATCGCCTCTAGCACAAAATAGCCGATTCAGTTTGTGTCGCCTTTAGTACAAAAAATATCTGTGCACAACCCGGGTGGCTTCAGCATTTTTTCAGCTGGTAGGTTTATCGGGAGAAGAGAAAGGTAAAATACAGTAAATGAAATGCTGAACGATGCATGATGTCAGTTACGACGCAAGGCCAAGATCCAATCGGTTAAAATGACATCATGCATTCGGGGAGATATCCCTTGGAGAATTGTCACGATCAGAATTCTACTAAAAGCAATCAAGAGATATGAACAAACATTCTTTCAGAAGATAGTTTATTTACATCAGGTCCGTCCTAATACAAACTACTCCTCAAACAACTTGTTGAGGACGGACTGGGGGTTGGTAGATTCGGCGAAGGCAGCTGCATGATCGTCATAGGCCTCCAGACGCTCGTTGATGTCATCGACCTCATTTGGACGACCGTCGGAGAAGCCAACTGCCTGGACGGAGTAGTCCTCGTTGGTCCAGGAAGTCATCGCCGCCAGCCCAAGGCAGACGCCAAGGTGCACACCTTGGATGACGGCCTGATCTACACAGCTGTCCATAGCACCAAGGCGGTCCTCGACCGTCTTCCCCTGGGCATTCACCTTGTCGGCAACCCTGTTTGTCGCCGCCTTCAGACGGTCATTCTCTGCAGAAAGTGCTGAGCAAAGAAGAAAATAAGTTGACGAGCAAAGGGAAACTAAGATGAGAAAACTAATCAGGGACATCAAACCAGTAATGGTGTCGCAGAATTGCTTCCGCTGACCTCCCATTCGGCTTGCTCGATGCCGAACTTCTTGGAGATGTCCTCCAGTTCCTTTCGGGCCTCATCCCTCTCTTGGCGATACATGACCGCATCGGCATGAGCATACCGAGGGCTTTCTGGCTCCACCGGATCCTAAGGGTTGGGGTGATACGAGTCGTCAGACTCAGGGGAGCCTGGCGAATCGGCAGCAGGCTCGCCAGTGCCCGATTGGGTCACCGTTGCCGAGGGAGGAGCTGGTATTGGCTGGTGAAAGCCCTTATTTCCCTAAGAAGATCAGCAGAAGAATCAAGATCAAAGAAGATGAACAGGAAAAAATAACCGCAAGGGGGCAAGAAACCGATTCTCACCCAAGGTGCCGGCGGTTCCGCGCTCGGCTTCCTTCTGCCTCTTCCTCAGCAGGGCGCTTGCCATGGTCGCCGCCGCCTGCCATTGATGGACTACGAGCTAGGATTGCTCTCTGATTTAATTTGGGCGGAGAAATGAAAAGATGGCAATGGAAACTGCTCGATTGGAAGTGATGATGAGAGACAGAGTGGGGTTGTATTTATGGATATTGAGAGCGTACCCCGGGAAAGCCAAGCGGCGAAATAGGGTTTTCACACTCTTGGGCCATTACTTGGACCGGGCGGATCCGAATAAATCGAAGAGATCATTGCTCCGAGAAAAGTTCTTATTGCAATCGAGAAATCAATGATTCGGCTAAACTGAAGAAGATTTTTTAAACTTATTGCCTCGGGAAAAATACGGTTTCAATCGGTAAGACGATGGTGTTCGGCTAAATTAAAATCGGGAAATGAAGGGGTAAAGCTTTTCTTTTAAAGAAAAAGAGTACAGGCATCCAAAAGTACAAATTGATCGTAGAATACAATACGCATTTGATTACAAGCCAATGATTCACTCATTCAAGAAGAGATTAATTACATCCATGGCATTGTTCCTAATTTGGCTAACATCACTTAGCACCTTCGATCATCTTCTTCGAGCTTTGAATTTTGGCAAGCCTTGTTTTGATCTACTGTTCTCTTTGATGACGAGATGTTATTGTTGCCCTAGCTACCTCTATAGAGCCTGGCAGATCAGCAATTTTATCCCTGTGAGATTGGATTTTGGCATTTAGTTTAGCCAATTAAGCCTCCAATTTGATTTTCTCCTCCTCCATGGCTTTCAATTCAGGTTCCAAAGTCACCAGGGAATCCTTAGCAGACTGAATCTGAGAATGAAGCTCCTTAACTTGCTGTTCTTTCACCAGGTTGTCATTCTGCAAGATGTTTCTGGCAGCTATACTCTTGCTTGCCCTCCTGACTTTGG
This sequence comes from Themeda triandra, assembly GCA_018135685.1. NCBI lineage: Eukaryota > Viridiplantae > Streptophyta > Magnoliopsida > Poales > Poaceae > Themeda > Themeda triandra. Next base: position 156,402 of record JAENPR010000755.1, on the reverse strand, counting down.
TAAAGTGATCATCAAGATGAGCTACAGATTCCAAAAAAGCCCTGAGAGTAGGAGGAATCTCTTGATCAATAAGGTTGATGATGTCCCTTATCTGGTCTGCATCTTGGACCAAGGTGATGATGTCTTTGTTGAGAAGAAAGATTATATCTCTCAGCCGAGCTTGGTTTTCTCGGCGACGATTCTTTAGCTTGTGATGAAGCTTCTTCACCTTTCTCACCAATGTATTCTTCAATGATGAGAGAATAACCGGCTTTCGGCCGAGCACCATCCTCGCTAAAAGAAAGAAAAAGGGGACAAGTGTTTTTAGCCGATTAAGAGTCAGCCACCAAAACAACCAAATTAGTATGTTACCTTCGTATGGGATCTGCATCAAGATGGATTGTATCTTCATTTGTTTCAAGATTGAGAGTGGGATCTTCTTCAGACTGGACTATATTTTGGTCTGCCTCAGGATTGTGAATATCTGAAGGTGGTGAGCTTGGAACTTGATGAGGAAGGCATCCTTCAGCTGTCTCTTCCACAAAATTGTCTGAAGAAGGGTGATAGAATATAAATGCAATAAGTAAATCAGACAGAGAAGAAGGAAAGTGATGAATTGAAGGTAAATACCAGTTTGGCCAGTAGCCTCATGATGTTCTGCATTGTCAGTAGGACCCTTGGGGGAATCTACCACACTTATTAGAATGTTGGCTGATCCTTGGAGATTGGCCTGTGGCTGTTACAAAAATGATAACTATAGGGGAATCAAGATTATTGCCAGAAAGAGATTGAAAGGATTCATACCTTGGGTTGAGATTTGGCTTTCTTGGACCTTGGCTTTTTGGTTGTGGTAGTGTCATTGCTTGGATCAACAGGAACTTCCCTTTTGTACTCCTTTAAGGGTGCTGAGTCCATAGATGCAGGGATCTTCATAAAAGCTGCCAGAGTTGGAGCATTGAATCCTAGAGCAGGGATGGGTCCAGCTTGGTAATATTGGACTTTTGAAGGAAGGGGAGGTTCAATATCCCGTAGAAGACAAGGTATTCAAAATGAAAAGAGGATCCGAAAGCAAAAGATCATGATCACAAGGAAAATTACCTCACCTGTCAAGCAAACCGGGGGTTGCGTATCTTGGCATAGAGGATGCACTAGCACATTGAAAATGTGAGCATGCCATTCTTGCCACCAGGAGTCAAATAGAGGATGGGCAGCCTCTATCAAACCAAGTGGAGGAGGCTCATATGTTGGCAGTCCCATCCAAGCTCAAAGACTTTGTCAAGGCTTCTATGATTTCTCCTATTTTCTCCATGGGCCTCATGATGTTGGAGAAGAACAGTCTTGGGGGTAATCGGCCATATCCCAATTGTCTCGGCTGCCATGTTTGGATTATAAAATTCATAGGTAGGATGTAATAGCCTTCCATGATGAAATTCTCGCTAGCAAGGTGCAAGGTTTGATGAAAGAATTAAAGATCTCTGTGAATATTTGATCTGAACAGCCAGTTTCATAGTTGAATTTGCAGGGCAAAGTAAAATTTACATTTTCCATATAAGGGAGCCAGATCACATTGTTAAATCCTTTGAAGAAAAGCTTGAAAAGATGGCCAATATCTATATCAATGATGATAGAAGATGCTGCTTCTCCATATGTCTGACAAGCCTTCTCTACTGCTGCGCCATCTTCAGCATAGTTAACTGAAGGAAACCTAAGCTATGAAGATCCACAGGAACTATTTGGTGCATATACAGTTGTAGCCACATTTGAACCAACCACCAGGGACCATTAACACAGTGTATTTCTCCATGCTGGCGCATTTGGACAGTAATCTGATGCATCATATGATAGACGGCCCCTAAGAGATACTTACCTAAAGGAATTAGAGTACCTGAAGCCAGGTCTTCAGCCATCACCATGTGATTCAGGGTTGGTTCATTGGATTTGCTACAAAAGACAAATCTGCACAGCCACATGTTCATAAAAGCTCTATACTCCTTGTCAGACACAGCGCCAGATGACATGTAAGTTTGGATGTATTTTGTCCATCCACCTCCTAATTTGACTGCTTTTTGGCTACTGGTGTTCTTATACTTGAATGGATATACTGGTATTGTAACATTCAAACCAGTCATCATGAACACATTGGCAAGAGTGATAGACATTGGACCGTGACCGAAGATAAAAGCATTAACGGCATCAGACCAAAAGTGAGAAGCTGCTATCAGAAGGGAGTCATTCCTAGACATTTCAGACAGGGATAGCTCTAAGCAATGATGAATGTCTTAAGACTCCCAAAGGCTATTGTTCTTGGCTAATATCCTCCGGTACCAATTTTGCCATCCTGAGATTGGGGGAAATGGCCAGGTCTTGAAGGTGGACGGCCATCTGCTCAGTGGAGCAATTCCGGATTTGAAGGGGATCCTCGGAGTCTCTTTTCTAACAAACTCGATCAGTTTAGGGTCTCCCATTGGACCAAGAAAGTAAGAATTTGGATTCGCAGCATAAGGAATCAAAATATAATCCTTGTACTCCTTCGAAAGGAACAGGGAGGAACTGAATCAGGAAAAGCAGAGAATCGGCTTGAAAATTACCGAATGCGCAAAAATAAGTAGGGTTACCTCTGGAACTCCCTCCTGGGTCGCCATTGAAGATTCAAAGTGAATCTGAGTGGAACGGATTTCTCGAGTGGCGGCTGCGACTGTGGGCAATGTTGACCTAGATGAAGAGGACTTGTGGTCAATTTCAGAATAAAATCACTTTTATCCCGAAATTGAGGGGGCATGTGTTAACACTGGATTTTGGTCAACATTGAGAAGATGACAGGTGGACCCAGCACACGGCAAGAAGAGTATTCGGCAAATGACTGAGCGGTCGGCTAATTCTCGGTGCTTCGGCAAATGCCCATGCAGTCGGCTATCTCAGAAGGCGACGATTCCATTCGAAAAGAAGAAGATGGCATGAAAAGACGATTCAGAGAAGGAAAGACGTAATAATAGAGGACTCCGAGGAGAATTAGAGCTAAGAGTCGTAGTTTCCAAATTTTGTTTAGTACTTGTTATAAATCGTAGTCTTTTAGGACTCATGTTCTGCTCAGGGTATAAATATACACCCCGGCTATTGTAGAAGGATATACACAATCAAATCAATACAACTGGCCCCGTGCTAAGTTTTGAGTCCTTTTCGTCGTGTCGTCGAGTTCTTCGAGAGGAGCCATCGATCCGTCGACCTCCGTAAGTATCGACAACCTTGCCACCATGTCTAGTATCATGCGGTGGATTTAGATCATGGTGCAAGTAGTCTTGTTTGTCTCAACTGGATGGCCGTGCGGCAGGCGTCTGCTTGACAATCAGGAAGTCTTTGCTTATGCTTTGTTTATCTCGACTAGATGGCCGTGCGGCAGGCATCCGCTTGATAGCTTAGCGAAGCAAGATAGTTATCGGATCTATTAGATTCGGCAAGGTCTAGTAGATTCATCAAGTTATCATGCGTTGCATTGTCTTTAATGTTTTATATATTTGTAACGCTCTTTTGCCCAATCTAGATTGATACGCTTCGGCTTTTGATAGACATATTTGCTCTTAATTCATGATAGGTAAATGATATGCTTGTATAGCCGAATTAGATCAATCTAGGTTGCTACATGTTGTGGGTTCATGCATGTTAAAGTGTATTTAACTCTAAGAGAACCAGGTGTCATGAGGCAGATGCAGGTTTTGTTAGGTTTACATCATGTTAGCTTGTTTGTTCCTTCTTCATGGACCCCAATTCGGCAATCTTGCTGAATATGGTTGTGCTTACATGAGTAATGAGTATTTATAGATCTATTTGAGTATATGCATGCTTTTAGCTTCTTACTATTAGATTGTATCATGCGGTGGATTAATCTGGTCGTAAGAAGTGGTGTGGATTCATAGCGAGCGGTATCATGCGGTGGATTAACTTGCTTGGGTTTATGCTTGACGGGTTTATGAAGGCTAGACATGTGGCAGACTAGTTGAATTAGCCTATGCATGCGTTGTTTAAGTAGATTTATATTTACGAATTACCTGTTTAATATTTATCATGTCTTGATGATGTCATTGGCCTAGAATTTATGTTTCTATATGATACAAGATGATCAATTTAGGCTTGTTCAGACATGTCTTCTCATAGACATGTATTCGGCAATCAATGTTTTATACGCTTTATTTGGTATTTGCCGAATGATCTATAAACATGCTTTGGCAGGCAGCTTCTATAGCTGTATGTCATCGTAAGTGGCTTCAGGGCCGTAAATATGGAACTATCTGGTCTCACCTGGCATGTTCCAGTTTTTTGATCTCACAGTTTTATCCTTTGTCGGTTTTCAGGTCAAACCGACTGGCACGTCTTCGGATTCCAAACCGTCCGGGCACCCGATTGAAGCCACGCTTTCTGGCTTGTTGTGTGTGAGGCACAAAGACAACATTTTGTGCCAACAGTGAGCTAAAACTTGAATTTTGAAGAATGGATTGATTCTTTTGCTTCAAGGTTAGTCACAAGCATCCACTCCTATGATTTTCTTGCTTAATAACGTTTGTTATCATGGCTACATTGCTTGATTCTCTTTCTTGTTCTTCCTCCATCCTAGAGAGCAATTTTGGTGGGAAATTTGTGCAAGGCTTCCAAGCACTTTGTGGGGAATCCACCATCCAAGGAGCTAGGTTGGTGTCTAATATCATCACCTAGTTTAAAATCATAGGCCATTTTATGGTATGATCAAGATGATTGTTAGTATGTGATGATCGAATTAGTTAATGTTAGGAGTAGATTAGATAAATTTACAATATTATTATGTGTTGACACATTGTTTGGAGCTACAATGGTGTTCTTGATCAAGTCTCCAATTTAATTTTTGATATAAATAATTTAAGTGTAATAGGGTCTCCAATTTTAGTTCCATTGAGTAGAATAATGTTTTATTAGTTTACAATAATTTTATTTACATTGCTATATATGGTTTTACATTTATATATTAGCTAGCTACCCATTTCATGTTTTTGATAATTAATGTATAATATTGCTCATGAAGCTAATCCACTACTTATTAATTTCTCTACAATTTTTTGATCAGAGATGGATCGACAACGGATGTATCAGTCTCGAACGGACATCCTCTACATAAAAGGCGTCAAAATGTTTATCGATGCTACAAAAGTTCATGCTGTGGTTGGCAACATGATCTCCTGCCCATGCAAAGATTGCAACAATGATAGAAAGATTTTGAATCCTGAGACTATCCGATCACACTTGCTTATGAGGGGGTTCATGCCAAACAACAGTGTATGGGATCAGCATGGGGAGGTTGGTGTGAATGTTGTGCAGGGAAACAATCATGATGTGGACATGACTAATGATGTGGACATGCCTGACGTGCACCACCACGATGATGATGAGGATCCCGGTGTCAACACGGAACCTATGACTGCCGTTAATGATATGTTTAGGAATACGCTAGTGGATGACACCGAGGAAGAAGATGGCATTTCTTTGATGCTACGTAATGCAGATCCCGGGTGTCTTAGTGCTAGATAGTTGAAAAAGCTAGAAAAATGAGAGAAGACGGCAAGCCACCATTGTACAAGGATACTCCTATGAGCAAATTAGAAGCCGTCATCATGCTTTTAGAGTTCAAATCTTCAAACGGATTGAGCGACATAGGCTTCGATGATTTGTTAGCTAAATTATCAAAAATTCTCCCAGCAAAAAGTGAGCTGCCAGAAAAGACATACCAGGCCAAGCAAATGATCTGCCCCCTCGGCCTGGAGGTTGACAAAATCCACGCGTGTCCCAATGATTGCATATTGTACCATGAAAAAAATACATGGACCTAGATAAGCGCCCCTGATGTAAAGCTCCTCGATATAAGGAAGGGCCATCAAATGATGGTACCAAGACGAGACGAGGCCCCGTAAAGGTTTGTTGGTACTTCTCTATAGCTCCACGGGTGCGCAGGCTATTCGCATGTGCGAAGACAACCAAGCTGCTGCGCTGGCATGGCAAAGAGTGTAAGAAAGATAACATGATGAGGCACCCTGCCAATGGGCATGACTGGAGGACTGTGAAAACCATGTTCCATAAGAACATCGACGATGATGTTAGGCACCTTTGGGTTGGATTGAGCATGGATGGGATGAATCCTTTCGACTAGGTTAGAAGTAATCATAGTACATGGCCAGTGACACTCTGTATATACAAGCTTCCACCTCACCTCGTCATGAAGCAGTCGTATATCCAGATGCCACTACTGATCCAAGGCCGAGGACAACCCAGGAATGACATCGACACATTCCTAGAACCAGTTATCGATGAACTGGTGGAGCTGTTTGAAACAGGTGTAAAGGATGTTTGGGACGAGTACAAAAAGGAATGGATCACTGTCAAGGTGGTAGTTATAACTACAATCACCAACCTTCTGGGGCGAGGTTCATTGTCAGGAGAGAAGACAAAAGGCTATATGCAATGTGTGGAGTGCCAGGACGAAACCGACTCGATATTACTACCTAATAACTCAAAAATTGTTGTTTGGGGGCACCGTAAGTTCCTTCCTATGACACACGAGATATCATAAAAAAAATTTTGATGGGAAAGTTGATAAATGCAAGCCTCCTAACTATCGAGACGGGAAAGAGATACTTCGAGAACTTAACAAACTGGACGTTGTCCTTGGCAAGGGGGACGGGACTAAAGCAGCACCTGAAGGGAGCATCTGGAAGAAGAAATCAGTATTTTGAAAACTACCTTACCGGCCGATCTGTCTATATGCCATTGTCTTGATCCAATGCACGTTACTAAGAACGTGTGCTTTCACACGCTAAACACCTTGATGAACACCGGGGGGACAAAGGCGGATTTGTACGCCACACGTGCGGACATGCAGGTAATAGGAATCAGGCCAGAGCTACAACCTGTGGAGCTAGAAAATGTCCAGTACAAACTTCCAGTTGCGACATGGACAATGAGCAAGGACGAGCAGGATATGTTTATTTCATTCTTCGATGAACTCAAAGTCCCTACAGGCTACTGTGCAAACCCAAAGAGGCTAGTGAACAAGAGAGAACGCAAGGTTAACTATGGAACTATGAAGGCCCATGATTGTCATGTCATTATGACTCAGCTTCTCCCAGCTGCCCTATGTGGTATCCTACCCTGAAATGTTCGCGTCACAATCATAAGCTATGCTCGTTCATGAACGCGATCTCGAAAAAGGTCATTGATACGAGCATGCTAGACCAGCTACAGGATGACATAGCCGAAGTTCTCTCTAGTCTAGAGATGCATTTCCCACCTACTTACTTTGATATATCAGTCCATCTTCTCGTTCATCTTGTTGACCAGATAAAAGCACTTGGGCCAATGTACCTGCATCAGATGTTCCCTTTCAAAAGGTTGATAAAAGTTTTCAGGAGGTATGTTTGGAACAGATTCAGACTAGAAGGGGGCATGGTTGAGGGATGGTCAACGGAGGAGGCCATCGAGTTCTGCACATATTATATGGACATCAACAAGGTAGGAGTTCCGGAGTCCCATCACCAGGGAAGACTAGGTGGAAAAGGAACAATAGGAAGGAAAACTTGTACAATAAAAGACGGTGTATCTTGGACACATGCTCAGTTTGCTGTTCTCCAACAAGCCAAGGAGGTGATGCCATACATTGAAGAACATCATCAAGAGTTGCTAAATCAGTATCTGCTCAGGTTACAGCCTTGGCATCATAAAAAAAACATAAAGCAGAATTTGTTGACTAGTTGTTACACCGCTTGGTTAACGAAACGTTGGGTAATCAACTGGATAACTTAGCCAGCGGGCCTTCGAGTACATTTACCAAGTACCAAGGGTATGAGATCAATGGATTCACATTTTTCACAAAAAACAAGATGAAAAGAGTGCAAACCAGAACAGTGGTGTTCGTTTCAGTGCTGAAGATGAAGACGGCAATGTGATTGAGACCTACTATGGTTTCATAGAGGATATATGGAAGCTAACTTATGGCCTGATGCCGATAGCCCTTTTTCGCTGCCAGTGGGTTCGGCTTGATGAAATCAATACTAGCGATGTCGAAGGGTTCACTACAATTGACCTCAGAAAGACCGCATACAGAGATGACCCCTTCGTCCCAGCAAAAGATGTGATGCAGGTCTTCTACACAAAAGACAACGCACACGAAGGAAGAAGTATAGTCTTTGAAGGCAAAAGAAAGATTGTTGGTGTCGATGGAGTGATGGATGAAGAAGAGTATAGGGGCTACCAGGAAATGCCTACATTCGGGGCAAAGATAGCCCTACCTATCATCGAAGAGGGTGACTAACTAGAGTACATAAGGCGCGATCACAATGAGGCCCTGATTGTCGATAGACCTAAGGGTATTAAGATTATTATTAACTATGTAATCAGTATTCACCAACTTTGTACTCCAAATAATATTATTTGTGCAACTCTAAATTTTATTAAAGTTTCTTGATTGATTGATTTTCATTTATTATTTAAAAAATTAAAGGAATAATAAGAAGAAAAAAGAAATAAATTATTTATTTTTTCCAATTATAACAACTGCTAACGTATTAAAAGATAGAGGGTTTTGCTCTATCACAAAATCCATCCTAGCTGAAGCGGTCATGACCGCGATCGTTGAAGCATGAGCCCCGAGTTCGAATCCTTGAGCTGTCAAAAATTTTTGGAATTTGTTTTTATTAAAAATATAAACAATGCTCGCACGCCTCGGTTCGAATCCAAGGCGGGTAGGAATGGCCCAGGCCCACCGCTGTAGGGCGGAAGCGAGAGCCTGAAGCCGCAGTGGGCTCAGTTTTAAAAAAATCCCGTTAGAGGCTATCACTGCCGGCTCCAGACAGGACTCGGCAGTGATTTGTACATATCACTACTGGATCTTAGGAACCGACAGTGATGTGAATCATCACTGCCGATTCTTTGATGGAGCCGACAGTGATGTGGATAACTCCAAATTTTTCTTCTTTTCATGTGGAGGCGTGCTCCCTATCTGATGACAATAGCAGGTGTACTGCTCCCACCTACCACGACAGGGGTCTATAAATTGGCCCTGGAGCCTCTCCATGACAACGGTCACCTGTGTTTGTGCTCTTTTTCCTATTTATTTTCTCAAGCTTGTTCTGTATTTGCTAGTTTACCAGAAACATGGCTTCTCTGTGGGAAAAAGCCTTTCACATACAGATATCATTAAGTGTCATAGTCATAGTTCATCAAATTGGTGAACACATGAGATGCTAGAAGAATTCTACTGAAATTAGAGCTAGCCGAATGTTGGGGTCTCCGTCGAGGTTGACAGAGCCATCCGCCGCGGATCCCTCTGCACCGTAAGGTCTTGCGGCAGGTGTGCCCTGTGTAATTTCCTCCTGGGGAATTACTCTGAGGTGACTGCAGAAGCTACCTCCTGCAGGTAGAAGATTGTGCTTGCAGGTCCGGTAGGCATTGGTTCTTCATAGCAGAAGAAGCCATGCAGTTTTCGCATCGCCTCCTAGATCATCTCAACTGGCATAGCTCATGGCCACCTCGGCGGCTATTCGACCACAAGATGCTACAAGAATCCTACTGAGGTGGTCAAAATATAATGTGTTAGTACAAATGGATGGTAGCATTGACCTATACCAAAACAGGTCTTTGTTATCGTATATGTAATTTTATTATAAGGTCTTTGTCATCGTATATGTAATTTATTTTAATGATTTTTATTTGCTTTGTCTTCTATTTTATTTGTATTCCATATTTATTTGAATATCTAAATAAATGTTTTTATTGTGTGCTCCTCCCACAATCCAATATTTGTTCATATATATATATATATATATATATATATATATATATATATATATATATATATATATATATATATATATATATATATATATATATATATATATATATATATATATATATATATATATATATATATATATATATATGGTCGAGAATTAAAGTTATCTCTGGAATGCAGCTCAGCATGCATGCATGCAGCAATAATTATTGTTGCATGCATGCATGCAAAAAACTAACGGATTGCATATCACTGCCGGCTCATAGTAATAGCCAACAGTGATTACAAGTATCACTGCCGGTTCATAGTAACAGCCTGCAGTGATTACATTTATCACTGCCGGTTGTGGTTAAAGCCGGCAATGATGTTGCGCCCCCCACCCTTGTATAAGAATGGCACCGGCCACATCACTTCAACCACCCACGCACACTCACTTTCATTTCTCACTTTCACTCTCACCCTCCCCTCACTCTCACTCTCACTCTCCCCAAATCAACTTGCTCTGTCAATGGCTCCTGGTTACTCGGGTATTCATATGATGTTTTCATCTATATAATATTTTTCATTGGCGTTTCTATAAATATATATACATATATATTTCTTGTATTTAATTATTTATGTTGTTTTTTACTTGCTTGTGATAAGGTTACATGAACAATGTACCTACACTCCCCCCACCACAAGTACCGGGTTTCCACCTAGGCGATGAGCCATTCGCTCCTAATGTGCCAGCTCCACCATTCCCTTAGGCAGCTGTGGTATGAAAAATATATATATATATATACTTTTTAGCCTCTTTTGTTGTTTATGCTATTAAATAAGTATAATTTGTTTACCATCTTTGTTGCATTGCATTTATATGTCGCAGCTAATAAACCCAGTAGATTGGCTACACTCTGCACTTAGCTGGTTCTTCCATGCCGATGACTTCCATGAGAACACAGTACTTGTTCCCAATACTCAGCCTCAGCTCTGGTATTGTGAAATTAGTTTTACCATCCCTTCGCGGAGCCAAGTACCAAATGCTCCCGGGCACACTATCCACAGGAGGGGGCCACGGCACAGATCCATGAAGGCCGCGCAGATACATGCCGTCAAAAACAGTTTAGAGTCACTTCGACAAGTTTGCTATATTGTGCCTGATTTGTCGTACTACAAGGATATGGCTTTGCGGTACACTGGTTACACTCCTGCGATAATCAGCGATTGGTGCGCGACGAACAACACTCATGATGTGGTAAAATCTATATACACTAATAATTATTGATTCATGCATAATATATGTTCTTTATTAGCGTAATAATATTGTCTTTATTTTATCCACTTGCAGATTTCAGACCACGGCCTTACCTTTGGTTCATGTGGCTTGATGGCCATTCTAGACCAAGCTACAGATTATTTTAAGTACGATTGGGATTGGGTTGATGATATGGGCCAGAAGACTGCCGATGGCAAACAGTTCTGCATAAGGTTCACTCACAAGGGCAGTGATGTTACAGTAGGGGACATCCACGGTCGAGCATTCCCTGTGTCTCACATCGCACAGGAGAGTTCAATCATACGGGCACTAGAGTACATCGATACTCACAGGGGATACACGATCAGAGACATAGACTACAATATATGGCTACTGGAGTAGATCCATATGAATGGCCCGATCCCTTAGTGTTTTTTTAGCTAGGTTTGTAAGGTTGTAGTTTTAATAATAATTGGTAAGGCTTTGAATGTTTAATTATTGGCATGCATGTCAAACTTTGGCTCCATCTATGGTTCATATACACTCTGGTGTCATATTGGTCTCAAACTTTTTCTTAGGCTTAGACATGCCACATATGAAGTACAGACCTAGTTTTAGAATTTTTTGAATTGGGTTGCTACTTTTTTCAATTTAATTGAATTTCTGTGCGATAGCAACGAGTAATTATAGGTTGAACCGACTCCACCCCGAAAATATCTGGAATAACTCCAAACTTCTTTCACAGGGTCTCTTATACCATAAGAGACAACTTTTTGTGGCTGTCATCCTAAAATGCTAGTTTGTCAAACTATAGTTCACCATATTTCGTCTCACTCGGCACGAGAGAAAATTATAATAATACACATATTTATCAAAAAAAAAAACCTCAGATCTTGTGTGGGACCATAATTTGAGTCTACATGACTGCCAAAAAAATTCAAGGCATTTTGACACCGACAAAGGTGTACATGCTTCACAGAATCTTGAATCTCACACAGACTTTATAAAACTATGTGTCACATTAGTGGATTTTGAACTACACTTTGTTAACACTTTCTCAAATGCAAAAATGGCCTATATATCAAATGTAGACCTTAATGAGTGGACCAATCATAGTATTCATGACTTTTCGAGCTGAGGCCGTCTAGGGTTTCGAAAACTGGCCCGTAGCCGTGAAAATTCAACTTTCAAAATTTGAGTGGTCCAAACTTTGTCAGATGAAAGGCTGGCCATTAGAACAAATATATATCTTGATGAGCTTGACATTCTTTGTATTCATGACTTTTCTAGTTGAGGCCATCTAGGGTTCGGTCAAAGTGCCTTTTGTTTAAAATCTAAGAGTTGACTTGGTCAACCCCGCTAAAATTAGGGACAAAATGACCTTAAATAAAAAAATTTGAATACCATATTTGTATGACTCATCAAGATCTACAATTGATACATAGGTCATTTTTGCATTTGAGAAGTTATTAGTAAATTGTAGTCATATTTTGACAAATCAGATTTGACTTGGTCAAAACTGGTCAAAATAGGCACTAGATGGCCTCAAATGAAAAACTTTTGAATATCATGTTTGTTTAACTCATCAAGACCTACATTTGATATATAGGTCATTTTGCCATTTGAGAAATTGTTGGTACACATACTTCACAAAATCTTGAATCTCACACAGACTTTGTGAAACTATGTGTCACACTAGTGGATTTTGAACTACACTTTGCTAACACTTTTCAAATGCAAAACTGGCCTATATATCAAATGTAGACCTTAATGAGTGGACCAATTTTAATATTCATGACTTTTCGAGCTGAGGCCGTCTAGGGTTTCGAAAACTGGCATGTAGCTGCGAAAAATTTAAAATTCAAAATTTGAGTGGTCCAAACTTTATCAGACGAAAGGCTAGCCATTAGAACAAATGTCTATCTTGATGAGCTTGATATTCTTTATATTCATGACTTTTCTAGTTGAGGCCATCTAGGGTTCGGTCAAAGGGCCTTTTGTTCAAAATCTAAGAGTTGACTTGGTCAACCCTGCTAAAATTAGGGACAAAATGACCTCAAATGAAAATACCATGTTTGTATCACTCATCAAGATCTACAATTGATACATAGGTTATTTTTGCATTTGAGAAGTTGTTAGTAAACTGTAGTCACATTTTGACAAATCCAAGATTTAACTTGGTCAAACCTAGTCAAAATAGGCACTAGATGGCCTCAAATGAAAAACTTTTGAATACCATGTTTGTTTAACTCATCAAGACCTACATTTGATACATAGATCATTTTGCCATTTAAGAAATTGTTGGTACATATTCTTCACAAAATCTTGAATCTCACACGACTTTATGAAACTATGTGTGAGACTAGTGGATTTTAAACTACACTTTTACACTTTGCTAACACTTTCTCAAATATAAAAGTGGCCTATATATCAAATGTAGGCCTTGATGAGTGCACCAATCTTGGTATTCATGACTTTTCGAGCTGAGGCCGTCTAGGGTTTCGAAAACTGGCATGTAGCTGTAAAAATTTAAAATTTAAAATTTGAATGGTCCAAACTTTGTCAAACGAAAGGCTGGCTATTAGAACAAATGTATATCTTGATGAGCTTGACATTCTTTGTATCCATGACTTTTCTAGTTGAGGCCATCTAGGGTTCGGTCAAAGTGCCTTTTGTTCAAAAATCCAAGAGTTGCCTTGGTCAACTCTGCTAAAATTAGGGATAAAATGACCTCAAATGAAAAAATTTGAATACAACGGTGTTAGAACTCATCAAGAGCTACATTTGATACATAGGCTATTTTTTCATTTGAAAGATTGCTAAAGGCAAAATAAAATATTAAAAATTTGGAAATAAAACTAAAAATTAAAACTATAAAAAAACCTTTGGAAATATTTGGTATCTAATAAAGTGGAAAGAAAAATACTTTGTCACCAATTTTTTGGAAAACCAAAAATTTAAAATAATTTAAATGAAACAATAAAACTAAAAGCAAGAAGGCTTAATTAAATTTCTTTTCCAATTCTATCGAAAAGTTCTTCCTATCTTAGTTATTACTCAAGCTTCTTCTCGCCCCTGTGACCCGCGCTCGAAACCCGAGGATGCCAAAAATTTTTACATTTATTTTTTCTTTTAAATTTAGTTTTATTTTTACTTTTAAAATATTTTTAGTTTTTTGAAATATTTTGTAATAAAAAAAAATTTTTAAAATTAAACTAGAATTTTTATAACTAAAAGTTTGAAATATTACGTAACTAAAAATTTAGAATATTTTAAACAAAAAAATAAAACTAAAAGTAAAAAGAAAGAATAAACTAAAAAATTTGGCGGCCCCAAGATTCGAGCGCGGGCCACAGGGGCGAGAGGGCGCGGCAGTAACCACTAGGGTAGAGAGGACAGTTTGACTGGATGGGGAAGTAATTATTGTTATGCGAGTTCGGCTTACACACTTTACTGTCGTGTCTAGTCCCGCCCCGACAGTGATATAGAACATCACTGCCGGCTGTAACTAGGAGCCGGCAGCGATAGTTAACACCACTGCTGGTTCGAACCAAGAGCCGGCACTGATGTGGGGGTGGTATATAACCCCGCGCCTGCTCCGCCCAAAATTTCACCAAGTCTTTTGAACATCGCCCGCGCTCTCCCCATCACTCTCGTCGCCAGAGCTCGACGCCACGCCGACGACGAGGCCCTCCGCCATCTGCGCCCACGACAAGCACCTCCTCCGTCCGCGCCAGCGACCGCCATCGTTGCCCGCGCCAACGAAAGGCTCGTCCTCCGCCACCATTCCGTTTCCCCGCCGCCGACTCCCCCTACTCCACACTGCTCCGGCGCGCCAACGAGCACCAGCGCCGCCGTGTTCTCCACTGGCGGAGCTCCGACTTCAACCTTACTCAAACGAGGGCAGTGCCCTCCTCTTCTTGCAGGTCACAAGCATTAGGAGCTTGCGGACGCGGCACCCCCTTGAACTCGGTGAGCCCCTCCCTCACAATGCCCACCAGGTGTTCGATGGAATGCCCCGTCGGCCCTACAGTGCTGATTGCTGCTACCTTTGCAGCCACGCCACCGCCGGCCCCTTCCCCCAGCGGCGAGGAGCATCTTCAAGTCGAGAAGCCACACCGAGGAGCACCACTCTCCAAGTCGAGAAGCCACACCGAGGAGCACCACCACCGCTGACCGCCGCAGTGTCATCTTCCTCCACGCCGTCGGTAAAATTCTCATAAGCATCACCCTCCACTAAGAAGAATGACGCATAGTTTTGATTGACTAATTGATTAATGTTTGCATAGAGTTGAAATTTAGGTTAGTTATAATTTGTGTATCGAAGTTTACTATACTAGTAAAAAATATGTTAGACAAAAGTAGTCTTAGTGGTTGAAATGAAAGCACGTATATGTTGGTGAAATACATGTGTTGCTTAACTCAATATGTTTGGAAAAAAGAAAGCATCTATATATATATATATATATACACATATTTTCTCTGTTTGATTAAATTTTGAATAGGACTAGATCTTTGGTAGGTAGGAATATAAGTGAAGCATGTTTACCTCTTCATCTCAAGTTTTCATGGCGAAACACTTCAAATTTGTATTGGTAGGTTGGCAATGGGATGGTATGTCGTGCATGTTGGTCACGTGCCTGGTATCTATCGGACCTGGGAGGCCATCACTTCAGTGGTAATTTGCACAAAAAGTACAACATAGAGGTGGAAGCCGTGAGAGCCTTCCATGATTGGAGGCTTGCGAACCCTCGCGATCAGCAGGCATAGGAGGTTGTAGAGCAGCCGCTACCGGAGATTGTAGAGCCGCCGCTACCGGAGATTATCGAGCAGCCTGCACCGGAGATTGAAGAGAAGCCGCCCGCCAGAGATGTGAAGACTAGGACAGTTGCTCCTTGGTCTTGGAAAGATGCCATGCTTATGTTTATGGCTTTGGTCATTGCTTTTCTTATTGGGAAGCTGATGTAGGATTATTTTCATAGAGTAGTAGGTGAACTTAGTACTAGCATGTGTTCAATGTGAACTTATTATTACTCTTTGCACTACGTCTTTGATATTTGTTTCGTAATAATTGTACAATGTGAACTATTGCCAACACAAATTGACCACGATCATGACACAGCCATGGTTCGTCATCACCGCATTCCCTGCAGTCGAAGAACCGAGGGGGCTCCAGATGCCGCCAATGTCCCCAGACCGGTAGCGCCTCAAGATGAGGGTAACGTACCAAGTGACAATCAGGGCGGTGAGAACGTGCAGGGAGATGCGAGCCCGAGTGCTTATCTAAACTTCCATGAATACGAACAAGATAACCAAGATAACAGGTAACTAGGGTGTGATTTGATGAAGTAGCCACATCCGCTAATCAACTTAGAGGGTATTGACTTACTCATTTTCTCCAGGACCTACGTCGGCCGATGCGCCAGAGGGCTCTGTAAACACTAGAGTCAGAACCAAGCATGGCCCAACAAAGCTTCCTCTCAATAAGAAGTGGCGGATCACAGCATTCGATGAATTCGGGATGCCGTCCGCACCGGACATTGCTGTGACGAAATATTCTTCAACCATCGGCATCCTTATTAGGGACTTCGTCCCCTTGAAGTACTGGAAGTGGGGTGGCGACGAAAAGAAGGATGATAGAGTGGTTCCTCAACATGTCAAGTACAATATCTGGCATAATGAGCTCATAAAGTATTTCATTTTCCCTAGGGATGATCAGTTTGACAGACCATTAGCACAGAAGAAAGCCTATGATAGAATGTGTGCAGCCTTCAAGACTTTCAGGGGTTTCTATTATAGTAAGTATATTGTCACAAATACAGACCCTGATTTCAAAGGAAGAGAGTTGTCCCAGCAGAAGGCCTTCTGGTAGGACTTCAAGGAATATTGCGCCTCCCCCGAGTTCCAAGCACTTAACGCGAAGAATAAGCAGAACTCGCAAAAATCGGATAATCCTCATCATTGCGGATCCCGTGGATATGCCAAGTTGTTGCAGGTTATTCATGAGGAATTCGATAAGCGAGACCAGCTTATTACAGAAGGCATTCAAGTTGAGACCGCCGATTGGGAGGAAAGAGCTTTAATATACTGTATCGGGAGGAAATGTCGTTATAGTGATGATGGGAGTTTTAGTGTCTTAAATCATCCAAAGAATACAAACAATGACGATGATGCAGACATGAGCGACATCGTCTCGAAGATCTCTGAGATAACTGAGGAGGTGAGGCAAAGGGCTCATCGTTCTGATAGGGAGAACGACGTGCTCACCCAAGTACTTGGGAACAAGGAGCACGCTGGCCGCACCAGAGGAGTCGGTGTTGTTAATTGGTTTCATGGATTCCCGGAAGAGGCCGAAAGTTACCGGAGCCGCAAAAGGGCTAAAGAGGCACGAGAGGATGAGATGAGGAGTTTGATTATGGAGACAGAAGAGAGAATGAAGGCCAACCTTGAAGTGCTCGTTGACTCTAGAGTCAAGGTTATAATGGTGTCTCGGGAATCAAAGATGGCACTGGACACTACACAGCAGAATCGGGGTCGCAGCAGCTGTGGCTCGACCCCTTTTGGCGAAAAAGACGACAATGCTCCTCATCCGCTGGACGACATCAAAGAACCGGTCAGTGTCAAGTTGTACGTCCGACAAAAATGGACAAAAGACAAGGTAGCGTTCGGCCAGGGTTGGCCTGTTGTAGATGGGACCTTTGATGGCAGCCCAATTCCGCAGGGGTTCGCCATAGTGACCATTGACACGATACTTGACAAGAAGTACAACAAGGTATTGATCGAGCACCCAGCATCGCAAGACAGGCCGAGACTTGTCCAAAACAAGGGAACTCATGTGGCCTAGCGCAAGAGCCTCATTAAGCTTGACCATAAGTTGTCCTCAGACGAAGAGGATGAATGCGACTCGTCGCCCCACTGCTCAGAATTGCCGAACAGAGGACATAACTCTCAGTTGCCATCACCCTCGAGGACGACTCCTTCTACTTCTCATCAAGAGACTACTCCTCCTCCTCCTCCTCATCGTCAGCATGCTACTCCTTCTCAGTCGACCCCTACTCCTCAGCAAACTCCTCTGGTACCTCCACCTCCACCTCCACCCCTTGCTGCTGCTGCTGCTTCTCATCGCTCTGCATCAGGAAATCTGGCCCGTCAATCCGGCCCCCTTATCCTGCTGCCCCCCGTAAATCTGGCCCATCAAAAGGAAAGAAAGATTCCTGCTCGCTCTGCATCAGGATCTAGAGGACAGAGTACTCGTCTCCCCGCATCCAAAGCAACACCAAATGCACCGTCGCAGGCGCGCAAAAGATCGTCGGAGTCAATTCCCTAAGCGGAGCAAGAGAGAAACAAAAGGCCATTCAGTGGCGGCGTCACAAACTTGATGCATCAAAAATGCACTCCGAATATACCGAGCTCACAATATATTCCATTCTTTAATCTACTTGCCTTAATTCCCAAGGCCACGATGAACGAATATGAAAGCCGTACACAAAATAATGAAAGTGGCGACGCAGAGATCCTTGAACATGAACAAACAATAGACGCATTGCATGCACAGAACCCCGACGAGACCAGAGAGCACATGGCGGATATCTATTGGGAATCATTGGGGAATGCACCATTGGCAGAGAAGTTTGTGCTTAAAGGAATGTTGGTTTCCGACGACGAGTATGAAAGGTTGCCACAGGTGCTTAAGGAATTGCATGATTATTACATTTGGGCTTCGCTGGATTCTGACTCGGCCTGGTTTGCTTTCATACTCCAACCGCCGGATGTTTTCAACTATCAAGAAGAAGAGAAATACGATGTTGAGTGGGAGTGCCTGTTCCAGCTGTACCAGAAACGCAACCTCGATGTACAAACCATGTGTTTATGGACTATGTAAGTACCCTACACTCGTGAAATCCTACATAATGCTCTTTCGAGACACAAATTGTTTAATTCCATGCACTTCCCATGTTTTTTAAACAGGTTAGTTGCAAAACATTGCAGCATAAAGAAAGTATGGCAGCACTTAGCCTTCTTAGACCCCGTCCGAGTCAATCAAGAAACCTGTCTCGGCAAAGTAGAACATTCCGGTGTGGAATATGTGAGAAAGTCATTGGTGCCAATTTTTGAAGCGTTCGTGGATAGAAAGAAAACCCACATACTTCTACCCTACAACTTCAAGTTTGTGTTCTCGACCAGTGGTTTTTATGCTTCTTTTTTGTCCATATTATTGGTTAGTTACACTTTTTTGAATCCAGCGACCAGTTTGTGTCAATCTTCGGGACAATGTGATTGAGGTGTGGAACTCGAAGAAGAAGCCATTTGAGGATCTGTAGCCACTGCTGCACGTGCTCAATAAGTAAGTGATGCTAACATCACCATATTCCTATGATCATAAATATCTTTTTCTAGTGATTTCCCTTTTAACTATTTATTATAATTTTTCACAGTGTTCGGCGAAGACATAGAGGTGGGACGCAACAACAATTCAAAGTTATTGAAATGACCAAGATCCCGTACCTACGACAGCCGTATGACAACAATGAGTGCGGGTTCTATGTCATGTGGGCAATATTCCGTTATATAGGGTACACTACGAATGCGCCAGATGAACTTGTGAGTATAATCCTCATTTCATTTATTTCTTTTATCAAATATAAAATATGGTGTATTGATTAAATCTTTTCCTCCATCTTTTTGGAACGACAGTGCAAGAAAAATAAGCACGAAAGGCTGAGTCAATTCGAGATCGTCGCACTTCAATGTGAACTGGCAGAGTTCCTCTTGGCACATGTTTTTTCAAAATCAGGTCATTTTTCACTTGCAAGGGCACGCAAGTACAAGGAGCATTGTACAAAAGCCGATTGCAATCGTAATATTTTCAAATAAATTATATTGTTGGACATTGAAGTGCGACGATATATATATTGTAATCGTCTTATTGTTGGACACATTTATATCGAACATTTGAATGTAATCGTACGAGATATTTATATTGTATTATATCGTGGATTGACAACTTTAATTATATAAATTGAAACATTAAATATAAATATTAAAAATTATAATTATAATTAACAGTAACAATAAATATAATAATTACTAAAATAAATTAAACTAAAAAAGGTTCACTGTCGGCTCGAAACAATAGCCGGCAGTGTTGTCTAAGTCAACACTGTCGGCTCTAACTAAAGGCCGGTAGTGTCGACGGAGACAACACTGCCGGTCTTTAGCTCGAACCGATAGTGTTGACAAAGTTAACACTGCCGGACCCTGTAAGACTGTCTCCAACAACCAAGACGTAAATAGGATACCGATACTCCGGTTTCGGTGGTACACAGGAAAAAGCGTCCGCACCCAAAACGGAGCCTCTCCAACAGCGAACGCAAAGCTGAGCCTCATCTCCTCCCTCCGCAACGCCGCCGCCGCCTCATCTCCTCCCTCCGCAACGCCGCCGCCTCATCTTCAAGGATGGAAGGCAGGGGCCACTGCCGCCGCTAACGCGGACACCAAGTGGAGGCAAGCGGCCATCGGCCCGTCGGTGCCAGATCTGCGCAGGAAGGGAGTCCGCCGCCGCCAGGAACGCCATCCTCGCGGGGCTGGAAGCGCGCGCCGCCGTGGGGTGCCTCGACGCGGGCCGGCTGCGCCGTCATGGGGTGCCGTGAGCAGGGTGCCGGGGGACCGGCGAGATCCAGGCGGAGCTTCCCCGGCCGGCGAGATCCAGGCGCAGCTTCCAGGTGCGGGGGCACCTCGCTGTCCCCTTGCTGGTCGGCGCGACGGCGGCGGGGGCGAGCAGCAGCAACAGGCTGGGGTGGGGTGGGGGCGCCGGCGGATCCGGGCCCGCCCTCGTCTTTGCCTTGGTCACCGCCGCGGCGGCGGCGGCGGCGGGGCGAACGCAGCAGCCGACGGCGACCCTTGCTGCTCTCTCCGGTCGTCGTCATCCACTCCTCCGCGGCGAGCGAGCTGCCTTCCCAGTTCGCGACGAGGTGAGTGGGCCACCACCGGAGGATTCGGTCGCGAGGAGAGAGACGACCGATATATCGGTTCCCTCTCTCCACCTCCCCCAAAATCGCTCCTCCTCTGCGTCCTCTGTTGGAGGCGTCTTTTTCACTGTGCATGACCGATTCTGTGTTTGCGTCGCCGTTTGGGGGAGCTGTTGGAGACAGCCTAAGACCCCGGCAGTGTTGCTGCCTGATATAACTAAACGAGCCGGCAGTTTTAACTTACACAACACTGCCTGCGACAAATTTCCGGCAGTGCTCAAAACTGCCGGTTGTCCACTGCCGGAACAAATTCTGGCAGTGATGTGCCTTTAGCTCCGGCAGTGTTCCGCTCGACTGGGGTAGTGACCTAATCCTTTTGCACACCCACCATGGCCGATACCTCACCTTCTACTACTGCAATGCGACTGCGTTTGCGGCCTCGGTCGTGGTATGCCGGCTCCTCATCCTGCAGGAGGGCAAGAACAACCCAGTCTGTGAAACCGTCCTCCAGTCCGGATGGTCATGGTTCTTGATTTGCTTGGACCCATGGGGGCCTATGCCGCCGGAAGCTGCCGTGATGCATTCACAACCATATACTCCACACTGGTAATGTCCGTTGTCTTGGCCTATGCCGTGCTTGCTTTCTCACTTTATATCGTCTCCAAGCTAGAGAAATGTAAAGGTGGTGAGCAGCAGCAAAAGGAGGATCATGAGAGCCAGAGCCGGGAACCTCGCTACTTGCGACCTTTGTTGTTACCATTACATATGGAGGTGGCCTCAGCCCACCGGGTGGCTTCTGGAGCGATGGCAACCGTGTGAGCTTCCCCATTCTGCAGGACCACAGCTCCGCCCGCTACCAGGCGTTCTTTGTCTGCAACACAACTGCGATTGCTTCCCTTCTCATCATCATGCTGCTCCTCGACAAGAGGCTCAAGATGAAATTCTCTGACAAAATCACTGTACGGTTTGTTGTGCTGTACGGGCTTATCGTCGTCGCACTCTTTGGCCTCGTTGGGGCCTATATGCTGCTGGGAGTTGTAGAGAGATTGACAATACTATCTATGTAGTCTCTCTGATTGGCGCAGTTCTTGCATACATCTTCCTCCAAGTGGCGATTACTAAAGGAATTAAAGAAGCCGATCAACAAAAACAGGAGGAGGTTGAGTGTCCTAACAAGAATACACACAGGTATAAATATGGGCACAAGCCTCTTTCCCTCCAATTTAACTCGGAAAAAGTCTACTTCACCCCCTCAAGCCTCAACTATGGGGGATGGACTACATAACACCCTCAACTATGAAATGGTCTAATTTACCCTCTGAACTATGCAAAACTGTCTATTTTACCTCCTAGGTGGTTTTCAACAGCGGTTTTGCTCCAATACAGAGGTTTTGCTACAGTGTGGTGGGTGGTTTGTCTTTTCTTTTCTAAATTATTTTTGCTGAATCTTTAAAAAATCATAATAAATCACAAAGAATATAAATTTGAAAATTCAATTTTATTCGACTCCACATGAGTAGATCCACACCACAACATATAATATGGTATGCTTTAGTACAAATTTGTTGCTATAGCTTTAGATTAATTAATTAGAATTTAGCTATAACTAAGTTATACATGGTCCAATGAGTACAAAATTTTTCCTATAGTTTAAACATACAACAATTATCCTACCATAAAAATTTCACTACAATTGGACCAAAGAAGATGCAGCTTTGAATTATTCTAATTAATTATAGACAAAATTAGTTTTTCCAATTAATATAAAGCTACAGCAAAACTATGTAATAAATTATATAATATTATATGTTCACGGTGTAGATCCACTCATGTGGAGTCTAACAAAATTCGATTTTCTATTTTATATTTTTTTCTGTGATTTATTATGATTTTTCAAATATTACAGTGAAAATAAATAAAAAAAGGAAAGACAAAACCACCCGTTGCACTGTAGCAACACTACTGTTACTGTAGCAAACTGCTATTGAAAACCACCTAGGGGGTAAAATAGACGGTTTTGCATAGTTCAGGGGGGTAAATTAGGCCATTTCATAGTTGAGGGTGTTATGTAGTCCATCCCCTATAGTTGAGGGGGTGAAGTAGACTTTTTCCAATTTAACTTACTTGTCAACCTTCATGTCGCACAGTCCAATAACATTTATCACTGCAGGTAGTCAAGTGAGCAATAATAAAACAATAGGAACAAAAATAAATAAGTCCAACTCACTGTAAATAACCACCGAGAGATATATAACATTTTTTAAAAAAAGGGTACTAGTTTCATATTTTTATAATTGGTTATAGAAAATAGCTATGTTTCTTGTTTAGACATTGAACTAGAATTGTATTATTATCTTTAAAAAAAATAGAAAAATCTTGGAGAGAGTCTAGTATCCAGTTTTATAGTTCAGGATTGAAAATCAGACTGTCATGTAAGTTGAAGCTGGAAAAGTAACTAAACTTTACCCTTACGTCTGAATTTACAGGGATGGAGGAATTCCACCCAAAAAGGATGATGTTGGACTGGAAAAGGTTCATGAGCTTGTTATTTTGCTTGCTACCCTTGTTGCAAGCATCAGTTACCAAGCTGGACTAGATCCACCAGGCGGTCTGTGGCCAGACAACCGTGATGGCCATAAGGTTGGTGATCCAGTACTGCTCACAACACACCCTAAGCGATACAAGGTGTTCTTCTACAGCAACTCAGCATCATTTGTGGCATCCTTGGTTGTCATCCTTATGGTGAAGTGCGAATTCCTAGTTATGCGCCACAGGTTGGAGGCAGCCATGTTAGTGGATCTGTTTGGGCTCATAGTTGCATATGCCGCAGGGTGATGCAGAGATGTGAGCACCTCCATATATGTCGTTGCCTTGGCTGGCGCCGTCCTTGTCTACGTGGTGATTCATATCATCTTCCTCACACTAGACCAGGATAGCAACAAGAACCCAGCAGGAGACGCTGATGATTTGGCCAGTAAACGGGAGGTATTGCTGCTCCTTGCAATCTTGGGTGCTACAGTCACTTACCAAGCTGGGCTGACCCCACCAGGCGGCTTCTGGTCAGCGAACGAGTTTGGTCACCTTGCAGGATATCCAGTCCTCCTTGACAAGCATCTTAGCCATTACAAAGCCTTCTTCTACTGCAACGCAACGAGCTTCATGGCGTCTGTGGCCCTGATTGTCCTCCTAGTGAACCCAAACCTGTACAGGCCAGGCATACGGTGCTATGCATTCTTTGTGTGCATGGTTGTGGGCTTGTTTGGATTAATGGGTGCATACGCTGCAGGGGGCTCCCGGCAACTACGAACCTCTATCTATGTCTTGATATTGTTTGCTCAGGTTTTCACTTGTGTTACCTCATGGGTGGTCATTCTCTTGATTCGACGACTTAATGAACATCGTCATAATAAAGGAGATGGGCTATCTCTTGGTGGCGCAGGCGTATGCCGGACTGATAATACTGATGCACCCCTTCCTGAACAAGAGGAGGAGGAGGAGAAGAAGATGCATGAGTACTTGATGCTGTTAGGAGTCCTGGCTGCAAGTGTAGCGTACCAATCTGGCCTGAAACCACCAGGTGGCCTCTGGCAGGACAACAAGGATGGTCCGGATGGACACTCTGCAAGCAACTCAATCCTCCACGACATTGACAAAAGTCGGTACCATGCTTTCTTCTATAGCAACTCCACTTCATTTATGGCGTCCATTGTCGTCATCGTCCTGCTGCTTCCACTGCATGACGAATTGCCGCTGCGGCCACTGCATATGGCCATTTTGCTAGATTTGGTCGGCCTCCTGGTTGCTTACACAGAAGGCAGTACCAGAGACTGGGACATGTTCAGGAATGTCATTGCTCTGGTTATCCCCTTGCTGGTCTATATTGCATCTTACGCACTATACACCTGGTACCGGTACCGACGAGGGAAGTGCAGCGACAGAGAGGCAACAACAATTCAGAACATGGAGGCAATTCCCCATGATGCTGGGAAGTTGTCATGATACGATTCTCTGTTCTGAGTTGTAATTTTGTGCAGCTGCTGCGCGTGTATTAAGATGTCGATTTGCTTGTTCAAACAATATTGCTCCTTGTTTATGCATAATAATTAATCCTAGACCTATGAATTGACACTAGCTGATTGAGTTATTACTGAATAACACATTTTCTCTGCAATGTAAATTATATCATCGTTCATCAAAAATATTTTGTTTTGAGAAATTTTGGAGTGCATGGAAATAATGATAGCCCTTCATTCAGCAAGATCTATTGCCGTCAAATAAGGAGGAACCAATTAAGAGAAACTTTGAGTCAGAATCTACAACTAGTGGCATTATGTCAAAACAGCACAAAAGAGACACCTCAACTAGTGATTTGAAATTCAAAATGTTACTTTAGTGACACGGGTAAAGGCAATGCATATGCATCCAAAAAGATGTGAACATCATGGAAAGTGCACATTAAATTAAGTTCGCTTAGACATGTGTTGTTAGATGAGGGGCATCGGCAGAGCGAGGTGGTGCAGCCTACATACAGGCATGTAATCATTCTTGATGTGCCAATGTCTGTAAACTTCGTTTATTTCAATGGATTGTACACGAGGGACTTACATTGTATGGAGGACACTGTATTACCTATGTGAGGGAGCAAGTTTGGGTATCAGCAGCAGGTGAGTGGTGCTGCTAGCTAGCACATGGTTGAGCATGTCCGAGATGCCTCTCTAGAGGAGGTACTTGAGTCTCAGGCCTGCATCCTTTCCTCTGAAAAACTAAAACAGCCAAATCTTAATACATGTCTGGGGACACATAGCTTATTGATCCCTCATCAGCAGAACAATATATAAGCAATGACAGTTGCAGCTTCCCTCCTTCATGGGGTACAACCTTCCTTGTTGCGCTGGAAGGTCATTTTCAAGAAAGAATCTGCCCTCATTGTTCTTAGGGCAAAGAAACCTTACTTCCCATTGATTGATACATGGCTACAAGCCTTGTTGAAGTTTCTCTATCTTTTATCTCTCTTTCTTTGTTACTTGACATTTTTGTTGGACATGTTTTGTTTCTTCTGGTATCAATTTCAGTAGGGGAATCAACACCCCACCCCCCCTCCTCCTCCTCTTATATATCCTAAAAAACTTTGTAGATGCTACTGGCATATATTTATCTCTCCTATTCCTTCAGCAGTCAGAAGCATTTCGACCGCAACACATGAGGAGACTAGGAGAGACAATGTACAGAGAAGTGGGACAAAAAAAAAAAAAACTCGTCGAGGAAAGGAAATTGACATCCTCATGGGGGTGGGGGTTTAGAGCTGGCGAGCGCGGACACCATGCGCGCGGCCGTGCAGCGCGTGCCGGCGCTGGTCCGCCTGAGCGGCCAAGGTTCCCCTCCTCCGCATCCATCTTCGATCGACAGGCAACAGCTGCAGCCGGCAGCCGGCAGCGGGCAGGCCTTGGCGCTGGAACAGGAGACAGGACAGCCGCGGTAGTATAACTAAGCGGGCGGCGCCGACGCTGCGGTCGGCCACTAGCGGCGGCCGCCGGTGGAGAGGGAGAAGTCGGGATGGGCTACCGGGCTACTTCGTGGGCTCTCTCGTCTACTTCCCATACCATGTCACATGTGGAGTGATGGATAAATACTGGGTTGGGCTCGCCTTGTGCCGACAAGACTTGAACAGGCCGAGATGGAAAAGTTGAATACCCACGGCCACGGTGTGGCCGCGTCAGGATGGATATGTTGCAAGTTTGCAACTGCTTCAGCTTATTACTGCATGTTCAGAGGTTGCTTAAAAGAATACTGCATCGCCTTCTGCTAAAAAAAATGAAAAGAAAATCTGATGTCGCAAACCTCCCCTCCTTGGGAGAATGACGCCTCAAAATTCTCTAAAAGTAGGTTTTATGGATCAATATCGAAAATCTAATAAAATAACCATTTTCATTCCATCCTAACTTCCTAAGGCTTAACTGAACCCTATTCTTCCCTCAAAAAAAAAAAAAAAAACAACCTGAATTCTATTCCAGCAAGCATAGAACTCAGTCCAAGACGTAAAGGGGGGCGGTGACGTTGTGAAGCCTTGATCACGAGCAAAACGACTGCTGGGTAATCCTGGCCAGGGTATGGACCGAGTTAGACGATCCGCAGCGCTGCCTGTATCCTATGCCTGTAAAGAACAGCTCAGCATATAGCGTTTAAAATCCTCTGCAGCGGAGACTGGATAGCTCACGCCACAGGCCCGGCTCCCGCTATTTCTGGCGCGGTAGCGGTGGTGCGGTACTGCGGCCGCAGGCCCCACCACGAGCGGGCGTGGGAGAGGCACGAGCAGGAAAGCAGCATGCTGACACAGCGGCGGGTCCCACTCTTTTAACTAACAAAAACATGTTATAAATCACAAACCACAACTCCAAATTAAATTCCGATTGCACCATTAAAATTGTTTCAATTAATCCTTCAAAACTAGATCTCACATGGATATATTTAGATAAAGTGATAAGTGGGCCCGATTTTGGTAGTTAAAATGGAGTATGAGATATAGAAGTTCATGAGTGCGGAAGAAACTATATGGAGTAGAGAATCTTGATGACCAGGACGTATGGAGTAAGAAAATGGAGGTTCATGGCTGCGGACAGTCTTACACTGATACACATTTCACCGACTTTGAATGCAGATGCACAATATCTGGGCATGCACTGCTTTCGCAGTTTTTTTTTTTTTTTTGACAAGACACTGCTTTGGCATTTGGCACTGCAGCATTGAGGAGCATGTTGCCAGATTATGACGCATCTGAGGTTCATGGTCCGCCGTGCACTACGGGGCCATCGCGTAGGGTCCCCTAGCGGTTCGTGCCCGTCGGGAGACAGGCCGTCAGGAGCCTATCACGCCATTTGTGGGGGGACAAGCAAGGCAGCTAGCTCATCCAGCATTGGGTCCTTCCTCTTCAGCCCCCACCCTGGCAGCCCGGCGCCGCGCCAGCAAGGCCATGCTTGGTGTGTGGCAAGGGCGGCGCGCGACGAAGCACGTCCATGTAGGAGATTGGCGCCGCATCCGTGTCAGAGGCGTCGACGATGTCTTCATCTGCCCAATGATGGCCTTGGACAGTCCCGCCCCCTGATGGGGGGATTACGTGGGCGCCAGGCTCGGAGAGGGTGCGGACGAACGAAGTGGGCCCTCGTCCTGCGCTCACATCCTCATCCTCGCTATCCACGACGTCCTCAATGAGGATTGCCATCAAATCACACTCCACGGCAACCGCAGCGCTGCAGGACCCTTGCAGATCGATGACCTACAACAGCGGTGATGGCTCACTAGCGCTGGTGGCGGTGGATCCATCCGCCTGGCCCTCATCTTCACCGTTGGTCGTGGATCCGTCCTCCCGAGGTTCACCAACACGGGATCCGGCCTCCACCATGTCTAACGGCGGCGACCATGCCCCAGCCCTGGCCCCCGCGAGCAGGGAGGCCGCGGCGATGGGGGCATCAGGGCCCAGCGGCGAGGTAGAATGGGTGCGCAATAGTAAGGGAGAGGAGTTGGAGGCGCCCGCAGCCGATGCCCGCGGCGAAGGTGGTCCGGAGGCCGGTCAGCGCGGGGATGAGGGAGGAGGTGAGTGCAGAAGAAGGGGAGGGGAAGGTGGATGGGGAGGCGCATGGAAGGCGGGGCGTCGTCGCCGCGGGGGACGCCGGCGCTGCCGATGATGGTGGGGGTGTGGGCGCCGCCAGTGGCTAGGTCGCTAGGGTAAGCCCGCGACTTTGTGTCGATTTGTAAATCCTCACCCGCTGCAGTTTTCCATTGCAAATTCCAAAAATGCATAGTTGCAACGGTGATCTCGCGTTCCAAACAAGGAAGGAGATGTTCACCCAAAATTTGATTGGGAAACAAACCAGTTCTTTCCTTGCAAATTGACAGAATCCACCCATATAAAGTTCTAGCATCGCAGCCCCCGGATCAGCCGGTTCCGCAGCCCTCGACGTCGATCCGATCCAACCAATCTCGCCGTTACAACGTCGGACCACGGAGTACGTTGGTCGGCACGGTCATCGGACCACCGTACAACAATGGCCGGCACCAAGGAGGCGGTGGCCGCCATCGTGTCGAAGCTGGACGCCCTGCTGCAGGAGGACACAGAGGAACAGCAGCAGCAGCATCACAACGCCAATGGCCCTGTTTGGATCCATAAGTTAGAGTTAGTTTGAGTTATTTAGAGCTCAACTAACCCTAAAGTATGCAAACATGAGGGGTTAGATTGGGTTAGTTGCATCTAACCCACCCAAAAAAACTATCCCTAGCAAGAGGTGATTATTTCGGTTAGTTCTGATGGGCCCACTCAAAACAGATGACATCATCATATATCCCATGCTTTTGGAAAAAGTCATATCTCTTAAACCATGTGTTCTAATTAAAATCTGATTGCACCATAATATTTCTTACGATAAACTCTTCACAAGACCCCAGATGGATATGTTTCGATAAAGTTTTAACAAACATTTATCTCATGATTAATATTATCCTTAAAAATATTATATTAAAAATATATTTATTATCAATCTAACCCTTGTATCCAAACACCTCTTTAGTTAAAGTTAGTTTAGGGCTAGTTTAGAGCTAGAAATGAACTCTAACCTCTAACCAAGTTAGAGTATCCAAACAGGGCCAATGTCCTCCTGCTGCCGCGAGGGGCCAGGCGAGCCGCTGCCTCCATCAGGACCGAGCTCCTGGCGGGGCTGCCCCTCGTGTCCAAGATCTCGGCGGTCGAGGACCTCGTCGACCTGCGCTGGCAGCGACTGCACGGAGGGATACACCAGCAGGTCGACCGCGCCGTCCGGACGCTCGACGAGCTCCTCCGGCGGATGGACGTGGATCCGCCTCCCGGACGACGTGGACCCGCCTTCGGGAGCTCTGCCACGGGTACGGGAACGGAGACGGATACGGATACGACGACGTGGCAGCATCCATACTGAAATCTCTGCAACAGGTACCTAATCGTCCTGGACGACATAAGTCTAGTGCAATCACAATGGCCACGGGTGTTCACCCGTTTCTACTACTACATGTCCAGCTTGACCGGGGACTACGCAAGGCTGCTGTTGCACAGGAGAGTTTTCGGTTCAGAGGACGGCTGCCCGCCGGAGCTGGCACTGGTCGCCGACGAAGTCCTGAGGCAGTGCCATGGCTCGCCACTGGCCATCACCGTCATGTCCGGCCTGCTGGCGAACAAGCCGCGTACGAAGGCTGTGTGGGAGGACATCTGCACTGCAGCCGCGTTGGTCGAAGCAACAGCACCAGCAACGGGACTGAAGAGATATGTCTCATGGGTTACTATGCGCTTCCGGACCACCTGAAGGCCTGCCTGCTGTACCTGAGTAGTATGTTTCCAGAGGATCATCCCATCGGCCGCGATCGCGTAGTGACGAGCTGGATCGCTGAAGGGTTTGTCTCTGAAGAACATGGAGTGACTCTAGACGGAGGAAGCTGGGCAGAGCTACTTCGATGATCTCGTCAGCAGAGGCATGATCCAGCCGACACGTTGCGGTTATAGGTATTATGAAGGTTATACAATCCATGGTGTCAACAGACGCAGATTAACTCGAGAGAATTTTGCCACCTTGCTGGACATGGACAATGGAGAGAACGAGTCCAAGTCGGGCGGCGAAACTAATCGGCGGCTATGTGTTACAAATGCTGAGAAAGATGTTGGCATCCCGGGACCAATGGACATATCGCATACCCGCTCGCTGTTTATATTTGATGGTGTTCTGCCGAGACTTTCATTCAGAGATTTCGTCTTTCTGAGGGTACTGGACTTGGAGGGCTGTGCTGACTTGGAGAACCGACATGTCGTGGAGATTGCTGAGCTTGTTCATCTAAGGTACTTGAGCTTCAGGGACACGGCCATTAGCGAACTCCCTCATCAGATTTGCCAGCTACAGCATTTGACAACGCTAGATCTTCGTGGCACTTCAGTACAGGAGCTTCCTGTGAGCGCCGTGTATCTTCAGAGGCTGAAACATCTGCTTTGTGATAAGATGAGGTTGCCCGAGTGGATCGGGAAGGTTTCAGCGCTTTCTCATTTGTCACAGTTTGACATTTTTCAGAGCAGAACTGTTGCCATGGAGGGACTTGTCAACCTTTCTGAACTGACAGAGCTGGGGATATGGTGGTCTCCTTTTGTAGGAGAATTCAACGCCGAGAGATACGAGGAGTTTGCCTTCTCGATTTACAGACTGAAAACGCTCCAGTCCCTGTGTATACATGGCAGTGATGGTTCAGTGGACTTTTTGGATCACTTGCACCATCCTCTATGGCAGCTGCAGAAGATTCAGCTCAATGGGAGGTGCTATGTCAACAGGATCCCTTCGTGGTTCAGATCACTTCCGGTGCTGTCATATTTACACATAGAATTCAATGAAGTGAAGAATGCAGACCTTCGGCTTCTCTCGGAGCTGCCTTTTCTTCGCCGTATCTCTCTGTGGTCGAGAACCATTCCCACGGAGAAGACGGAGAAGCTTGTTATCAGCATAGATGGGTTTCCAGCTCTTCAGGAGTAAGCTGTGCTGTGTAAGGTCTGACTTGACATTTGAGCCACAGGCTATGCAAATGCTCGAGACACTGCTGTTGTCACTCTGTGGTACCTGAAGAAACACATGGCTTTTCTATCAGCATTGACCAGTTCATGTGCCTGAAGCAAATTGAAATCAGAATCGACGGTAAGCGGCGGGTGGTGGATGGGTCCGAGGAGTTCGAAGCCCGAAATGTTCCTATCAGGAATGCAGCTGCACATCCAAACTGTCTGGCAGTTAGAATCACCCATACAAACTTGATTGTAAGAAGCTTGAATATATAGGCACTAGAGGAGGGAAAGGAGAAGAGGCAAAAGCTAGAAACAGTCAGTTAAACATAGTCGTAGGAGTTATCTTTTTTTTTTTTTTTTAGGAACAGTCGTAGGAGTTATCTGTACGGGCTTTACAACAGAGAAACAGCAATGCAAAAATCAGTTCTTGAAAATTTTGAAATAAATTAAATGCTACCAGTTAGCGTAGCCTTCGTTCGGAAATATATTTTTCAGCTTTTTGTTGCTACTGCTGTCCAATCTACCATTCTCTAGGTATATGCTCCAGATGTTACTCATCTTACTGGGTAAGTTTCATACTACTAAGATAAGACAAGAGGAGAATATATAGTCGTATATCCACATAAAAGAGGGGCCTATATTTATTCGCTCCCGGCATCCCACCGTCTCACCAATGTACTTTTAGTGGTCTTGTCTTGCACTAATTAAATCCCTGGTTTCCAACTCGACTCAAGATGATTTTCATTACTCATCGGACCATCTAAATTGTTGGTCACCACATCCTCAATTTCTAGAGGCACACCTTCCCAAGCGGCATTTTGTCCACTAGGGTACTCACGTACATCCAAACGCAGCCAAAGCATGATTCACTTTATTAGATACACATACACACTTATTTTATATATATGTGAACTAAATTCTGTATTTAACAAGTGCTTCAGCTCGGTGATGATTCCACCAACTGCCGACAGCCAGTGCCCATCCTCCTGATTTGCTGCTTTCACTAGTGCCGCGTCAATTTCGATGCAAACTAGCAGGAACCCCCGTGCTTCGCGCGGGCTCATTGAATGAAGCTACAATTTCTTGGTATTGAACATTAACCTCCTAAATTTGAGAATATTGTTAACCTACAATGGAAGGAGAGTAATCACCATATTGTTCTCAATGAATCCAAGATGAATTATGCTAATCATCTCCATGTGGCATAGCAAGCATCCAACAGGTGGTGACGATCAGTCGAAGAAGCATGGGAAGCTGAAAGCTGCATATATACATGGAATTGAGTCATAAATAGATTAAACACTAAACTTGTAGAATAGGACTGGGATAATTCGATGTGCATGTCGAACAATTGTATTGGCTTAGTAATAATAATTAGTAATGCTAGAGTACTTGATAGGGTTAACTTAGGAGCATATAATTAATTTATGGAAGCATATGAGAAGACAGACCCAGCTTTAGCAAACAAATGAAATCGAAGTATAATTGAGTATATGTCATAATTTCATTATTTGGTAAGTTTTGGTGCAAAAAAACAGGGAATATAGATTACACGTATTGCAATACGTATAGCAATATTAGCTTCTTGATGTGTTTGTTGCCCTGACATGTTCACCTAGAGAACAATAATGTCAGAAATAAGAACAAATGTAGACATAATGAGAGTTACGAAAACAAAACGCATTAGCCTATACCTTATAGATGGGCTGAAAAGCAGCAGGGATAACAATTCAATACTGCACCATGGAAACAGCAGAAGCAATCAATATTTAACAGGCAGAGCTGCAAGGCATTATGTTATTCAGTAACTCTCTCAAATGTCAATGTAATTTTGTGAATTAGAAGGTCAAGCACTCTCCAAAAGGGTAAAAAAACAACAAAGTATATAATATTCTATATGGAATATGAAAATACGATAATCTAATATACATAATTATTAATAGTGGTATGGATCGTGGAGCCAGCAAAATTATATATAGAGGGCAGAGAACCTATGTGGCCCTTACTGTGACAATTACTACTTTTTAGCATGTCTTTGTCCGATGGCATTCAATCGATTTTATGTTCACAAAATAGACCACGTTCATTCATCAATCATCACTTTGAGGGCATGCTCTCTCTGAAAGCTCTCAAACAGGCACATAGCGATGAGAGCAATTGAGACTACTTACTGCATAGGTGCCTGGCTGTTTCTGGGTACTTGTCAACTGTCAAGCATTATGTTCAGACCAAGTAAGAAAAATCCCTGTTGTCAATCTGATTTATAACAAAGATTGAACAATGCACCCACTTTTTTTCAGTCTAATCATGATCCATTAATACAGTTTCTACGATATTCCCCAATGTAACTTTTAGTGGAGTACATCATATGATTTGAACAATGAGTGGTAGGTTACAGAGATTAAATCCTCGCCAGATAGATGAAGGTAATAAGCTGTCCATGTGGTTTTTAGAAGGCACACTCTACCTCAGGTTCAGGTTAAGTACACCAAATAAGCTACGCATCAATACATGAAGTTTGAGCTGGCTGTTTGCATCAAAGTTATATACTGAATCTGTGTGACAGTTACGTGTAATCAAATAACACGGCAACCATTAGAAAGAAAGCAAGCAACTGTAAAGCAAAGGCACACGGGTGTGGTGGGCTGAGGACGTACTGGGCTCTAGAAGTGGCAGTGCTAGGCAGAGGAGGCAGCAGACTGCGTGGCAGCAGCACCGTTGACAGAAAGCTTAGGAGGAGCACTCCACTGTTAGATTTCTTGGCGGCAGAAGCAATTGGATGGCCTACAAAACACAGGTAGACAGTAGCAGCAAGCACACTCCTTTTTGGACATTTTATCGAGCACTTGAGGAGCACAGAAAAGCAAGAGCAGAGGAGACACCAGTTGGGGCCATGAAATGTGCACTAACCTTGCTGACGGGAGAGGGAAGAGGCGTTTGGGCAAGCGGTGGCGAAGCGTGTGGAGGCCCCCGGCCGGGCAGAACACCATGATGACGCATGAGAATTGCGGCGTGATGTCGAAGCAGGTGAAGAGCATGGGCAAGGACGGGGGTGCGGTACCCGGAGGATCAGCTTATCCGCCGCTGCACGCTGCAGCCTCGGCGCGGCGGCGACGGCGGCAGCAGGCGTAGGGACGGAGTGCAGGTCGTCGCCGTTGCGTACGTGGGTGGAACCGTGGAAGTAGGGAGTGGCCTGATGTTTCTGGATACCTCCTGTGTTTCTGGATGCTTCACTGAGAGCTGGGCTCATAGGCGAGTGTCGTGGCGAGAATTGATGGCAAAGACGGTGCAGTGGACGGTCAGATGCATTGCACTGTTAATGTACAGTGAATATGTGAGAGAAAGGCACTGTTAAAGCACAGTGATTTTCACTACGTTTAAAGAATCTTTATAGATGTGCAAGATCCCAATTCTGACCGCCTCAAGAAGATCAGCAAGGCAGGCCAGGAGCTCAGCATGGAACGCATAGAGTAAGAAATCCTCTGGGTCAGCTCCTGCCTTTATCACCGGGTCTCGATCATCTCTAGTCACAAAGCCCCAGTCGCCATCTTTCATATTGATGATGTTAAAAGCATCATCGAATCAAATTTCAGTTCTCCCGCTTGGTGCTTATGCCATTTGCTATTCTGTCGGTCATCCGACAACAGCCTTTCCTCTGATGTTCTCCGTCAGTTAGAAACACTGCTATATAGGCGATCTCAGCTGCCGCCGGGCTCCTCCCTTCCGTTCTTCTTTTTTATTTCTCTCCTTGAAGGACCAGAAAGGCAACCAGAGAGGGATGAATAGAAGCCTCAAATTTCTTTCGAAATTCCAAGTCCTCGGTTCAAGAGAAGCAACACCAAACCTCTAAGTGAGCGGTAGTGTCCACGACCCTATTGAGAGGGTGGATGTTCTCTAGGAACACAACGGGACACTAGAAGACCGAAGCAACACAAGGCAACCACCGAAAGAGCAAACGAACGCGGGAGAGACAAGCTCTGTCTACACAACTGCGGACTGTCCGGGGTGGAGGTTGCAGACTGTCCGACATACAAGTTTCGGGCTGTCCGGATGTACGGACTCGGACCGTCCGATAGTAGGCAAGACCCAGAGCAAAGAGAAGCTCGGACTGTCCGGATGTACGGACTCGGACCGTCCGACAGTAGGCAAGACCCAGAGCAAAGAGAAGCTCGGACTGTCCGGACCTGGGAACTCGGACCGTCCGACTCACACGAGAAAATATTCGAATTATAGCGGCGCAACTCACAAGCTTCGATGGCAGAATAAATCGGCCCGGACTGTCCGTACGTTTGGACCCGGACTGTCCAAGGAACAACTCCAACTTCGAGGACAGATTCTGGTCCACAGGTTTGGACCCGGACTGTCCGAGGTATGTCACCCGAACTATCCGCGGGTCAAAGTCCCAAAAGTGCAGGAAGTCGAGAGGTCGGTACTGAACTGGAGAAAGCTCGGACTGTCCGCTTTATACACATGCGGACTATCTGTGCTTCACTCAACAGACCGGCCAATGAAAGCCACTGGCTCGACTTCCGGCTGCCGGACTGTCCGCGGTTACGGACAAAACACACGTCAGCAAAGAACTCGAAGTGACTCGGCTGGAACCCAATGTTCGGACTGTCCGAGGGCCATGGGCCGGACTGTCCGCGACTCTCCAGAAAATTGCCCGAAAGTTACCTCCACCAAGATTCAACCCGATCTCTTCCAAATCGAAATCCCGTGCAACCAAATTTGGTAGATAAGATCCTTATGCAAGGGAGAGGCTAACTCTAGGAGCTCATCGCCTAATTTGGCGAGAATCAAGAGAAATCGAAAAGGGAAGGGAAAAACTCGTTCTTGAGCAACATGAACAAAGAACTTGCCCGATCTCCGATCTCGTGAGGAACTAAGGCAAACCCTTCGAAGAAAAGGCTGCACTCACATCATAGATCAATCCAACGCAAGAAAAACGAGTTCAAATGGTCAAGAATCGAAAAATCCAAGCTCAAAATTAGAGAGGGGAGAGGGAGCTCAGGATGAACATAAAAACAAACACATGAACACACATGAAATTTCCAAAACCCGGAGGAAGCAGAGTGGACTAGGGGCCACTCTTTCCAGCAACTAATGGTTCAAACATGGATTCAAGAAACCATGGACCTCTCTCTCAAAATAACACTAGAGGTGGGGAAAACCTAAGGGAATGAGGAAAACTAGAAGTGGGACAGGTGTGGGAGATGGGGCTCCTTTCACCTGTTTTATGGGGCTTATTCCATATGCCAATTTTGCCCTTCACTACACACTAGAGCGAACCACCTAACCGAAGGGTATTGTGGAACAACTCGGGAATATCTTGATCGATGGCCACCGCGCCTCCTCATCGGTAGCCTCGCTTCCACGCGATCTCCCGGATGCCGCCATGTGTTGTCCATCCGCCGCCAGACCACTACCCGGGTTTTGAGTCGCAGACCCGCGAAACCTATGGCCCGTGGTTTTAAGCGAAACCACCAAAGCGTCGCCGATGGTTTTGAGCCCAAACCACCAAACCCCCGCAGGTAGCGTAGCCGGTACGCGTCCCCCGCCGTGTACATTTGCACTCGTCGATGTCCCAGGTGTCAGCCATCACGGCTGGCCGCCCGGCGTCTCGGTCCCTCGATCCAAGCTCCACGTCCGCCCTTCACTACACCGGTCCGTCTGCACGGCACGTCCTGCTTGATCTTCACCAACCGTCGACCACCGCATCTGAGCTCAACACCTGCACAATACGAGCCAAGAGACACCATTGTTTCAACACGATCCGCGTGCCACGGTTAGAAGAACACAGACACATACTCACGCAACGTGTTGCCATGTTGACAATCACTCATCACACAAACCAGGAACCCACGAATGTGAAAAACATGGTTCTGCACTCCTCCACCACTGCCACATAAATCTGTTCTTCCCTCTTCAGCCTAGAATCATCTCCACCATTTCCCACTAACTGATCCGACCTCTCACCTATTCAAGGTTCAGTTATCTCCATACTGTTTTCATTTCAGTAGCAGATGGCCATTCTTGTCTTCACTAATTATTAAGGGGCTATTTGAGGGTCTGCCACTCGTAAGATAATATTCCTCCTGTTCCAAATTATAAGCTGTTTTGAGTTTTTGTGTACATCCACTTTGCTATGCATCTAGATATAATAACATGTTTAGATACCAAGTAAAATGGATGAGCCAATAAAGTCAAAGAGACTTATAATTTGGGAGCTGAATTAGGAACGGAATCTAGAGATTTTCGAGAACTAAGAATTAACAACAAATGGCATCCACATTGCAAATCTAGCACATAATTTTTTAGACTAAGCAAGCTTTAATAATGATGCAAGTTTGGCCTTTGTAACAAGCCGATACACACAGTAAAAACAGGACCCATGCATGCTTGATTCATGTTTTCAACTGGAAAAGAAATATACATGTACTGACACACTACTAATAGAGATGCATAAGAACCGCTGACGTTGAAGATGGTCCACACCGTTATGCTAATGCACACGATCGTACTAACATCGACGACCAGAGATATAATGCAGTGGTTCGTCATTCCTGCATTTGCTCGTAGGGAGCTGGCAGCAGAGGTAGGTCCTGCGGGTCCATGTCAGTTTCCAGTTCTGTCGCTGAAACTGAAGTAGTGTCCAATGAGTTGAGGTCGTGTGGCAGTGGCTTGCCATGTTCCAGGACTGCCATTACTTGCTCCATGCTAGGCCGCTTGTTATTATCAGGGTATGAGCACCAGAGCCCTAGGATGAGCACAGTCTCCACTTCGCTTTCAATGAACTCGCCCTGTAACTTGTTATCAGCGGCCTGCAGGAGAGACCTGTTGATGTACAGCTGCCAGGCTTGTTCCCTAAGAAGCTGACTGCCTTGCTTGCCGCAGGCGATCTCGAGCAGGACGATGCCAAAGCTGTAGACGTCGGAGCTACGAGTGAACTCAACCTTCCCGACGGGCTTCTTACATTGTGGATCTAGGTAATCGTCGGTTCCTACAGGGATAGTGAGGATCTTTGATTTGTCAGGATGAGCGATCCTCGATAGGCCAAAGTCAGCAAGCTTGGCAGTGAAGCTGTCATCAAGAAGTATGTTGCCTGGCTTGATATCTCTATGTAAGATGAAGGGTTGGCACTCATGGTGGAGATAACGAAGGCCATATGCGATATCCTTCACTATCTTGTACCTGATTATATAGATAGATAGAAACACAGAGCAAGGTATGTAATAAACCTTAAAAGTTGTAGTAATAAGACATATTCGATTGAAGTAAAGTGAGAGGGTATGTCTCATTGACCTTGTTTCCCATGGTAGTGGTTCCTTCTTGTTGTGAAGGGTATTGTGAAGGTTTCCCTTGGGCTCCAGTTCATAGACAAGAAAGAGCTTATTGTTTTGGGTATTCGAGCACCAGCACATGAAATCAACAAAGTTGCAGCTGCTTCCCCTGCACCAACCAACCAGTTTGACGAGATTCCTGTGCCTCACTGAAATTGTAGCATCGAGTTCGGCATAAAAATCACTGCTGTTTGACTTTTTCAGGATTTTCTTTACCGCTGCATCACGTTTCAATTTCTTCAAGTGTCCTTTATAGACTACCCCAAAGGAACCTTGTCCGAGTTTGCTCTCTTTGGAGAAATTGTCTGTCGCGGCTGCCAAATCCTGATACTTGAACCGAGTAGGACCAAGCTTCCCTTGCTCCTCAAAGCCACGACGTCTGGTTGTCCACTTCCAGCAAGAGAGCATAAGCCACACCACGACCACCAATAACACCAGTCCTCCAATAATAGTAATGATCATAATCATAGTTGTCTTGTTGTCGTGACCTGTCATTGTGTGTATATCTATTATCAGTCTATTATATTAAAATAAAAAAATTAAAAGGAGCCCCATGTTGGCTGAGACAGAGAGAATTAAAATTTGCTAATTAATTGTTAAAATATTAAAAAGTGTTTAGTTATCTATCGACAGATTTTATTTGATCAAATATGTCAGTTTTTTTTATAATTAGTGAAAGTTGTTAGATTTTATTTGATCAAATATGTTAGATTTTTTTATAATTGTGACCTAATATGTTAGATTTTTTTTTTTTGTAATTGTGACCTGATAGTGACACAATCAAATGTATATAAATCTGACAGATTTGGTACAAAAAATTTGTCAACAGACAAATAACAAAAGTCAAAACAATATATAGCGTTGGATTTTATGATAATAAAACAATCAAGAATTAGTAGAGTATTATTAAAAAATAAATGATATGTATCATTGGATTTTATGTTGATCTAACAGCTGGGAATAAATAGACTATTCAAAAAAAGAGAAGAATATGAACCATTTTATGATGATTTAACAATAGAGAATAAATAGAGTATTGGAATAGAAAATAATCATATATAAACATATAATCATGTTTTCTGAGAAGTCAAATGTAACATCCCAAAAAAATCCGAACTACAAATTTTTTTCTAAATAAACCTTTGTTTGTTGCTTGTCATGTACGAAACCCTATTAGTTCGCATATAAAGTACCTTTGTTTAGTTGTTAAGCATTGAGATGCAACAACATCACATGTGTCTTAATATAGTCCTTAAGCCACATGTGATTAGGACCTTAGGGAAACCTCCTATACTTACCGATGAGAGTATGTGACCAACCGTTTAACCATAGTATGCCCTAGTGATAGCCCCTAGGATATGAACCTAAACCCTAATGATCCTATGCTAGAATTAGTAGCAATGTCACCATGGTGTAATGTTTATACATGTACACCTGCCTATAGTATAAATCCTACGACCAACTACTGCCTAACTAGAGCTAACTAGTGGTTAGTGTTACCACACTAACCTGAGACAGTGTGACTTAAACCCATGCCACGACTCCACATAGGAGAGTATTGACTCTTAACTCTAAGCCATGATAGTAGAGCCTATCCACTACTGAGTAACTAACTACTCTACCCTAGTTGGTTAGAGACTAGTAACACATGCCAACCCATAGTAACACCCCACTACTTGAGCACGTTGATACTTAGTGTCATAGTAATAGAAGCCACCTACACATATAGCTATCTAACTATCCTGGTAGATCAACCCTCGTCAACCCAGGAGATACCTTTGCCCTGGAGTACGTAGTTACTTAACCTTACACCTTTTAGAAGGAGCTACCTACCTCAGCTTGACTAGCTACCTAATCACACTGATGGATAGACCCCACTAGACCACCCTAGTGAGACAACCTACTGACTAAGCTAAATTAGAGGGACGTGCTCTAACCCTATGCTTATCACCTAGTGGACCATCTTGCCGCCATAGTGTTATATGGAGTATGACTGGTAGATAGTCTAGGTATAGCCACCTGGTTGTCCACCCATGATCTAGATTCCTAGCCAACCTAAATAGAGTATCTAGTGCTAACTCTAGGGGGAATGATATGCCCCATAGAAACCTACCCATGGCCGCCTGTTGGATTAAACCTAGCCTTACTCCTCAATGCATCATGAGCTAGTGTCTTAGACAAGTTACGCAGATCACTCATGGGTACCACCCTCTGATAGCCTAGGCTTTATACCGTCGTGTCGCTTGTGCGATGTTTATGTTTGGCCCATGCTAGATCTATTAAGGTGTTATACAACATGATTGGTTTGGATTTGGATTTTATTGGATTCTTGTATTGATTAATAAATCAACAACCCAACATCTATTTATTTATGCAATAAATAGATGAAATAATATTATGGGGCTAACACTCCGACAAGCCTATGACCTATTATGACCACCATGGGACTTTATACAAGAGATGTAAATCGCGATGTATATACATACATGTATACAAAAGAAAACAGAAATAGAAAAAGGCAGAGAAATATAAAAGGAAATGGCAGTGGCCATTTCGGCCCATAACACCAGCCAGCCCACCTTACTCTTCCTCTCCCCCTTTTCTTTTTCTCCAGCCCGAGGGAGCAAATGGCCCGTGCCGGCCTGCTTATCCAATTCGGCCCGTGCAACTAGTCCGGCCTGCAAACCCCCTCTCCTCCCTCTTTTCTTTTTCCAGTCGACTTAGCCCAGCATGGCCTACCGGCCCAAGCCAATCGAGCCGGCCCAATTCTTTTCTTCCTTTCTTATTTCCTGCCGGCCCAGTCCACTATCCTTTCTTCCTCTTTTTCTTTTCTCAGCAGACCAAGCCGCCGGCCCGCTAAGCAACCGGCCCATCAGACGATGGGAAGACAGCGGCCCGCTCAACTCCTCCCATGTGAGACAAGGGAGCTCCACCACCGCTGACGTGTAGACCCCGCAGAGGACCCCACTTGTCATATTCCTTACCTGCCCCCTCTGTTTTCGGAAAGCGAGCACGCGCACCGCGCCGCCACTCGGCCACGGGACTCCGCCTCCGCCCTCCGATCCCGCCTTGCCGCATCGACGGCCAAGAGCAACACCACCCGGCCAACCGTGCCCGATGCCCCGCCACCAAGCCACCAAAACACCCGCGTCCGCGAGCCTTTTTCCCTCGCGCGCGCGACGCACATGCGCCTGTCGCTCCCCTGCTCCCCACCTTCCTTGGCCTCGAAGCCAAATTGGCCACCGTCCATGACAACCGGGACCCGCGCAAGTGTGACAGCGACCTGCCGAGCCACCTGGAGCCGCCTGATCTCGCTGAGCCCGCGATCGCCGTCCACCGCGCACGCCATGGGCGTCCATGGCTATAAAAGCCGGGCCTTGAGCACCGAAGCCCTAGCGCCTCCCCATCCGCCGCCGCCGCTCCTTCTCCTTTTCCCTCTCGCGACTGACCGCGTCCTCACCCAACTACTTCGCGCCACACCACGCCGAAACCACGCCGCCGTGCACGCCGCGAGCTCCGCCACCATAAGCCACGCCACCATGCCGAGGCCATCAAGCCACCCTCGCCTCGCCGACGCGCACCACCACTGCTCACCTTCCAAGCCAAGGAGGAAGAGAAGAGGAGGAGAAAGGCGAAGAAGGAGGCGGGGAAAGAACGGAGCGGAACCTTGTCGCCGCCGGAGAAGAAAGCCCACCGGAGGAGAAGAGGAGCAAGGCGTCGTTCGACTGCAACCACGAGCCAACGCGAGACGTACCTCAACACTGCGCTGCATCACCGTCACGCCAACTCCTTGCTCGACTACACGTCTCGGTGAGTCGCCATGCCCCTAACCCAAACCCCGACCTTGCTTCCGGCCATGGCGCTCCCACGAGCGCGTAGGCCAAGGTCGCGCCCGACCTCTTGGCACACACGCACCCACCGAGCACGCGACTAGCCCAGCCACCGGCTCCTGGCGCCACCATACGCTGGAGCAGGACCTGCCCGCCATAGACGTGCCGCGGCCATGCCCGCCGCAGAGCGCCACCGTTTCCCGGCAAAGAAGCCACCTTGGAAGCGCTGGACCCCCCGGACAACGTCCGCCGCGACGGGGCGCACTCCGTGCGCCCGTTGCCGGCGCGAGACGCCCACGGGGGGAGAGTGTCCCACCTCTCCCACCGGAGGCCATGGCCGCACGGGGCGCTCTGGGAGCGCCACCGTGGCGCGCTTGCGCCGGCCGGCTCCGGCGTCCTCGATCGTCGAGGCCACGCCGTCGAGCCGCGCCGCGGCCTGCTGCACCCCGCAGCGCCTCGGGTTGGTGAAGATGAGGCTTTGATGCCCGCTTTTGATGCAGTGTCGAACGCCGCCATGTCCGTTGGCGCCACAACGTGCCGCCGCCGCGGGATGTGTGCCGCCGCGCCTTTGGTCATCGCCGGCGAACAGAACTACCTCCTGGTGACTTCAATAGAACGCCTGAGACCTCAATTGAGCCGGGTGGTGAGGAAAACGCCGACACCCTGACGCCGC
Source organism: Themeda triandra (assembly GCA_018135685.1). Lineage (NCBI taxonomy): Eukaryota > Viridiplantae > Streptophyta > Magnoliopsida > Poales > Poaceae > Themeda > Themeda triandra. Next base: position 113,021 of record JAENPR010000755.1, on the reverse strand, counting down.
TGCCCGTCGCTGTTGCCCGGCTGGAGCGCCGCCGTGCGCCACCGCCACGCGGGAGCTGCGCCGCGGGAATTAGTCGCCACCAGCGAGCCGAACGGACCCCTTGTCATGCCAATCGACGGATCGTTGCGCCAATTGGGAGAAAAAGCCGGCGTCGTCGCTTGTTGCCACGCGCCACCGCCGCCGGCGAGCCGCCACCGCGGCCAGCCATGTTGGAGCGCCCCGTGAGCCTAGATTCCGACCCTGATATGCTCGCCGTGCCACCGCGGAGCCCATGCGCTCGCTGGCATGGAGCGGGAGCTACCACAGCGCCGGGTTGCCCGGCCGTGCCGCCGCCGGCCATGGCATGGCCGTGCTCTGTGCACGAGATGAAGATGGGGAAAGGTAGAAGGGAGCTGGCGCTGAGTTGATGGACATGGTCCATGTGGACCGAGCCCCTGTTGGTGGGTCCACTACTGCCTGTCCACCGTGCGCCTGATTCCATGAACCAAACCCCACCTGGAGATGATCCCGTGGACCTGGACTACATGGACCAAGAGTGGGAGACAAGGAAATGGACTCGGTCCATCATGAACCACCCTTGCGGTCCATAGACCAACAACAGCAGGTCCACCATGAACCAGCTTCGTGGACCACAGCCCGCTTTGGATCCGGATGAGCGACGTGGCAAGTCGGCAACGCGCCACGTGTTGGGCCGAGCCCGGCCCAGGAAGCCCATCTGGCCCAGTAGCGGCCCATCTAGGCCCATTACCGGCCCATTTTGGGTTGACCCGGTCAACCGGTGACGTCATCGTAACGTCATGCTGACGTCACCGCGGCCCCACCTGTCATTGTCGCATCAGCAGCCACGTCAGCCTGCCACGTGGCCTAATGACGTGCTGCCACGTGTCGGCCTATTATTAATCAGCTGTTTATTATTTTCAAAATATTGTTTAAACTTCGGAAACTCATAACTTATTCATACGAGCTCCGAAAATTATGATCTTTATATGTAAATTCATCTAAAATCGAGATGTACAGTTTAAGCCTATGTTTGAGTGCATTTGGTTCTTCTATATTTTATTTGCTTCTTTGTGGATTCTACAGGAGTCGCTAACGCGACTATTACGTTTCGGTTTCAGAGTCGATTCGGGAAAGGAATGACCTAAGGACGTGAGGTGGAGATCCGTTGTACGACTACGGAGGACTTATACCACTACTGTCGGGCTTGTACAACTACTTCCTCGACATCGCAGGTGTCATGGCAGCACCCTCTTTGAGAGAATCCTATTAGACATTGCATGTGTAGAATTGCTAGCACTTTATATTTATTCCTTTGCTAGTATATGATGCATGATATTGCCTGAGCTATATTTACCTTGTTCGAAGCCCTTTTACCATGTTACCCAGCCTTGCGCTCGCACTTATATATATCACTGCCCTTCTGCGTGCTTGCATTTATTATCACCATACTTATTATAACTCCACTTCGCATTGTATATGTGGTGTGGGTGGTGAACCCTTGGGAATGGTTTGGCTCGGGATGCCGGACTTGTGGTTATGGTGATGAGCGGTGTGCTGCGTGAGTCTTGGGTGTGTGGTGATGGTTGAGTCGGCCGGACAGGGATTACGACGAGCTTCGAGCGAGTCTTGCCGAGGGGATACGGCCTGGGTATCCCCGCTTTGTGAGTACCTGTGGCGGGTAACTGGTTTGGATTGAGGTGTCCTTGGTGTGAGCTCCTTGGGGTGGAGCCTTGGAAAGGGGGTGCCGTGGCAAAGACGGTAAAGATTAGCCCATACAAAGGGGAGACATCGGCGTCCGCCAATACCTAAGGACTTGAGTCCTAGTGACCGGATCATTGGACGCTTACTTTCCACTCGCTACGTAATGGGAAGGGAGACGGTCTAACCATATGGTAGAACGAATGCCATTACCGTCTGGAGTAAGCGGATGTGTCGGGAGGTACGGGCCGAGAGTGCTCACACCCTCCTTAACCAACATAGTGACCCCGAGGCCTGGTACTATGTCTCACGGTCTCGGCGGCCGGGGTCGAGTGGCGGGATGGTATTCGTTCTAGGCTTATGGCGATCGAAATCTGCCTAGATGTGGCCGCATCGATGATGGCTATCTTGTGGAATAGTGAAACCTCTGCGAGTGTATGGTTGATCGATCGATACATAGCTGACCCGTCGGCTATGGACCAGTCCCGTGTGATGCTTGCTTGACTAGGAGAGGAGTCTTCTGCCTTTCTTGGGATATGGGCATGTTACATCCGGCCGTGAGCCTGGGAGGCTGCGGGTCGTTGAGGCCTGACGAGAGGGAGTCGTCTTGCCGGCCACGTGAAGCGTGGTGGGGTGTGGGGTGTGGGGTGTGAGGTGTGGTGATGTGTGGATGGGATGGAAGGGATGGTGGATGGATGTGTGTGTGGGATTTGAGAATGTGTTAAACTTGATTATTATTATTATTACTACTATACTTGTTGCTACCTCGCATGCGCTAGGATGCAAACCACAGCCAAATATAGGATCGCCAGATCCCTTTATTTTCTCTTTTCCACTAAAGCTCATTCGGTGCTGACCATGGCCTGCACACATCTGGCGGTGTGCAGTTTTCCTGTGATGTTAGGATTGAAAGGATTAGAAGGTCTCGTGCCTGCGCTCAAGTTGGAGTTTGAATCTGCTTCCGCGTTATACTTCTTTCTTCGCAAGCTGTTCTGGATGTTAGAAATACTTTGTGTGCGCCAGTGTGGCGTTGTAATTATTATTGTAAACCCTTCTACTTGTACTCTATATTCTCAGAATTCGATGTATGGAAATGACTATCAACTATTGTATATCATTCTATGGAATTTTCCCTTCGCGGAAAATTGAGGATGTTTCATCAAAATTTTCAAACTTTGACCAAATATATATAAACATATAATCATGTTTACAATGTGCAACAAATATCATTAGGTTGACATTGGAACATACTTTTATGATAATTTATTTGGAGATTCAAGGTTTGATATTATTTTGTTTATACTTAGTCAAAATCAAAAGAGTTTGACTTCTCGGGAAATGACATGTGCAATTATTTTAAGACGGAGGAGTATGTTAAAAAGTCCATACGAACAAAGTTTAGTTTTTCCTTTCTTTCTTTCTTTTCTTTATGGATGTAGTATGTCCCATCCATTATTTTGATGCCCGTTCTCTCTAGTTTGCATGTTCTCGAGTATCTCGTAGTTTTTCTTGTAAACATTAAAAATAAATAATAAACATAATACTATGAGTTTTTAATCCTTTATCTTTCACTAATCCTTAATAAATAAATATTTTCACCACTAAGTTGTTGATGTAGTTTTGATTTAAAATAAAAATTATTCACGTCGAAGCATAAGTGTCAACAAGTTTGGAAGTGGTCCAAGCAGCTAGCTTTTTTCTTTGGCGTTTCGTTGGGGAATATAGTTGGGGGTTATTTTTTATTACTCCAATATCCTTCTTTTAGCATTAGGATATATCCGAATTTCTATGTAAACAAGAAAAGAACAATAAAAAAATTTAAATACTCCTCTGTTCAAAATGCAGTATACTTGTTGTTGTTATTCTTAGTATTAAAAAATTGAAACAGTCCTATTCATAAGAAATTTCACCAACATCTAGATTATCAATTTAATTTCATGAAACATGCTTTGATAGAGCATTTGTTCGAACATACATATATTAATTTATTTTTTAACAATTTGGTTAAAGTTAAAGTAGTTTGATTTAAGACAAAACTAAACTACGCGTTCATCTGTAGTAGATGGAGCGTGTGATCCTGTGAAGAACAGAGTATGACTATATAATAATTAATAAAAGGCTAAAAAAGGAAAACACGGTATTTTCTGCTTTTCTCAAGAACGCCTGTGTGAAGAAAGAATGCGAACTCAGTGATACACAACTGCACATACCTTGACGTGGGATCGCCGGAGCAAGAGTGGAGTTGAAGGACCATTCCAGTATCTGATGGCGCTCAGCGGCTAATAAGCCGGTGGACGCCGAAAACCCCACCGCCACTTCCCGCGGAAGCAACGTCCTTAGATCTGGCAGCTTATAAGTGACCACAATTGGTTCAGGATGGGAACCAACCTCAAGGGAGGCAACTAGGATCTGGGTGATGTTATCAAATTTGATTGTCGCCGTCATGTTGCCTTCCAGTTTCAGGGGCAACGTAGTGGCGTTCTTTGAGTTGACGGAATTGATGTCGATGCCTATGTGGGTGTAGTTAGGTTCCCCGGGCCCGATGTCGGTGTTTGGGTAGGTGTCGAACTCAACGGCGACAAACTGTTCTGGACCGTAGGGCGCTGTGTCGTTGCCCATGACGAGGCCGAGATACTTCCCTTCTGAGCCTGGCGGCATCCTTGACGGGAAACCGGTGAGGAAGAACGCCATGCCGTCGCCGGGCATGTAGTCTGAACTGTCGATGGCTGTGATCTTGAAGGCGAAGCTCGTGTTGAAGCTTGCCAGGGTTGTGTCGTCGTGCAACGGCACCGGGTGCCTGTACGACATCCGCCCCGTGCAGGAACCACTGCTCTGCCCGACGTCGTTGCAGGTGAGGTCGATCAGCTTGCCATTCACCTTGGCTTCGTCCTCGAGCAGGATGTCGGTTGATTGGTCGTAACTCGAAGCATTTGTAAAGTTGAAGCTGAAGGAGAACTGGGGAGGTGCCGGCTGTACTGCTACAGAGCTATTGCTAGTTTCGTGGGGTAAGGTTGGGAGAAAGCAAGTGGAAACGAGGAGAAAGTGGAGCAGAAGCTGCGCGCTGCTTGCAGCCGAGGCCATGGCACTCATCAGAGAATGAATGGTTTAACCGATGGGCTAGGTATTAGCTTGTTTGTCCTGGCTGCTTGCTCCATATATGTTTATATATACCTGAGCAATAGCATTGTTGTGTTCGTTCTTGGTCACTCCGTGTGACCTGAGAGGATGGATGGGAGCCAATTAGAAATTGCTGAATACGAAACGTGCTATCACACCTGTACCCCACTGCAGTCCGTGGGCTTAATCTCTCGTGTCCTACGTGTGCGGCCAAAGCGAGAACTGCCTTAGGAAAAAAAAAAAAAAGCAGATTGCATAATAAATTTTACAATACTCCCTCCATACCTATAAAGAAAGTCGTTTTAGAAAAGATTTTGGTCAAATACTGAAAATATAAATCATGAATAACTTGCAAGTCGTTGAGTTTGAAAATATGAAAACCATACGATTGGATTTATCTTGAAAAGTACGTTCATAAATATATCACTTTCCAATAAACATTTTTATAGAAATAAAAAGTCAAAGTTATGATTTGGGGACCCAGTCGCTGTCCACAGCAACTTTCTTTACATGTATGAGAGGAAGAACCAGCGAAAGGGGTTGTCTCGGGGATTAAGAGTCTGTTTGGTTCCAATGGGTCTAGAGACTAGAGACTAATTTTTACCCCAGTAGTTCCTAAATTACCAAAAATAGAGACTGAAAGAGGACTATTAGAGCAACTCCAAGAGATTAGCTAAAAATACTTTCTAAATTTCTTGATTTAGCCATTCCCTAAAGTGGAAACACCTCAAAACAATTAGACTACTCCAACAGATTCTCTAAACAAATTAGCTATACCAATATTCAAACCTGCCACGTCCCTGGGCAACAGGCTCGACTGGTTGGCACATTTCATCGAACAGGCAACACGCACGAACTGCACATTGGCAGCTACTCTCGTCCGTCTCGTACCTGAGCTCATTTTCCTCCACCTGCTCACACGCACACACATGTTAAGCTAGCTACTTCCTACACGGCGCGTGCAGCTTATCCAGGTCACACGATGCCGGAGTCGTAGAGGCCGGTGCTTGCGTTGGCCACCAAGTGCCGCGCGGCGGAGGTCACGGGTGGCCTCCAAGGCTCCGACAGCCTTTGCGCAATCCCGGCCGCAACATTTGAAGCTCTTGCGCCGGTTCATGTCCTTGAGCTGCCTCCTCTTCCTCGTCAACAGCCCGGCGTCGGCCACCAGAGCAGACAAAGACGGCAGCATAAAGGCCAGCGACGGGGAGACGACGTGCCCGCTGCAGCTGCACTCATTCGACCTCAGCGAGCTCCGCGGCGCTGCTGCAGCCCCTCAGTTGCACGTCCGCTCGCGTCGCCTTCATCGAGACCGACGCGGAGCTCCGGCCGTGCGACAAAGAGGAAGAGGCCAGTGGAGAGGAGGCCTACAGGTGGGGACAGGCGCGCATGAAGGGCGAGCGCTGCGCGGGAATCGCGTGGAGAGGCGGATGGCGAGCCGGCGAGGCTCGCTTTCTTTAGCCTCCGAGAATGACGGAATGGCTAGTTCGTCAATTTGGAATCCCGGATAGAACGACTGTTGGAGCTTAATTTCTTTCCAGAAACTCTAAATTTGACTTTAAAGTAAAAATAGCCACTCTCTTGGTTAAAAGACTAATTGGGATTAGTGGTGCATGCATAGTCTCTAGTCCCTAGTCCCATGAACCGGTCTAAGTCTCTGAAACTGAAAGCATGGTAGGTGACTATTCCAGGCAATAGGGATGCATGCACCCTTGACCCTGGTGCCGCCGTTACTATTATTAGATTTTAAGAGCACGCAACAAGTCTACGAAATGCAATAAAAGCTGATGGCTCCATGACAGCAATAGGATACCTACCCATGGATCGAGTCCAAACTGTAGTTTTCATCTCAATTAATCACCGATCGAGATGTTTGGAAAATACTATCCTGATCAATTTTTGGCAAATGGCGACGGTCAGCGAATATTCTTTGCGGACACACGGCGACTGCCCAGGCCGCGGCACCACCGGCGACACACCGCGACTGGCCATTCCGTTAGAGGAGGCTGCAAAACTGAAACAGAATGGCAAACGGGAGTACCGTTCGGTAGGAGGCCATTCCACGGCCAGATGGGCTTCGAGGCCACCGTCGTTGCCGAGATCAGCCCATGGCCCAGCAGAGTTCTGCCTGTACTACAGAGACCACTATCCTAAACTCCTATAAAGGTAATGTACATGATTTTCTTGGACAGGTTAGTTTATTTGGAGAGCCTCGCGTCGTCCTCGCGCGGGCGGCTCGGGACGAAACCCTAGCCGCCGCCGCCACCTCCCCTCATCCCTTTCTCTCCACCTCGCCGCCGCCGGAGCGCGCCACCAGGAGGCCCGGGCGGTAAACGAGGATGGTGGCGGCGGGGCCTTGCCTCGGCGACGCCCTGTCTCTGGCGTGACGGAGGATGGGCGAAGCTGGGCGACCGGCGATGGCGCTTGCCTACGTGGGCGGCGGATCTGTTTGCGGCTCGTCCGATTTGGCCCTTCGCGACGTGATCTGGTGGAGTCCACAAAAATCGGATCGGCCTCCGCGCGACTCAGTCGGCGTCTCGCTGCACCGCCGCCGAAGGCGGGTTCGGCGGAGCCAGAGCCGTCGCATGCCTGGGCATCGGCGGCCTTACTCGTGCTACGGTGGCAGCAGGCCTAGGCGTGTACGATGACGGCCAGATCAAGATGGAGGCGACAATTAATGGCGTAACAGTATGACAATTGGTGGGCAATGGCGGTACTACCATGTTTCGACGGCGGTGACGCCTGTGGGTGCCACTTTCCTTGTTGGAGGTGTCGTCTTTCATGCAGATCTTCCCGGGTGAAAACCCAGTCCAGTTCTCTGGTGGGACGATGGCGTTTGCGGATGTCATTTTCTCATTGGAGACGTCGCTCTTAGAAGATTCCTTGGGTTGTCGGCTTTGGTGCCGGCAATCAGATGGTGACTCCTTTGCATATACACCAGGTGCTTGGTGCTGTTGCCAGAATACAACATCCAGTGTCTTCAAGATGGTCGGTGTCCAACGATCTTTCAGTACCCATATTAGGTCTGACAGACGTGCGAGGCGACATTGTCTTGACGTTGGTGGTCATACTCTTGTGGAGTCGATATCACGGAGCAAGTCATTTGTCGCGTAGGACTACTAGAGTTCCTTGTTGGGTTATATTTTCCCCTCCGTTAGTTTCTTTTTATTTTAATTTTCTCTGTTGTAATAATTTGGCCTGATGCATTCTTGAAAGCGAATGACCGAAGCCGGAAATACAATTTCCATTATCTAAAAAAACATGATTTTCTTGCATTCTCGCGCAGCCACCTCATCACTTCATCAGTAGGCCTGCTGCAGACGGTTCTATCTCCCTTTGTCGTCTCTTCGCATGGTCATGTCTCTTGGAGTCCAGAATAGTTTCAACCTCTCAACAAATGCATCCAACAGCCACCGCAAGGCATGCAATAGAAAGCGAACAGTTGCTGCATGACGGCAACTGCGTGCAACCGAAACGGTCGTCACGGGGGGGCATGCAACACAAAACGACCGGTTGCAGCACCACCGCAAATACATGCAACGAGCTTAAAATGAACAGTTGCTGGCCGCCCCGCTTCGAGAAGGACATGCCCTGCCGCTCTCGGTCAGCGCCGGCCCTAAGGTTTTGAGGGCCCTCTGGCGAACTTGTCACAACGGCCCCTCTAGAGTCTAGATCATATATAAAATCTTATATAATATATGTGCATTAAATTTTCTTGCAAAGCAAAAACAAATCTATTGTTAAATTCTAACACCTAAATTAGATGAAAAATACCACTATGTAAGTAGTAGAAGTCCAGAATACTATATAGTACAAATAATTAATTTGGTCATTTGGATTAAGTAACGTATAGTATGAACAAGGGATTCCATGACGTGGAGAAAGAAAACAAAAATCGCTTGATAGAATATGTATAGGGTCTAGACTGTAGAGGTTTGCATACATGGATTTGGGCCCCTTACTCGCCTGGGCCCTCGGCCGTCGCCCTTCCTGCCCTCCCCCTAGGGCCGGCACTGCTCTCGGTAGTGCCGCATAGCGTCGTGCCGCCTCCACCAAGCTTCTCTCGGCGGCTCAGCCGTCCTGACATCCCAGTAGGATACCGCACTCCACCCCATGCCCCGCTCGGCAGTGCAGCACAGCATCATGCCGCCTCAACCAGGTTTCTCTCGGCCCAGCCGTCGTGACATCCAGCAGGATACGTGCTCCACATCAGACGCCGCGAGACTTGTGCCTAGGATCATACAGAAGGAGAAGAAGGACGTCAGAGACTATTGCAGAAAATTTACAAGCCACTGTATGTCCTTTGTGAAAAAATTATTATGCTTACAACACACACATACTCTTCTTATTATTTTTGTTCATACATCATGTTTGATTTCTTCTACATTCTACATACTATTCCTCTTAATCCAATTAAAATTACTTTTATATACCCGTGGCAACGCGGAGAATTCACCTAGTTATTATTTAGTAAGTTGCCAAGCTGTCATCTCCAAAATCCAAGAGGACAAAAACTTTGATTATTACTGTAATACCTCAAAAAAATGAAATAAAGAAAATAAAAAAAATAAAAAATAAATTTTGGAGGCCTCAATAAATTTTGGGTCTGCAGACATAGCTGTAGAGAACTTCAATATCTTTCTCTGGACGCCAAGATCACCCCCATAGCCTTCATAGTTTGGGAGATATGACTTGTCGAAATAGACTGTTTTTCAGTGACAAGAATCTGGACAGTTTTAGATCTATGCCATTTTGGACTATTTAGATGAATTAGTTTGATTTTGTGATCTAAATGAAAGTTGTAGGGTTTTTCTTTATCTTTCCAGATTGGTAAAGTTTATATTCATTGAATTAGTATATCTTCAGTTATGAATTTTTGGAGTTTGATGTTCAGTTTTGGACGTCAGAAATATTCAGTTATGTTGCACTGTTAATTAGACCATTTTGGAGACCTCTAGTGTGAAACCTTACAATACGAGATTTGTAGATAATGGAAGTCTACATAATCTGGGAAAATTTGAGAATTTTTGGATATGTGGCATGATGTATACAAAAAAAGAAGAGTCGTGCTGCTGTCTTGATTGGTAGAGCAAACGGTAGAGGCTTGAATGTCGGGTTTGGGGTGCTCTAGTGGGTTTTTGTTGTTATTCTTGCTTGTATATTGGTGCATATACTGAATATTATTTGTCATCAGGTGGTAGCACTTCGGAATGTCGCTAGTGCTTTTGTCTTCTTCGGTAAAGAGGCAAGTGAATGTAGCGGTGGTTTGCTACCGTTTTGGCTTGTTATTTGCATCACCTACAGTTATTTATAAGAATGTCATCCCACTAATTTCCAAAACTAATGGTCTTGGTATATTCCATTTTATTCAATTATGGTCTCATTTAAGTATTCAAGGTGATTTTATTATTACATATTGCTATTTGTGGCTAGCCCACAACACTGAAGATGAAGTTGAAGTATCATTGGTGGTATATGAATTTTATTGCAGCATGCCAAGTGCATTGCATCATTCATTGGCATTGGAAGTTATATCTTGACCTATGGTCATGACTATACCGGTACGCGTCATGGGATGCAGCTCCACACCTTGTTGGGTGTGCAGGCAGGAGACATTTGCATTGCATTCATATGCATTCACAAGAAGTATATATTATTGAAGGGATTTTGCAAGTATATTATTGAAGAGATTTTGTTTATGTTATTATGAAGCTCTCTATCCTTTGGCTATGTTCCAAATTGGAAGTATATCATTTTATTTTGATATCAAGTCAATTGGAAACTCCATGTTAAATTAATGTTTAATTCAACTTGTGGTTTAAATAGCTTGTCAAAACAAGTTTGCTTGCTGAGATGTTTCATCTCACTCTTGCTTTACTCACTCCAGGTACTTGATGCTTACTTGGAAGGGAAGGGAATTAGTGCACGTCACGCACACTCTCCTTTTAGAGTGTTCAAGTTTTAATATAAAATAATTTGGTTATCTTCATAAGACTTGGAATTTAAATGTTTAAAGAGTTGCTGTTAAACTTCCTTATTGGAGTACCACATATTTGTGTTAAGATATTCATTAATGCTAGTTTTTTCTTTAGTTAATATATTGGTTTTGCTTCCGCGTTAATTTATATACAAAGGAAATGCTGCCAAAACATTATTGGTTATGTGTGGTGTTGTCGGTGTTTTAGTGGCATCTCGAGGTGTCTCGTGAATTCCGGGTGTTACAGTTAGAATTAGCTCCGGTATTAGATTCTCGGAAAATAAGATTTAAAATGACACACTTGCACATGTAGGATGGGTATGGGTTTGTATATCATGCATGCTTTTTGGGATTGAGGTGTTTGTTTTTGCTTAAGTATCCTAGAGGTTTATGTTGTGTATCATTATTTTCCTTAAATATGAGTCAAGTGCAAATTGTATTTGCTTTGTTTATGTAATCTTGCATTGACGTATCATATCTTTTATATGTTTAAATATAATATGTATCCATATTTATTGTTCTTACAAATATATACTTGTCTAGTTATGTCACCATGTAGTTTGTTCATTACCGCACATTTAATGCTTTGTAGTTTTCAATGTTTAAGTGGTGAAGAAGGTGAATTGTTCTATTTATTTTGTTGATAACAGAAGGTTTTATTAACCCATAGAATAGTTATAGTCTAGTAGTGTAGAGGGGTGGAGTGGAGGGCCCCCACAATGCCTTTCTGCACTATTAAGTGAGGGTTGCCCGAGTGATAGGTTGCGACCTAACTATTCATATTCGAAGAAAATAGTTAAGTGACGGGTGGATTGGCCCCCATGCCGTACACTCTAGCTACTCTCTCCCGACATATCGGATTAGTGGATCGTTATGTGCCTTGTCCTGTATGTTGGTGATGCAACATTTAAGCCTAGCCTTAGAATGGTTTAGGATTTTCCCTGTGGTGTCGTATAAGTGGTGTCGTGTAACCTTGTACAGATCATAGTGATTTAGTGACAGAAAGTACATAGTAAGAGTTAAAAGTGGTTTTGAGGGTTAGATGTAATCATGTTTTTTTTGAGACTACATGTTTATATGATTCCTAGTATCCAAGTATATACGTTAGCTTGCACTATGTAATGTTGGGGTGAAGTGTTTGTGCGAAGAAGCCTTGTTTTTATTGTGCCCTATGGCAAGATGATTTTGTTGTAGTTTCCCTTAAAGTCTATGCCTTGGTTTGAGAATGCTTTTTGTTGTCTAAGTGATGTAGCCAATAAGATCTAGAAGTAATTTTTGTTAGCTAGTGCATGAATAGAAAGTTGGAGAAGTTGATGGATTTAATCTTCATGTTTTAATAAGCCTATCTTCCTTAAAATGATGCTTATGGTCTTGGTTACATGAAGTTGCCTCACTTCATTCTTTAGTCATGGCTTATGTATTTTCTAGGCTAGTGCCTATAAGGACAAGTCAGTTTTGGAGGTTGTTTCATGGCGGTTTTGTCATGTTTCTTTTGTGAACCTATCATGATTGACACAATATTGCTTCTTCCAAAATATATATGATGCTACAATCAATAACCCTTAGTGGATGGTGAGAAATGGACATTCCTAAAGGCATATACCAATGTAGTGAAGATGGGCTATGTTGTTGCGAGTATACAAACATATATAGTGGTAGTTGATCAGGTGGTTCATGTTGAATAATGCTCGTGTCAAGGGAAGGTCTAAGGCATTATGTCTTAGATGTTGAATTTCTTGTTCGAGCATCACTTGGTCATTCTTGATGAGACTGTGTTTTGCTTATCCCTACTACTTGCTCTCATGGGCTGAGTGGAGCATAAAAGTGAAGCTACTTCTTGGCTCGAAGTTTTAGGTTGTAGTGGAGAGGTACGAGTAGTTGTTCTAGGATCTTTGATGAGAAGTCAAACCAAGGATTTTGAGTAAGTAGGTTGTTTGGATCGATGTTTGATATGCGATTGGCTATACCTCTTAGTGAAGTATCGTTGGCATGAATGTGATGCCAATGTAGTTTGTTCCCATGGTGATGTGAGCTCATGTGGTTGGAACCTACAAGTAAAGAAAGTATAATGCGAAATAGTAGTGGTGCCCTAGTGCATGCATGTGTGTTTTCTTTAGTAATTTCTATCTTGATAGTTTTGAAGGAGATCTAGTGTTTTGCCACTTTGTTCAAGAAGTCAAAATGCAAGTTTTAGAAAAAGTGTTGCACTAACCATAGTTTAATAACCATGGTTGTTTTATCGCATGTTGGCAAGCATATGTTGTTATTATGCTTTTTTCTCACATAGTTAAAAGTTTGACCTTTGGAGGTTTGATGGTGATCCATCCTTATAGAAAAAGATTTTATAGTAAGAGAGGATACAATTTTGTGCCATTATGAAGAATTTTCTGAGGTTGCTTTCCTTAGGCAAGTTTTTTTGCATTACTATTAATCCCGGAATGCTGATTTTGTGGTGGAATGGTAGAGACCAACTACCGTCGTGGAGTTTTAGAGTTTTATTGGACTTGTTGGTTGATACGTTGGTTGGTTCAAGACTTCTCTACTGTTGCAAAGCCTATGACAAAGTTATCTATGAAGCATGCACCTTTTGTTTGGACTGTTGAGTGTGAGGCAAGCTTTTGAACTTTCAAGGAGAAATTGGTGAATGCTACCATTTTATTTTGTTATGGCCAAGAGTGGCAAGCTTATGGATGCCTCGCGTATTGGTCTAGGTTGTTTGCTCTTATGGGAAGGTATAGTGATCTCTTATGCTTCTAGGTGGTTGAGGCATGAGGTGAATTATCCTACACATGATTTGGAGTTAGTAGGAGATTTGGGGGCATTACAAGTCTTGTGACATCTTTACAGACCACCAGAGTCTCAAGTATGTATTTACTCGAAAGGAGCTAAACTTGAGACCGAGGGGGTGGCTATAGTTGATTGAGGGTTATGAGTTGAGTATTTGGTATCATCATGAAAATGTTGTAGATGCTCTTAGTAGAATAGTTGTTCCTAAAGCATCCATGACCTTTGGTGACCTTGTTCACATGGGTTTGTTATGTTAGTGTTTCATGTGAGGATACCCAATTATGGATTTAGTCATCAATGTGTGAGAATGTGTGAGTGGCTCAGTTGCAAGATCGCTTGCTTTAGGTTGTTGATGATCACATTGAAATAGGTAAATCCTACATATTAGAATAGAGGTCGATGAGACTATTTATTTTAGAGGTCGTCTAGATATGTGTCCCATAGAAAGCTGAGGGTGAAGATGGATATTTTAAGGGATCCAAGCGAGACTAAGACGTATTGAGGTTTAAAGCGGAGTTTTGCTGGAAGTGGACTAAAGTTGATATCCCTAGTATGTTGTAGCTTGTGGTGAGTGCTAGCAGGTGATGTTTGCTTGCAGCTTCTAGACTGGAAGTTGGAGCATATTACTATGGATTTTGTGGCTGGTTTACCTTGTTCTCCAAGGGGTAGGGATGCTATATGAGTGGAGGTTGAACGACTCACAAAGTCGATGCACTTCGTTGCAATGAAGACCACTAGTTTCATCGTAGACTTGGTTCCCTTGTTTGTCATGGAGGTTGTGAGGTTGCTTGCTATGCTAAAATTATCGTTTTAGATCAAGACTCTAAATTGTTTTTAGGAGTTTGCAAAGTACAATGGGAATGAGGCTTGCCATGAGTGTTGCTTTTCACTCTCAGAGCGATAGTCTGTCATCTAAGCGCACTATCTAGGCTTTGGAGGACATTCTACATGATTCTATTCATTCTTGGATAGGCTGTTAGGGGAATCATCTAGCTTTTGCTAAGCTAGTATAAATATGGAAGTGTACATGAGGCTTTGAATGGTAGGAGATGTATCTCACCACTGCGTTGCAAACATTGGGAGAGAGATTTTTAGTTTGGTCCAAATGGATTCAATAGAAAGTTATGAAGGTGTAGCTGATAGTCAAAATATGTTGGCTGCTCAGAGCCACCAGAAAAGCTATGCGGATGTTCGATGATGAGACCTCTATTTTTTTTTTGTGGATGATCAGGTTCTCAGAGTATCACCTATGAAATGCATTGTTTGGTTTGGTACCACTAGGAAACTTGCCCGAGGTACATTGGACCATTTGAATTATAGCCTAAGTCAGCTGTTTGGCTTATCGCTTATAGTTGCCTGAATCTATTAAGGGATTTTATATTGTCTTCCATGTCTATATGTTGAGAAAGTATTTGCGGGATCCTGAGCATAAGATCAAATTGGGGTCGATTTGGGTGGAGGACTTGACTGTGAAGTGTCACCCAGTGCATATCTTAGAATCATCAAATCGTGTTCTAAGGACAAGGATTATTAAATATGTGAGAGTTCTATGGATGAACCAGCTTGAACGTGAAGCAAGTTAGGAGCTTGAGGAGGAGATGTGTAAGGAGTATCCTGAACTCTTCGAGACCGATGAGTCCTATGAGGTTTAAGGCAGTTTACCTTTACGTGGTTTTCTATCGTAGATGCGACAGAATTTGAGGACGAATTCTTCTTAGGGGGAGAGACTGTAATACCTCAAGAAAATGAAATAAAAAAATGAAAAAACGAAGGTACTGTAGCGGTGCTGCAGTACTGCGGCCTCTCTTTTTCTCCTGATCTGATCAATGGGTGTCCACGTCTCGTGCGGTTTCTCTTCTCATCCTACGACTCCTCTGTTCCAACAGCCGCCACCCCTCTTCTCTGTTTAGTCACACCAAGAAAAGAAAAGGAGAGAAGGAAAGAGAAGGAGAGGGCCTAGGGTTTCGCCGCCGCCGCCATGGACGTGCCTTTCTTCTCCAAAATTCCATCGGAAGGATGCCATCGCAGCGACAAGGATAGCCCGAGGGTTGTCGCCGTACTCGTTGTGATTGATCTAGGTGAGGTTTCATACCCTAATCCCTTCTTTGGATCAAGTTCCATGGATCGAATCGTCTCTTTAGGAAGGGTTTAGTTGGAGTAATTCCCGAAATCAATCTCGTCCACGTTTTGAGACCCATTAGATTCTGCAGTTTCTGTTCGTCGTTGTTTTAGGGCATCTTAGAGGCCTCAATAAATTTTGGGCCTGTAGACATAGTTGTAGAGAACTTCAATATCTTTCTCTGGACGCTAAGATCCCCATAGCCTTCGTAGTTTGGGAGATACGACCTGTCGAAATAGACTGTTTTTCAGTGACAAGAATCTGGACAGTTTTAGATCTATGCCGTTTTGGACTGTTTAGATGAATTAGTTTGATTTTGTGATCTAAATGAAAGTTGTAGGGTTTTTATTTATCTTTCTATATTGGTAAAGTTTATATTCATTGAATTAGTATATCTTCAGTTATGAATTTTTGGAGTTTGATGTTCAGTTTTGGACGTTAGAAATATTCAGTTATGTTGTACGGTTAATTAGACCATTTTGAAGACCTCTAGTGTGAAACCTTACAATAAAAGAGTTGTAGATAATGGAGTTCTACATAATCTGGTAAAATTTGGGATTTTTGGTTATATGGTCTGACGTACACAAAAAAGAGAAGAGTCGGTGCTACTGTCTTGATCGGTAGAACAAACGGTAGAGGCTTGAATGTCGGGTTTGGGGCGTTCTAGTGGGTTTTTGTTATTCTTGCTCGTATGTTGGTGCATATATTGAATATTATTTGTGATCAGGTGGTAGCACTTCGGAACGTGGTTAGTGCTTTTGTTATTTTCATCACCTACAGTTATTTATAAGAATGTCATCCCACTGATATCCCAAAACTTACGATCTTGGTATATTCAATCTTATTCAATTATGGTCTCATTTAAGTATTCGTGGTGATGTTATTATTACATATTGCTATTTGTAGCTAGCCCACAACACTGAAGATGAAGTTGAAGTATCATTGGTGGTATATGAATTTTATTGCAGCATGCCAAGTGCATTGCATCATTCATTGGCATTAGAAGTTATGTCTTGACCTATGGTCATGACTGTACCTGTACGCATCATGGGATGCAGCTCCATACCTTGTTGGGTGTGCAGGCAGGAGACACTTGCATTGCATTCATATGCATTCACAAGAAGTATATATTATTGAAGGGATTTTGAAAGTATATTATTGAAGGGATTTTGTCCATGTTATTATGAAGCTCTCTATCTTTTGGCTATGTTCCAAATTGGAAGTGTATCATTTTATTTTAATATCAAATCAATTGGAAACTCCATGTTAAATTAATGTTTAATTTTACTTGTGGTTTAAATAGCTTGTCAAAACAAGTTTGCTTGCTAGATGTTTTATCTCACCCTTGCTTTACTCACTCGGGTACTTGATGCTTGCTTGGAAGGAAAGAGAATTAGCTACACGTCACACACTCTCCTTTTAGAGTGTTCAAGTTTTAATATAAAATAATTTGGTTATCTTCATAAGACTTGAAATTTAAATGTTTAAAGAGTGGCTGTTAAACTTTCTTATTGGAGTATCACATATTTGTGTTAAGATGTTCGTTAATGCTAGTTTTTCCTTTAGTTAATATATTGATTTTGCTTCCGCGTTAATTTATATAAAAAGGAGATGCTTCCAAAATTATTATTGGTTATGTGTGGCTGTTGTCGGTGTTTTAGTGGCATCTCGGGTGTCTATGAATTCCGGGGTGTTACAATTACTCTCTCTCTCTCTATATATATATATATATGTATGCATATGTGATCCAACCAATTGCGTTATATACTTCGCACATCAAATTTCAACTCTATTACAGTGATGGATAGGTGAGGCAGTCATCAAAGAGTTTCTCAGGCGCGTCTGAAGATTACAGATGTTGCCCTTATAAATATAGTTGTATAGCGTTTCTCTAAATATACGCTGCTTATTGCATAAACTTCAAATGGAATTCGTGTACAACAAGGACAAACTGCCATAGGCAGCCGAGGAACAGAGGCGTACGTGTACCACAGCTAAGAAGCACTGCGCGCTGCAGCCTGCAGGCCAGGAGTTGCTGCGAATAGGCTTTTGAACGATGCCAACTCAGGGCATTGCAAGACAAGTGCTAGCTAGAGATTACAAGCAACCTCGTTTGATCTTCATAGCTGAACGAAAATATAACCGACAACTGCAATGGCAGAGTACCCCAATTGGTGTTGTCCAGAATTGATTGCTCTGTAAAGAAACAATAGCTGAATGCAGTTCTTTCACACTACAAATTCATTAATTACAAGCAATGTAAGGAACCCGATACATAAACCACATCACCGAGCTGGCATAGTTCCTTTTTTTTAAAAAAAAAAAGTAAAAAGCAAGAGCTCTGCGGCTCCATTAAGTAAGGGAAAATAGAGGTTTATGTACAAGTGGCACTCTTGTTGCCTGACTCCTGGTTCTTATTCGATGCCCACACAGTAATCCACATGCGCATAAACAGCATAGAAGTCGAACCCTGAGAGGGCCGCATAGGGATAAACCTGCCCTTTCCTTCTCGTGTTCGCATATCAGCTCACCATGCTTGTTGAGATCAGTGCTACTCCTTCCTGTGGAAGTTGAATTTCATGAATGTTATATTCCTAGTCGTCTGTAATAACTATAAAAAATAACTGCATTGACAACCCAAGAAAAG
Organism: Themeda triandra; assembly: GCA_018135685.1. Lineage (NCBI taxonomy): Eukaryota > Viridiplantae > Streptophyta > Magnoliopsida > Poales > Poaceae > Themeda > Themeda triandra. The sequence goes on along the minus strand of JAENPR010000755.1, from coordinate 94,679 downwards.
ACCAAGGCACAAGCACTGCAAGAGTGTAAATTTCAAACAAAGTAATCAAGTCATGTACTATCTTAATATCGAGCCAACTCTATTCATACCTTGTGCCTCAGATGCCATTCACCCAGGTGTCTTTCGGACTCGAGGCCATGTGTAGACGCCCAGGTCTTCCCCGCGGAGTTCTTTGCATTTTTGTTCGAGTCTAGGAACCCACCGTGAGGAGAGCTCTAGCATATCCATGTCCAGCCACAGCTGCTGCAAACCGCCAAGCTCCCCTACGCTCCTCAAATTTGGGCAGCAAGCTACCCGTAAATCTCTCACATGGGGAAGATTCCGGACCATCTTTAGGCCTTTGCATCCCATGATTAAAAGCATATCTGAGACGAAAGGAAGATTCTCCACCACCTTAATGCTATTCACACCTCTTAAATCAAGCACCTCCAAGTTGGTCGCTTCTTGTCCAAGCTGTCGTGGAAGAGCTCTCAATTTCGGGCAGTTCTCCAGTTCCAACCTCTTCAAGCGATGCAAAAGTTGCATCCTTGGAGAACGTGCTTCTGCATTTTGCATTACAGCAACTCCATCCTTCACCCATCCCTTATCTGCTATTATTGCTTCTTCTTCTTCTTCAACAATAAAGGTCCACTCCTCCCAGTTTAGCATATCTTTAATGACCAATGTTTCAAGATTAGGGAAAGCTACTACTTCTTTATTTGTACGATTATACACCACAGAGCCAAGAAATTCAGGACCAATCTTGGTAACTGCATTTGCTCCCATGATTAGCAGATATTTCAAGCTGGGCAGCTGCCCTATTGGAGGAAGATGAACACAGGATGTACGTCCTATGAGTTGCAAGTACTTCATCGAAGACAAACAGGCAGCAGCACCTATCCAAAAGGATACTTGTAACCAAAGAATCCACAGATAGTTAGATCTCCCAAGTTGTGTGGTGGGATTAGCTGCTCAAAGGTCCTCTGTATGTTCATTACATCACCTTCAGAGTATTGTTTGTATGTGTGTTCAGTGCATTGTAGAACCAACTGCTTGAGATTTGTTTTGTCTATTAACAATGAACTTATACTGCAAGGAGATCCTCTCTCCAATTTAATTATTTCAAGCTTCCTCAACTGCAAAAGAGGACCTAACTCATTCATGCTCCATCCATCTTCCATTCTTTTGCTATTATCACAGTTGCCAGCAACTAGGAATCCATCTAAATCATTGAGAAACTTCAATCTGCATATCCCTTTTGGCACCATATTTATAGGTGTACTATGAAGACCAAGGCGTCTTAAGTTACAAAATTGAGTGATCCCAAATGGAAGATGGTGCAATGCATGACAATTATCCAAGTTCAGTATTTGAAGGTATACAAGAGACCCAATGGACTCTGGAAGGTATGATATGTCAGTCCCATTAAGATCAAGTGATCGTAAGTGGATCAATACAGTCCGGAATACTTAGTACAACTGAACCTGCTAGACCTAAAACTCGTAACTTTGGGAGTTTCTTGAAAACTACATTCTCAAATTTTAACACATTGCACATAGTAATCAGAGTTCTTGCTTCACTCTTTTCCTTTTGCCCACTCGGAGAAACTAAGATCTCATTACCAGAAACAATTGAAACATGTCTTAGTTTGGACAAAGATTTAGCCTCTAGTGATTGCGGATCTCCACAAAAAAATTCTTCACCTGATAAATGCTGAGCTAGCTGCCTTAAAAGATTGTGCATTTTACACCTAGAATAATCAACAACCGTAGCTTCTGGTTGAAGGAGATTCCTGTATATCAATTCATAGTAGTATTCTTCAGCTGTATCCTCTAGAAGTTGTTGCTGTTGCTCTTGTACTAAACCTTCAGCAATCCACAACCTAACAAGGTCATCGCGTAAGATACTAGAATTTTCAGGATATAAGGCACAATACAAAAAGCATTGCTTCAAATACTGTGGTAGCTCATCATAGCTCAAATACAGAGCTCCTCTTAGCTCAACAGGAAGCTTGCTCATGCACCAAGCACTGCTATTTATAACCTTTCTCCATTCACTCTCGGTTTTCTCTTTAGTTGCTAAAACACTAGCAGTTACCTTGATTGCAAGAGGAAGGCCACCACACTTGTGAACAACCTTAATCCCTAAATCCCTTAGGTTTACTAATTCAATCTCTTCCCTAATGTTCATACTCTTTGAAAGCAGTTCCCATCCTACCTCTTCTGACATCACTTCTACTTGATGCATATATTCCACCCCAATTATTCGTGCAACTGTATGATTTCTAGTTGTGATTAGAACTACTACTGTTGATGCAGTGGCTAACGAAGCTCTAAATACATTAGTCCACACCTCATGCTGCCAAACATCATCCAATACAAGAAATAAACTCTCATTTTTAACAGGTGTGGCAAGCTTTCTACTAAGTTCTCCACATCCAATACAAGAAATAAACTCTCATTTTTAACAGATGTGGCAAGCTTTCTACTAAGTTCTCCATAGTTTCATCATTCCTATAATTCACCCCGATGTTCCTAAGAAGTTCTTTCAGAAGTGCAATATCAGAATACTGTTGTGAAACACAAATCCATGCTTGTTTGCTAAATTTTCCTTTTATTTTGTGGTCGTTATATATTTTCTGATCTAATGTCGTTTTTCCAGCTCCCCTGTTCCAACAATGCCAATCTCATAAGTTTTGTTTTCTCTTTGTGCAAGTATCAGTCCCACCAATCTTGTGCAAGCAAGACATGTTTCCTTCCCCACAAGGTTAGGCTCCGCAATTTCACAAGTTTTCATCCTCCAAGCTACTGAAACTTCATCTTTGGCCTGCATATTCTGAAACTTTAGAAATCTTTCACCCAACTTCAAAACCTTCTCAAGTTCAGTGTTAAATTTCCTGATTCGAGTAGCAATCACATTACGTCTTCAAATATCAGGAAGGCAGTAGAAAACTGGAAATCTTTTACATTCATCAGACTGTTGACATTTCTAAGATGATTACAAATAGGAGGGTCAAACCCTTCCCTAGCAAAGGCATCAGAAATGTTCGGGACATCTCTTAGCATTGCTTAAGCTAGGTTGACATCCCCAACATAACACCAAAAGATGTGGTTGTACTTATGATCATAGCACTTATAAAAGATGAATAAAGATTATCCGCAAGCGCACAGATAAAATACAGCCATTGTAGCATTTCACCCAGGAAAGTTCCAGTATCGTTATTTATAATTCTACCACTGGGAAGGCACATAGAGGTATAAAGAATAAAAGCTATAACTTACACTTGTGATAAGAGTTTCACTAGATCAAACTCAAAACAGGAATCAATTATATCATAATAAAGGATAATTAATAACAGATCAAAGTAATCCTAAAAGGGGTTCCACCGAGCATTTTCCTACTTGGGCGTGACTCTAGAAAGAACTAGAAAATAGAGACTAACTCCTAGGGTTATTCTAACTATAGGTCATTGGGCTACATTGATTAGTGCAATTACATCTAGCAATCATGATCAGGGTTACCTCGTATTCATACACAAGAGACGTTGCTAAGGTGGGTCAGGAACAGAGCAAGACATCACCCCACAACTTAAGCCTTACGTGTCCTACATTCAGGGAGCGGACTACAGAGGACCCAACGAAGCTATAATAGTCACCTTCGCAATCTACCACATGGCCTGGAATATAGGGTGCATCCGCAGGTAAACAACGTATAAGCACCACGCTTACACAATATCTACCACCCACCCCTTGATCATCGGAATGAGCGCTATACGAACAAGAGCATAAACACAAAGCTACTCTAACTATACTAAACATATAATCGATATAGGCAATGAACATTATAATTATGAATCTAGAATTATACCAAGTCATATCAAGTATTCGACACATACACGAACTAGAACAAGAACTAGAGGATCAACACGAACTAGACAAGAACACGATGAACTAGACGAACTAGATGATGAACTAGAAGAACAAATAGATGAACTAGAAGATGAACACAATGAACTAGAAGACAAATAGCACAAATAGATTAACAATGTTGAATACAAGAGAGAAGTACAAGGTTGTACCTAGCCTCCTCACGACTAGATCTGGAATCCAAGCGTTGCTTTCCTCCTCTAATTCCTATTCTTATGTTCTAGCTATGCCCTAGCTGGTGGAGCTTTAGGTTATCCTTTCAAGGGACACCTCTGAACTGAACGATGATGGAATGAATTGATGGATATGAGAGAGCTCAAGGGGTCTGCCTCGGCTTATATACCCCGATGGGATGAACCGCAGCCCTTCGATCAAACCAACATGAAACAATAGTCAAGATGCGTCATAGAGGTCAGTTGGAGGCCGCCACACAAAGGAGGGCCCACCTGGCAGTGGGACCAGGCCGGCTGGCCTGGAATGTGGGGTCGGCCGGCCCCACCTGCAGCCGCCGGGTCTCCGCTTCATTCCCGTGCCTTCTGGTGTCTTCCATGTCCTTCTAGTGCCACTTTCCGATCCGTTTGCGCAATGAGTCTTGTCGTGGATGGATTCTTTTCTTTCCTAGCTTCTGGATAAATCTCTGGAAAATATTATTTCATAGAGCTATGGAATCTTGTCGGTTTAGTCCCTGGTCTCATGATGATGATGGTTCTAGGGTCTTTTAGAGTCTTCTGAGTCGTATCCATCGAGGACTTTCTCTCCGGTGCTCCAAATATAGCAAATGATATATCTGTCTTGATCGTCTCGACGAGCTCTCCGCAATGGTATGCTCAGATTCTTTACTTGAGATACTTTTATATGGTGAAATATTGAATATCCTGCAAGACAAGTGAGAACAACACAACTTGTGGAACTCATTATAATAAACTCCTATAACCTTACTTTATAAATCATTTCGGGCCTTTCCTAGGGTTAGTTCACGGCTTAAAACTGGAGTTAATTACTGTCAACATGGACCTTGATGATGAAGCCTGGTCTGCTAGCAGCCTATTTCCTTCTAATCTTGCTAAGTCAATCATATCATCTGCTTCATATATAGCATATTTTAGCTCACTAAGATAATTATGAACCGCTAACTCTTTTGACCTCCTTTGTTCTGCATCATTAAGGAAACATTGTATGTAGTTCATTGTTCTCTGTAATTCTTTAAGATTTTCTTTGACTCCTAGAATTAGAATGGCTTCCTCTGAAATGATATCTTGCAACTTCTTGATACATGGTCCAATCACAGAATCAAGTATGGCTGCCATGCGAGGAGCTTATTGAGGAAGGTCCACCAAAAATACCTTGAAATTATGTGAGACTTTGAGTCTGGTAAAAAATAAAAATATGTGTTAAGATGATTGCCAAATAATACAAACTTTCCTAAAGCTTTATCATTGTATCAGAAATATGCATGTATCCCAACTTATTTGGCCACACAGTTTTGAATAAATTAACAAACTCATATCAATATAATATTTGAATAGCATGTGCAATGTTAGATGTCATGGGTTGTCCAATAAAACAAATGATAAACATTTGCGAAACGAATACTAGGTGTCATTATGTAGATTTTCCCATCAATGTACAAGGGAAAAGCCTATTATAGCATTTACAGATTCAGCAATTTGTTAATAAGTAAACAAAGTATGCATTATCGAAGCATACTGAAAAACATTTTCTTGTCAGGCAACAGAAGCAAATCTCAGAAAACAGGGGCCGACGAGGTCCTTCTCATAAAACAGAAGGAAATCTTTGTAAATGGGAAGGTTGAAACCCTTCACAAGGAGCAGTGAGAGCTAGACAAAAAAAACACTACTATTGCTAACATGCTTGATAGGATCCCTCCCAAACTGAATATACTGAGGCGACATTGTTTTGAGGGCGAATTTGCTTTCGGCTTTTGTTGTTGATTTTCGCGCCTATTCCTACAAACACTAACGGTGCTTTGAGAGATGGCACCAAGCTCTTCTTCTTGTGAGTCTCTTTCCTCAGGTTTGAATGATGGACTTGTAGTGGAGGATGACATCATGCAAAGAAGGCGCAGTGCGGCGCTTGAAAAGGAGCGCGAGGTGAATGCTTTGTTGGACCTCCTAGATGATGATGAGCTTTCGACGGAGGATCTTGTGCGCGAACTTGGCAAGGCCAAGAAAGGTACACTTGTCAGTAGTGTTTTGTGCTTATCCCACCATTTTGATACATGTCTTGAGCATTATGCTAAAAATGATGAGCTTTGTGTTACTTTGGGTAGAAAGATTGAGAAGTTGAAATGCTCAATTGCTAGGTTGAAACATGGTCTTGATCATTGGAAGTCTTATGCTTTATCTCCATGTACTTCTTGTGATGACATGCTTAGAAAGAATGATGAATTAAGCTCTTCTCTTGCATGCTTAAAATCTGAAAATAAGAAGTTGAAAATCAATGCCTCTATGCCATGTCTTTCATGTGTTGACTTGCATAAGGATTTTGATAAGGCTAGAGATGAAATTGCTTTGCTAAAGTCAAATGCTTCTTTGCCATGTTTTTCTTGTGAGCCTTTGCTTGCTGAAATTAATGAACTAAAATTGACTCACACCACATTTGAAAATGAAGTTTTGGCTTTGAAACAAATGCGCGATGATATGAGCGCCAAGTTGTTTGAGCACAATGAGATGAGTGCTAACCTTGAGAAAGAGATTGATCTCTTGCATACCACATATGCCGAGTGCATTGAGAAGGAGATGGAAAACTTGAAAAATGCACCTTGTGGTACTTGTGATCGCCTCAAGTTTGAAAATGAGGTTTTGGCTAAAAGATGCAAGAGTCTTTGTGCTACGTCTTCAAATTCTCACGATTCTTGCAACTTCGATGTTGTTGCTTCTAAGATTGTTTCTTTGGAACCGGAGTTGAGTTCTTGTCTTGTGCGTGAGTCTTTGGATGGTAGCACTTGTGCTAGGGCTTCAGATAGCTCTTCTATAGCTAGTCCAAAGCTTGTTGTTTCTTCGGATGATGCCCAAGGGATTTCTTATGGTAATGGTGCTTCTCAAATTTTTGGAACTCATGTTCCCAAACCAATCTTCAAATGCACCTTTTGCAAGAAAGATGGGAACTCATTTGACTTCTGCTTTCGTCGTGTCAAACACGAACGACGTGTTCGAGCTAAGGCTTTTAGGAAGCCACGTGGCCTCTCTCATGGCACATGTGCTCCTAGTGTTGGCGCCAAGTTGAATGTTGATGCTTCTTATTCTAAGCCCCAAGGGACTTCTCACTTGATGAAGAATGGTGTGTCTTCCGATAGGCCTTTGTACCATTGATCTTTTTGTGGGAAAGATGGGCATCAAGATAGCTTTTGCTATCAGCGTGCCAAACGCATGCGGCGAGCTCGTTCTTCTAGGCCTTTAATAGTTCATTGTCCTTCTCATGGTATGAACACTTGTGAGCCTAGTAAGAAGCCTCGTTTTGTCGATGGATTTTATGACTCCTTCTCCAGTGGGTTAGGTCATGATTATGGACATTCTCCTAGTGCTTCTTGTGTTGGTCCACAACATGCTCCTCATGATGCTTCTATTGGTTCTTCTCATAAGACCTTAGGAGATGCTTGCCTCTTTGCTCATGGGTCTCCTCGTTTTCCTTCTCGAGTTGTCCTTTTGAGGAATGCTTCTAATGAGGTTTTCAAATTGTCTTTGAACCAACATTTGCGTCATGCTAGCACATATGATAAGTTGAGTACATCTTTTAGGCATGTGACCAAGTCTTGGGTTCCTAAGTATATGCTTGCTAACCCTTCAGGATCCAAGACTCGGGCTTCTTTGTCCTCTTGTGTGTAGGTATGAGGATGTGGGGTGGAGAACATGCGCTTGATGGAACTTATCCCTTTGATGTGATCAAGGTTGGTGGTTCTCTACATCCACTTTAATGGCCTCCAAGAGGCATGTGCTTTATTGTGACACCTATACACTCTGTGAGCCATCATATACACTCATACCTTGTACATTCATGCTTTCCTACTTGTGGTATGAGATAGTTGTTTTATTTGCTCACTTGTATATTCTGGCATGTATTATACTTGTATCATGCTTTTATATCTAGTCTAGTTTGTTTTGTCTTGTGTATCATATCTCTTGCTAGCCTTGTGTATATCTTGATGGATTAGCCACTTTTCATGTTAGTGTGCGATCCTCATGAACTTGTTGCCATGCTTTACCATGTGCTTAAATTGTGTAGTTGGCATGATGTTCATTAGGTATCATTTTTAGTTAGCTTTAGTATAGTTACATGTACCATATTGACATGTTCTGCTAGCCCAAGCTTTTAGCCATTTTATTTACTATCTTGTTACATGCTTTTACTTCCAAATTGATATCATCATTGTGCATTGTAGCATGTGTTGAGATTTTGGTTGCTTTTGGGTTTGATATGTCTTTTGACTTGCTTTTGGCTCCTTTGAGTTTTCCTTCTCCATTTTGTGTTGGAGCTTTTATTTTGGTTTTGTACCTTTTTGTTTCCTAGATTTTTGCTAGGTGTCTTTCGTTGAGGGGAGTTCGGCTTCTTTTGAGGGGGAGTTGGTTCTTTTATGCCTTCTTGTTGCTTGGTTTCAACCTTTTCTCTTGGTTTTTCAATTGGTATCCTTTCTATGATACTCAATTGGATCCTTTTGGTTGTTTCTAAGAATTTGTTTTGAACCCTTCTAGGTTCTTCTTCATGTTGAGCCGAATCTCTTCTCCTTTTGCATTGCATCTCATCATGTTTTATAGAGCATATGCTAAGCTTCACTTGTATAGCTTGTTGATAGAGATTCTGCTCTTGTTGATATGACCTATGGATACATGATGGTAATAGCAGCTTAGACTCTTTTTGATCATATTGATACATGTTATGAGCTAAGCTTGTTTTTCAAATATGAACTTGCTTAATAAATGATGAAATCAAAAAAATGTTCACCTTTGAGATGGCAACTAGCATGTGTAGGATGTGTTGAGATTCATGTTGCTTTCATATGTATGCATAGTTGCTATGTCTCATGTTTCTTGAGTCATACACTTAGCTCGGACCTCTTGATAATCTTGTGCTAAAACTTGATGTCTAAGCTAAATAATGATGAAAATGCTTTGAGCTTGGATCTTTACTGTCCCACGGCAATGTCACGAGACTGCTTCTCATTCATTTGAGTGAGATGAACTTGGGCATTGTAGTGCTAGTCCGCAACCACTCATGACGAGACAGCTTCCCACTTGCACAAAGGGATGAACTCGGTGTGGTTGAAAAACATAATAAAAATAACAAAATCTTTTGGCGGACAGTTTGATCCTCTCACATACACATGTCTAAAATAACCTTGTAATCCGCTGTAAAACTCTGAACAATGTTGAAGCTACAAGTGTTAAGTGCTTCCTTGAGACATGATGTATGGCCGTTATATGGGGTAGTTCACTTTTGTTTACATGTGCTAGCGCTAGTTTGATCTCCTGCTTATATTTGCTATGTGCTATCCTCTTTGGTGAACACCTTTTATATAATGCTTTAAAACTGGTCAAAATGCTTATGATTCATATTTCGTCTCATTTGATCAGTTTGAGCATTGGCCTTGTCTTGCGCCTGTTGTAATACATATGTCGTACCAACTTGAGCATGTTTTTATTCAACTTGCTATACTCTTGAAGCTTTGCATTTCTGCATCTCATGGCATTCATAGCATGTTTTGAAGGGGAGTTGTAGACTCTTTTGCTTCTATCTTGATAAGTGCATTTGTCAACAAGGGGAGAATATTTCACATATCCAGAGTGATTGCATACATTGGTGAGTGCATTTGCTAAGGGGGAGTTGCACTCCGAGATGCTTTGCTAGATGTGTTGAGCCTTTGCCTCTTCTGGAGGGTCTAGCTGTTTTCAGGTGCTTTATGCTTTGCTAGTGGTGTTGAGCCTGCTTTGCCTCTTCTTGAGGGCTAGCTTTCATTTTGCTTGGTCGCGTCGAGCCGTTACCCATGTCTTTGGGGACCAAGTTTTGATCAAGTTTTGCTTATTGCAAGTGACTTGTTTTCGGCTTCTCTTTGGCTTTTGGTCACTTGGATAAGTTGTCTCTGGACTCGTGTTGGTGTTGACAATGCACTCATCAAGGGGGAGATTGCGAACACATGGCTTTTCCATAGCCATTGTGTAGCGCTTTTATGATGAGCGATTGTCAACGTGCCAACACAAGTGGCGTGTGTGGGTGTGTCTTACTGACCGTGGCACACGGCTTCGTGTCGAAACAATGGTGTCTCTTTGGCTTGTGTTATACAGGTGTCGAGCTCGGAGACGGTAGTCGACGGTGCGGTGAAGGTCAAGTAGGGCGTGCCGTGCTGACGGACCGGGTGCGCTGAAGGGCGGACGTGAGGCTTGGACCGAGGGACCTTGAAGCCGGGCGGCTAACCGTGGTGGCTGACAACTGGGACATCGACGAGCGCAAGTGTATACAGCGGGGGATACGTACGGGCTACGCTACTCGCTGACGGTTTGGTGGTTTGTCCTCAAAACCATCGGCGATGGTTTGGTGGTTTCGCCTCAAAACCATCGGCGCGGGTTTCCTGGGTTTGCGCCTCAAAACCCGGGCGGAGGTCCCGATGCGGACGGACGGCACGTGGCGGCATCGGGGAGATCGCGTGTATGCGAGGCTACCGGTGAGGAGGCGCGGTGGCCGTCGGATCGACGAAGAAAATCTGGACGGTTTTACCCCTAGAGGGTATTTGGATTGTGTGCTTCATGTAAGGGCGTTTTGATCTTTTGACGAGCGCCTATATATATATGAGAAGGGGCTGGTTGGACAACTATCCTTGGAGGGTCACTCTCATTTGTGTTGTGTTGAGAGAAGGCTAGGGTTAGAGAGGTGTGGCTCTTTTATTGAGTTTTTTGTCATCCATAGCTTTGATTTGCTTGGAGTGGCTTGTAACCGGACCTCATGAAGTAATCCAAGGATCAATTTTCGTGCTCCACTTGTTCCCTCTCCAAATATGAGTTTTTCTATATTCTGTGATTTTCGGAGCTATTTTTCGGTGATTTTTGTTCGTCGGATTTGGCTGCGTTTTGGGGCAAGTTTCTTGAGAGCTTTTGGTGCTATGACAGGTGTGAACAATCTCACCAAGTGATTTGAATTAATTTCACACGAGCACCGAGAAATCGACCGATTTGTGATTTGGGGGAAAAGTGTGTTCTTGAGCTCGATCTCAGTTTCCCGGAGTTTGGTTTAAAATTGGGTGATGATTTCGTGGGAATAGCTCACCTCCTCCATTGTGATCATCTGAGCGAAGTTTGGGATCGAATCATACAGTTTTGATCGAGTTACTTCGATTTTTGGTGCTGGCTCTTTTCTGTCCAGAGTCGTCGGTCTGTTCTTCGTGTGTTCTTCCAGGCATAAGTTTTTGAGATGGGGTTGAGCATTTTGGCTGCTTGTTGGCGCTAGGACAAACGCTCCTAACTAAGCAAGCGCTGCAGCCCACTGGTCGGGCGACGTAGCTAGGACACCGGTGTTATCTCGTTCTTCCCATCAGTCTTCTCTCTGTCTGTATTTCTGTTCGTCTGTCAGGAACACTAGGTGAGCACTCAAGTATGAGCGCCATGAACCTCGGGCCCTAGTGCTCTCGGAGCAGTGCTGCAGGGCAGCTCGCCGTTCATCAATTTTCAGCAGTGCAGTGCGATTTGCTTGCCCTGTTCCTTCTCTTCGTGCAGGCCGACGCCGAGCACAACAGGCCACCGTGCATCAGGCACCAAAGCAGCTCGCCCATCTATCTATTTCTGCTACTGCTGTTTCTCTCCCTCCGCTCTGCCCTTCAGTTCGTCGATTCGTTCCTGTGTTTGCTTTGCAGTGCAGCAGCAGCAGTATAGACTTTTGCTAATTCCATTTTCAATTGGAAATTGGCGGCTTCTTTCATTGACCGCAGGTTTACAGAAATGGAGCAACTGCTTGTTCATCTCTATCTCAGGTAAGCAGAACAACAGGACAAACAGGAGCTCAGCAATTGCACTTTGCCAATTAACTCTGCTGGTCAGGCTCCATTCCAGGTTCAGCACTATATTCTTGATATGTTCTTTTCAGTACAACAGGAGCTCAGCAACAGATCTGTTTTAGCCGATTGTCATGAATCATGCATGTGAATATTAGAGTTGTTGCTTCAGAGTTCAGACCTTGCTCTTTCTAGCACTCGGCAGGAGTAGCAGCCTGGATAAACTCCATCTCTTTCGTGACATGTCACTCTCAAGCCATAGTGAATGAACTATCTAACCCATCATTAGCCAATCATTGTTTTATTAGTTTATTTACTTCAGCTTGCTACGTGAGTGCATATACTTGTGTTCTGTCCTTGCCTCCCAGTTGTACAGAGCAGCTGCACTTCGGCATTCAGGTAAGAAGGTAAGCAGTGTTATTTTCATTTGCTTCCACAGGCAGTCTATACAAATGTTCAGATCAGAATCTTCAGAGTAGCAGCGACCATGAATTATCTCAGTGACTAAATCAATTTCCTGTCTAAGCACTAGTTCATTTGTCTTCTTGACTTGTCACTTTGCTACAGGAAGTAATTGTTTTACTTGAGTAAGAGCACGTCGGATTTAGATGAATGGAGTTTCCAGTTCTGATTCTTCACTGTAGTGTGTGAGGGTGCAGATTGAATTTGGGAGGAGTTGCCTCTTGTTGGTAGGCCGTGCACCTTCGAGTGCCGAGCAAATCCAACCCAATATTCGTTTTGCAGGTATCTACTAATTGTGGCGATGCCCAGTTCTCACTGGTGAATTTTAGTGCGTTGTTTTTCTCGGCTGAGAATTTCCAGTTTCTTCCGCAGAGTGGTCGTTTGAGCTCTGATTCGATTTCTATCTGTTGTTTTGGCTTTGTGGTGTCCCGCTATATTCCTAGTGAACATCCACCCAATCATTAGGGTCAAGGACATCACGGTGTTTGCTGCGTTTGGCGGTGAATTTGGGACAGTGGCCTAAATATTTCAAGAAGAAAATTTACGGCTCCCATTCACCCCCCTCTAGTCACCGTTTTCGGTCCTTCAATTTGATGTGCCATAAGTGATGAGATGATCATGTATCAAAGGTCTTTTTTTGCGAAGGGAGTTAAACCCACAGCTTCCCCTAGCGGCTATGCAGTGGATTTTTTATTAGATAATAACTGTGGAGTGGGTGCTTTTGATGGTTTTATTAGAAACCAAATTTTGCTAGGGTTGTTGTGCTATGCTGGACAATCTGGTTGAATAGAAATGATATGGTATTTAACAATGAAACAACTAATCTTCAGGATGATGTTTTTGATCCAACAGTGGTCCATGCTGCATATGGATGAGAAGCGATAATTAATCATGGACGGCTGCAGAAAATGGGAGGATTTGGATATGGTTGTCTTTGCGAAGTTTGGTTGGAACTTCAGGAGTCGTATCGAGGCTTAGTGTTTTCTATTGTTTGCTGTGGTCACTAGTTGTGCTGAACCATGTTTTGTTTTCCAATGGTTGTGTACGCTTTGTGGCACTTGTTTGTATTGTGATTGCCATCTTCAGATGGTAGAGGCTAGAATTTTGTTCCATTATAAAAAAAAAAAAAAATAGATCAAAGTCATCCAGTCCTAAAGGGTGTGATGTGTATCACTCACTCTCTGAGGACAAGAGAATATAGCGGTCCATCAATCGATGACATAGAGGAAACAAAACCAGGAAACAAAACCAGCTGCAGAACACATTGTGGTCCTGATATTCAAAATGAGAAAAGAGGGAGATTGCGTGATTGTTAAGTGGAAGCCTGGTTGAATCAATGGCCATAAAAAATTAGAATGATGTAGAAGATGACAAGAAAGGTCACTACTAAATTACAGTAGGCATAGTAACTACAAAAGGTACCTGAATACCGGATTAGCTCCAATTTATACAAAGCAGATCAGAATGCTGCAGATGAGATCAGTGTGAGCAGATCAGAATGCTGCAGATGAGATCAGTGTGCCTCCATGCAAATTCCTCTGCTCCGAACAAGATCTATGAACTGCGTTACCACCAGGTCCACTTACTACCACCATCCATTTGTTGACTTCAACTATCTCCGGATGATCAGAATTATGAAGCAAGTGCGATGAGAAGTTGCACAGCTAGTAAGGTTGCAAAGATGAAAGGTGCATTTATCTGCACCTGCCACTTGTTTAAGCTGTCAACAGAGGAAGACCAAGGAGATGAAAAGCAACGACATGGAGAAACCAATCCCTAGCACCAAGAGAAAGCCACAAATGACGCTAGAACACCTGCAAGAAAGTAGAAGGAAAGTGAGGATGCAAAGTGCGTGCTCATTTATAAGAGAATAATCGAGGTCTTCAACTGGAATGGCTTAACCAAAAGCACGAAGGATAACCCATAAATGGGATTTTTTTTTTATAATAACCAATAAATGTGATTTAGGTGAACTGGAGAAGGTACCTGATTAGTTATTGAGATACTTCCCGATTCCGAAATCTGATACCCTTTATGGCCCAGTTGATGATGAACTTGAGATTAGCATACTGAGATGATGAAGAAACAGGGGAGCCAGTTGAAAACCCAGAGAGCAGTTGCTACTAATGTATCAGCTTTATTCCTCAGCAGTGACCAAATGTGTATCTACAACAGCGAGATTAGCTGCTAGGAAAGTGAACCAAAAGAACAGTGCCTACTGAATCTCTGTTCCTCCATTCATTTTCGTCATTTCTGAAGTTTGCAATGAAATCTTGCACAAAACAAGTTAGTATCTACAGATTCACAAATGTGAGCCCCCATACAACAGTGTTGGTTCTGATGTAATAACTAAGCACTGTCTGTGCAGTAGAACCCTAAGTAATCATGCATCTTGCTGAAGCAGTTTCTTCAGGTCACGACCCTTGAGTACTTTTCGAGATCTTCAAGAGTGAGAGGAAGGAGTTTAAACCAACAGATCACACGGCAACTCCTGCAAAGATCGAGTGGGGACAAGTAGAACAGCTTAACAGGTTAAATGGCTGCTTGGTTGGCCAAGGACTATGACTCAAACAGCTAAGCATGTAATTAATTAACAAGAAGTGTTACCATTAAATAAGAACTTGAAGGGCTAGCTGAACACGGAAATTGTTTTGCTACTGCTCCCAACGTGATCTCTTCGCCCAGTTTGTCCTACAGAAATGGTTACACCCTGTGACCAGAAAGCTTCTGCTTTCTCTGTCTCGCTCCCTGCGTTACCAGGCAAGTGCTGGACCTCAGAATATCTTATTATTAAATGGAGGCAACGAAGCTAATCATAGATAACTTCCTCAAAACAAAAAAAGAAGCTGATCACAGATAAGACCATACCTTGGAGACGTAAGAGCCGGCACACTAACCACAGTGTTGCAAAAACGAACTTCCACACCGAACAGGATTTCTTCAACCAGGTATGTCCAACAGAAACGGTGCATATCACTAGATCAGTCATGAAAGTAGAGAAGAAAGATGAACAAATCTAAACCCATTGAACCCTCCCAAGCAAATAGCGTACCGTGATTTCAAAGGGTGTAGAAAGAGTTTCCGCAAAAAAAAAAAAGGGTGTAGAAAGAGAAGCACCGGCTGGAAACACACGGCAGTCCCTAGCAAGCACCTAGTATACTACTCCCTCCGTCTCAAAATACATGACCTTAGAAAATCGTGTTTCCCTCGTAAACACGCTTCTCGAACATCATGTATAAAGAGACGGAGGGAATACCTCTACTCCACTTATTGGCCGGCACCACCAGAGCAAACCTCCAATGGAGGGGAAACAGCAGAGTTGATTCGGAGAGTGGAGGGCCCGACGACTTGACTCAGCTGCTGCACGGGTCAAGGTCTCCTCGGAGTTGGACCACGGCGCCGTACACCACTGCCGGCAGCGGGCCTTCTTGGTCGGCTCCATGCCTCCATTATTGTCCTCGGCTACAATGGAAAGGCAGCAATGGCAGTCTCGGTGACTGCAATTGATACGGGGCAGAGGTGGATTAATCCATGGCTACATTTTTTGGGGACGAATTATCAATAATGAGTAGGCGATGAACACGCGCACACAAGAATAATCCTTTGGTACAGATTACAGAATGCGTCGGCCAGGTTGTGTCTTCAGGCCACCGTCCTTGTTAACGAGACGGGCTTCGGCCTGCCACTGTCTCGTAGTAGTAGATAACAGGCCACGTGGGCTTCTCTAGGCCCAATAAGTAATTAAGGTCAAAGAGGAAATCTGTCTTACATTTTTTTTTTGAAAATACTCAGTCTTACATTTTCAAAATGCCGTGAAAGCCTGAGCTTAATAATTGAACAAAAGTCTTGGTCAGGCTATGTCAATCACTTATTAAGTCATCAATATATTGTTGGTCAGGTTGTGCGCGACTGATGGATGAGCTGGCTGGCCAGGAATGATAAGATAAAACACGTTTGAGCTGATAGCGACGTACTCCCGCCGTATCATATTTAGAAGTCATGTAGGACAGCGACATGGTCTCCAAAACACAACTTTGACCTCTTATTTTTACAAAAATATTTATGAAAAAATAATGTATGTATACTTTTATGAAAGTATTTTTCAAGACAAATCTATTTATATAATTTTCATATTTGCGAACTCAACAACTTAAAAGTTATTGATGATTTATATTCCCAATGTTTGACCCAAACCTTTGTCCAAAACGACTTCTAAATCCGATACGGAGTGAGTACTATAATAGCTAGCTAGCGTTGACCGTGGCACTGCTCTTGCGAGCCGAGTCACAAAGCAGAGGAAGCATTCATGTCATGCAGTCCATGCACGACACCATTCACAACCGCTCCATGATGGAGAGGTCATGTCAGAGCATCTGCAACACTACTATCTAAAACAGACTCACTACTTCTCTATTTAGGTAGCCACTCATTTTCATACTACTTATTTTTTTTGTTTGCTTTAGCAGTGCTACCTAAAATAGACCTTCTAAATCTGCCGCGAGGGAGCTCCTGGTCATGCCGGCCAAGGAGCGGTCGCTGGCTAGGTGCCACCGCATTGGGGAGAAGCAGCAAGCGGGACGCCACCAGGAGCTACGCCGGCGGGGGATGGATAGACGAACGGGCAAAGTCGCGTGGGTGGAGTCTAGAGCGAAGAAGAATCATTGGATAAAAGGGTAGGGGGAGTGGAGTAGAGGGGCGACATAAGTAAAGAGTTTTGAGGGGAAAGCAAAGAGAAGTAGCCGGTGTAGTAGAGGGCCCGCTAGAGTTGGGTTTTGACCCTAGTACCTAAATCCAGAACAGAGGATTAAGTAGGGGTGCTAGTGGAGATGCTCTTAGGACTCCGAAGACAAATGAAAAAGATCAAGAGTAACCCTACCCTGATATAAGCAGGCTAAACAAATAAAAATGGATTGATTAAGTTTTCAAATGTCAACCATTGCATAGCAACAACCTGGACAATATAAATCCTCAAATAGAATTGAGGGGCTCAAGTAGCGTACCGTCGTTTTTTTTATTAGTATTAGCAAATATGTCCATGCATGGATCCATTAGTCAATGGACTAAACTTCAGTCCCTACCCTATTTGGATAGAGGGACTAATGGCCATTTTAGTCCCTACTCTATTAGTCAATGGACCTCTCCATCGCCGGAGGGGAGCTCGCTCGCATGGACCGGAACCTCCCTAGGTGGAGCAGGCACCGCGACCTCCTCCATGGTTGTCATGTGGGCGAGCTTGGTGTGGGCCGGAGCGGCACTGCAGCAAAAAGGGCGTGCCGCACCCCGCGAGCCCTAGTTGGTGGCCGCATGTTGCCGTAGCTCTCCACCGCGAGCGAGCATAGACTCCTCGCCGGAGCTTCGCCGCTTGTGGCAGCGGCCTCCACGCCTGAGAACCGACGTGGCTGGCGATGGTGGCCTCGACAAGCAAGAAGTCGCCCATGAAACAAATCTATTATCTCAACGGGGGTTTTGTACGGTTTCATAGATCTAGGAAACAACGCCGATAGGTTTGGTGGGTATGAGACGTTTCTCTTCTCTCCTCCTCATTTCATGCAAAAATCTTCATCTACTGATGTGGCAGAAAACCCTCCATAAAATCCCATTAAGATTGGCCTACATTCACCGCTTCCTCTTTTCCCGGCTTCAATTTAAATAGGCATCACTCTGGCAGTGTTGGGAGTGATGTCCAAACAGTCTCTGCTTTTGACATCACTCTCATAGCACACTGCGGACATGTATCTGACGCAGCATGTGTGACATCAGATGCGCACCTACTCTGCTCCGCCGGTGAGTGGGACATCAGATGCACACGTATCGACGACTTGACTCAGCTAGCACCCGGGTCAAGGTCTCCTTGGACCACAGTCACAGTGCCGGCCGTACAACACTGCTTCTTGGTCGGCTCCATGCCTCAATTATTATCCTCGGCTGCAATGGAAAAGGCATACGTACTAGGCAGCAATGGTGGTCTCGGTGAGTGCAAAAATGAATGGAGCCCAGGCAGCTATGGTGGAAGTGGAATAGTCCTTGGTTACGTTGTTGGGGATCAACAATGATTAGGCGATGAAGCTGCAAGTTAAGCGATGAACAACAATGGTTTAGAGCAACATGCTTGTAATCTCTTGTTTAGCCAAGGGCCCTAATCCTTTCCTACATCAGAATGCGTCGGACTGGGTTAGTCTTAAGGCCACCTCCGCTAACGAGATGGGCTTCGGCCTGCTAGCATTTTGTACCAGATAAACAGGCCTTGTGGGCTTTTCTAGGTGCGATGAGGAATTGATCTCAAAGTGGAACCACTGTCTTATATATCCCAAAATGGCGTGAAAGGCTGAGCTAAATGCTTAATCGATCTAGCAATCAAAAAAAAAAAATGCTTAATCGATCTACGCATGAACTCTTTCTAAGTGAGCATATATGATTTGTTAGATTGTGCGCGAGAGGGATGAGCTGGTTGGCCAGGAATGATAACACATATACACAGGTAAACACGTTCTAGATGATGGCACTGCACTTGCGAGCCCAAGCAGGAAACAGACTAACAGAGTATGTAGACTCCATGATGAGCGAGGTCAAGTCAGGGCATCCCAAGACAAACCCAAAAGAACAGAGATTTTTTTGACGAATCCAAGCGAAGAGAGATTAACCGTGACATAAAACAATACCAGCAAATAACAATGTTTCTGCACGTTACATATTGACAAATGTCAAGCACGGTATGCAACCATACGTAAGTTTTGATAACAGAGCCGACGGAAGCATACCGCTGCGTTTATTTAACATAAGACATCGAACATTCGTGCAAGCATAGACATGAACGTATAGGCATAAATAGAACAAAGCATGCTGGTAGGCAGACGCTCTTCTCCTTGGCGTTCCCACGTCAAGAAGAAAAAGAAAAGATCACTAAAGGGACAACAAAAGAAAGAAGCAGGGACGCACAACCAAATTAATGTCAAACCAATTGGTATGTTCGTACCTTATGGCTGCGTTGCCCACCTAACCGGATGTTTCCCGTTTCCTAGGCCATGTGAAGACTTCGAAGTCTTCGCCATGGTATTTTTGACGTCGGTGTTTGAGCCCTAGAACCCACAGTGAGGACAGGTCTAACATATCTACGTCCAGCCACAGCTGCTCCAGACTACCCTATCCTAGCTCTCCATTTGGCTATGGGCTTTGATGTGGTACCTCCAACTTGTGAGCCGTTCATTTAATTATATCGAACGATTAGAATTATCTATTACTTCCTAGGAGATAATAGTTTACATAAGGAAAGTTTTAGATATAAATATCTCTTTTAGATCTAATCGATACATACATGATCTGTTGGATATGACAAATCTTTTTATTTTGACAACTTTAGATATAATGATATAACTTAATTAGAATTAACTAATTATTTTTTATACATCAGTAACTCAGGAACGCTACCTAACATGCCTATGTGCGTATACATATGCCCAACTTATATGCTCGACGTATTTCAAAAAACCACATGCAATTGATCAATTGATAAATTGATTGATCATTCTCCCATTCGTTTCAAAATACACTAAAATGGAATCAAAGAATGTTCGCTCTTGTGCCCTCCACCATTCTTGACAATGGCTTCGGCTCTTCCAAAAGAGCTCTACCAAAGATACCGGACCAAAGATAGCGTGTTTGAACTTAGCGGCCGCTATAGCTCTAGAATCTGCTGTTGTACGTATGACACTGTTACTAGTGCTAGGCCGCTATTCACTACTCCCTCCGTTTCAAAATAGATGACGTTATGGGATGCGTGCCACCAAATTTTTTCAACTTTGACTCGATTTATAGAAAATACGTGCAACATTTATATCTCCAAATAAATTTGTTAAAAAACTATATTCAAAGATCTTTCCAATAATATTAATAATGTATCATAAATAATAATATTTTTTTAATATATAATTGCCGGCAGTTTAGAAATATTGACTTCTCGGAAAGCGAGAATGACATCTATTTTAAAACAGAGGGAGTATGTCGATAGCTCAAGTGATGATGTGAATGCACTTTTGAAACATGATTTTAGGAGATAGACTTTCTGATTAAAAAAGGCAAGGGCATCTCCAACAGTTCCTCATATGCCTTGCCATCCTTCAAAATTTGGCAAAAGAAGGAAAAATCATTCTCCAACAGTTCCTCAAAGTGGTTTGCCAAAAATCTTCGCTTGCCAAATTTCTCATCCGCGCGCGTATTAATACGCACGCGAATACGACTTGGCATCGGTCCTTCACGCCCTCGTGTGCCTCTTCCCGCGCGGTGGTGGTGGGCGCTCGACGACGACCCGTCGTCAGTTCCGACGCTCTGCCAGAACATTGCCTCTGCCGCCGCAGCTGCTGCTGGTACCACCGCCACCTCGTCGTCCGCCCCCACCAGCAACTGCTCCTCCTCGCCGACTTCCGACGACGCGTCCTCGTCCTGCTGCCTCGAGTCCGCCGCCGAGTCCTCGTGCCCGTCGCCGTCCGCCTCCCCCGAGGTGCCGGAGATGCAGCAGCTGGACTTCAGCGAGGCGCCGTGGGACGAGGCCACCGGCTTCGTGCTCACCAAGTACCCGTCGTACGAGATCGACTGGGACTCCCTCCTCGCCGCCAATTAACACCACCGACCGCCATTGTTGGCTCTCCTTGGCTCCTTCCGACGACTACTACTGCGGCAGAGCTCGCCCGCCATGCCAATCGAGCTCGCGTGAACGATCAAGGTCGCGCGTGAGGGAGTCGGGGGCGCGCGAGGTGGGGTTCTACCGGTCAAGCCTTCCTCTTTTTTTTTTATTTGGCAAGTTAGATTTACATAACTGTTGGAGATGGCCTATTTTTCACTTGGCAAATTGTTTTACCAAGTTGCTAAAACCCATCATTTGGCAAGTGAGATATGAGGAACTATTGGAGATGAGGCAACCGAAAAACCAATGCCTCTCTAAATCAATTTTTATAGGTGGGCCTCCTATTGTCCACGTATATACACGAAACTGGTTCCCTCGGCCACCCCACTAACACCTCCCACAACCATTTCTCATCTCTTGCAGAGGCCCCTCCCCTAGTCTGGATAGGACATCCTGCAATCGGAAGTCCCTCGAGTGAACCATATGTCCCAATGGGCCCGGCCTACGACTCTACAAGGGCCCATCTGGAGTTGTGCGTGTAAAAGTCCCTCTAGCCCTTATGACTATGTCTGACGAGTATTAGAGAATATTTCGGTGTATTCTGTAGTAGGTAGGCACATTTATGTACAAGAAAATGTACGTAATTGTACCCAATAAAAGGGGGCTCGAATTCAATAATGGCAGAGATATCTGGGCTCAAAATCTCAAAAAAAAACCTTTACCTCGGTAACCGTGCTTTGTCGGGCAAAGGCCAGACCTTTCGGACAAGCTCTTCATTCGCCTAGGCCCGTCTCCCCTCTTAACCTTGTTGGGACACCCTCTCCCAACTTGGTCGTTTCTCCATCCGAGGTTGCTTGAAAAATTAGAATTTTATTTCGTTGCACGTACGTATTGTCAGGGGTGGGTATAGATTTAGCCACCTCTACAAATCGATATTAGAGGTTACTCTAAATACAGCCGCCTTTAGAAATACATTTATAGATGAGGCGACAGCTAAAGCCGCCTCAAAACAAAGGTGCATTTGTAGAGACAACTAAAAATAGAAGCTACCCTACTAAAAAATCTTGAGATGGTTAGATTTTTATTTTAGAGGCGAGGAACAAGGTCATCGGTGGCGGTTCCGTCATATCCGACATTGATGGTCCTGGCACTGAAGGCCAAATCTGGAGTAGTGCGATTGTTGATTGAGCTGTCTCAAAAAGAAGCCATTTCGTGACTGGTGCGGCGACAATGTTACCTGCCAAGCTTATCTCAAAGTGCAGTAGAATCACATTCTGTCGTGGGAATTGTGGTACCAATTTTCTAAAGTGTAGTAGAATCACATTCTGTCGTGGGAATTGTGGTACCTATTTTCTGTAGTGCCTGTTCAATCGCCAATTAGCACTCACTACCCCAGATTCAAGGATCAGTGCTGATTCCAGACCCCCCCAACACTGCCGGATTTTGAACCGGCACTACCATGTTGGCACTGATGTGGGGGGCAATATCAGTGCCGGGTCTTTTGACCCGACACTGATGCCCAAGAACACTGCCGGGTCGTATCACCACCCTGCAGTGTTCTACATAGCCATCACTGCCGGTTCAAAATAGTACCCGGCAGTGTTATGTTCAACAACACTGCCGGTTTAATATACCACCCGGCTGTTTTCTTCCAAATAACACTGCCGGGTGGTAACAAGACCCGGCAGTGTTATTTGGAAGAACACTGCCGGGTTGTAACTCGAATCAGCAGTGTTCTATATCGCCAACACTGCCGGGTTGGTTATATCGCCAACACTACCGGGTTGGTTTACAACCCGGCAGTGTTATTTGAAAGAACACTACCAGGTTGTAACCCCACCCGGCATTGTTCTCTTTTCGAACACTGCCGGTCTGTTTTTAAATCCGGCAGTGATCTGTTGAGGGAACACTACCGGGTTGCATACCAACCCGGCAGTGATACGTTTTTTCCTATTTATTATTAGCAAATTATAAAATTATTATTTTATATATTTTTAATTAATTTTTGGGATCCGATTGTAGTTTATAATCTAATCGTACACGATACTATTAAACATTACAAGTGTCATGGTTACAATGAAACCAAAGTATTTACATTATCCATAATGAGACACGCACTATGTCACAATTCTACAAGATCCTACACTGCGATCAATCTATCTTTGTATTGTACTACCGCCGCCTTGCTCGCTGGAGTACTGCCCTTGGTGATCGAGAACATCCCGTTCTTCGAGACAACCTCATCCATGATGAAGCCTGCTAGCGCTTCTTGGAATCCTCTGATCTCAGGTTCCAGCAGCCAGTCGACCTCCTCCTCCTTGCACTGTAGTCGAAGCAAGATGCATGATGTGTCAGAAGCGCACAAATTAAATGAGAAGGGAGACCCTAAATTAAAAAATACATAAGAAGGGAAGCATACACAGCAGTTCATCTGATGTCGGGGTTTGCCCGCTGGCGAAACGGTACATTGCCCACATTACGTACAACCCGTTGACGGTAGATAACTCCTATTTTTAACTGTCAAAAATAGCTAAGAAGGGCATAATTGTAATACCACCATAGATTTAGGGGTTTAACTGATAAATTTCTACGAGTTTTGGTGAATATCTATTTCTACAGGAGGTTATCAGAAAAGAGCCAAGGAGGGCCCACATGTTATGTTTACATAGAGACAAAACGGCTACATATAAAAAAGAATAATCTAGAAGACACCAGAAGACGGACCCCATGAGGGGGAGACCCACCTGTCATAGGGGCTGGGCGGCCGCCCCCCTCTGGGCGCCCGCCCCCTTTCTGGTGGCCAATGGGGCTGAGTCTCGTGGATCGATGACATGGCACTTCACACAGATTGACGTGGCACTTCACGCGGATCGATGACATGGCGATTACTTCATGGCTACTCCACCCAGGCCTATATATAGGAGACGCCCCTAGGGTTCCCCCTCATTCCATTCATTATTCATCACCTCTCTAGAAAATTAGGGCTAGACATTCCAATGTAGTAGACTAGATCTAGATGAGAGTTAGGGAGAGCAGAGCTGCGCTCCAGTTCTAGAGAAGTCTTCAGAGATTTGGTATGTCTTTGTATCTATTCTTTGCAAGACTTATGCTTTAATACATTTATCTTCTCTATTTACTTTTATGCCTATCTTGTGATTGTTTAGTATAGTTTTCATACCTTAGCATAGGATCTCCTCTCGCATCGAGTGCTCTAGTTATCCTAGGTAATTAGAGTAGTAATCAAAGGTGTAGACTTGGTGTCTAGACTAGAGGTTACCTGAGATTGCACCCAATCCTGCGGATTGTTGTGGTAGCCCCAGGGTAGTGACAGCCCTGATGGCCGACGTATTCCACCTTGTTCGGGTTGGTGTTTGTAGGACCGTAGGCAGACCTTCCTAGCCCCCTTCTCATCCCTTTCTGTGGCTAGTGCTCTGATGTCCTGAAGTGCTACTGTGTGAGTGCTATAACTATCCATCCCCTGTTATCATAGAACTAGAGTAATAGAGAAGTGTTTAGGAACCTTGATCTCTCCCGTTGTCCTCTCGCTATAGCTATCTACTCATTTATCTTAGAATTCTCCTATGTGTACTTTTATTCATATATCCTATCATATATCATTTACCCCCTACTTTAGTCTAGTAGATTTACTAAATTAGTAAATACATGATGGCGAATTATCAGATTCTTTAACCCTTGCTTCCCTGTGGTAAAATATAAATAACGATACCTAGATACTCCCGGTAAAATACTACAATGGTATGTTCTGTGCGCTTGCGAAAACCTTCATATTTCAGTTGCACTTAATTTATACCAACAAGCATTTTTGGCGCCATTGCCGGGGAAGCAATTTGGCGTAAAGATTTTGATAATGATCTTGATGTCTCTAATTTAGTGTATCACTAGCTTTAGTAGGATTACTCCTTGTTCTCGTTGAGTTGTGGAATAGACAGGACAAAAGATGTCATTTCGACCTTCTAGCAAGTTTCCACAAGAAAAGAAAAAGACATTGAAGAGCCTAGGGTGCCTCAACATTCAACATTCATCAACACTGGAACCCTGCCATCTCACAGGTTTGCGTATACATATATATTATTTCGAACCATGTGTAGATTGGAGAAAAGGTCGTCGTCACAAAATTCAACTCACATGTCAAGTGATGAAATTAGAAGCTGCACCACTCACAACCATCTTATGAGTCATGGTAACTATGGTCAAGAAAAGGTGAGATAGTCTTGCTCATGGACTTTAAATTTATGAGTAGTTATCTTATAAATTCTTGCATCCCACCGCATGTTTACTTTTGAGAAATTCATGCATACAATCTACTTATTTATATTTGCTCATCCATTGCATGTTTAGTTCCTTGCATGCATTCTTGTCAGCTGCATCTAAAAATAGAAAAAAATCCTCACCATGATCATGCTCCGTCATCTCCATTTGAGTAAATATCTGTAGTGCTCTCCTGCTACCTTTGTTTGCTATAGTATGCTTTGGTTTTGAAGTGCTACAATTGAGTACTTCTATGGGCTTTTAATATAAGCGTGGTGCTTAGGTTAAACAGTCCTCCTTAATCCAATTAGACATGGAGTCTAGTTTGGTTATTGAACTAAAATTGTGCTTTAGTAGATATTGGTTATTTTGTTGGATGAACCCCTGCAGAAAACTCTCAAATCCAATTCGGGTAAGTCAAGAGATGCTCTCACATTGGAGATGAAGCAAGGCATATGATGAACTTCAACAACTTTGCGCAGAAGACAACAGCTCATTCCTCATCCAAGGAAGAACTGTAAGTATCAAAGATCACTCACTTTGTCTTTTGTTGCAAGTTACCTTTGCCTTGAATCATGCTAGAGTATAGAAAACAAATAAAAATCTGTTATATGATAAATAGAATCTATGCTAAAATATTCCTAAAAACCATCCTTTCATTAGCATAGGTGAAACCCAAATAAATTGTGGACAACAACCCCATAGTTTGAAATTGTTGCAAGCCTTCGGGTATGTGTCCGCTAACATTTTGCAGGAAAGAATTTATGATGTGCCTGTTCATGGATTGGCATCACCTGCCCAGGCAACACTTCAGTAATAAAGGAGATGAGTGCCATACACAAGATCTATATCAACAACACTTGACAAAATAAGTGGATGAACAAGACGACAAGCTTGAGAAGCCTTGAAGACATCATAGCATTGAGCCCAAAACTCGAGCTAGGATGCCGATGAGGAGCAGGGCGCAACTCACCTCATTTTAGCCAATCAAAGACCTGCTCTTATTGTTCTTGAAGACACTATCTTGCATGTCGGCGGCGAGGACAAGGATGACATGATAGCATGCATCCTTGTGTCAATTAATCACCAATCAAGGGTTGATTACCGACCAAGCCTTGAAAGACCATGACTATGGTTACAAGATGATGTCCCTAAGCCATTGGAGATGAAGCCTGCATACAAATATTAATGAAGCTCCTTCTTGATCATTAAGACGGATGGAGTATCATTAACTGAACAACTCTTCGCCATGCCGCTAGAAGACAAAGACCATCAAGGAAGAACTTGAGTCTACGTCTCCAATGAACATCAAT
This sequence comes from Themeda triandra, assembly GCA_018135685.1. Taxonomy (NCBI): domain Eukaryota; kingdom Viridiplantae; phylum Streptophyta; class Magnoliopsida; order Poales; family Poaceae; genus Themeda; species Themeda triandra. The sequence continues at coordinate 68,120 of JAENPR010000755.1, read as the reverse complement.
TTGTCAACCAAGACTCAACAAAAATCAAGAATGGTTGATGAAAGAAGATCATGCAACTGTCTGTATCCTCATCTCCTAGATTGGACGGTCCAAAGAAAAATAGAATGCAAAGGAGAGATCTTTGCTCAACGGACCTAGAATCAAGAGCCCTCTCCGACAGATTTAAGAACAGAGGACAAACTGTGTCTAAGGACATGGAGTTACAACACACTTTGAGGGATGATTCAACACTCACACTTGGCTACAAGTGTGATGAGCGACAGCAAGGCTCAAGCTTGGGGGAGGAAGGCAGCCGACTCCTCTAATGATGATCCAGCAATGCTCTTCCTCTTCTCAAGCCCCATCACTCTGGCACGTTGGTTTGCAGTCCCTCCACTCAATTACTTTCTCTCTATAAGTTTAAATGTTTCTATAGATGTCATTTTTTGCAAATCAAACTTAAGAAAAAATAAAATCAATCCTCAAGAGAAGAAGTAATGGTGAGTAAATATTCTATGCTAATTAAAATGTTTAAGCCAACTTTTCTATAGCATAGAATATGACCTTTAGCTCTATGACAACACTGCCGTAGTTATTATTTGTACATTCCTTCGGGTATGTATTATCCACTAATCCTCTGCAGAGAAGAAACAATGAGTGGAGCAAAAGGTCTGGACACAATGAAAAAAGAGAGGAAGGAGAAAGAAGGAGTGCAATTCTTGAAGACAAGATGCTCATGAACAAGTCAAGGAGAGAGGTGAATCGAGCAAGGCAAACTCCTAGAAGAAGAAAAGGACCACTAGAAGCATCTACTCTTCATCACAGGGTGCTCCAGTGATAAAGGTAACATCTTAAGGTAAGTGGTCATTATTTATAAAGCTTTACCTTGACTCTGGTATGCACCTAAAGAAAAGAATAAACATGTTCGAGTTACAACTTGCTTGATTTAATCTTACTAACTCAACATATCTTGTTTCTTAAGCTTGTTCATAACATCGCTCTCTTGATTTCATAGTCATAATTAAATGAGCTGAATGTTGCATCTTTGGGAGATGATTGTCTTAATCATGAAAATATTTGATATATCAATATAAAGTTGACAATCCTTTCGTTGTTTAAGCAATTCCACTCTTTTTGACAAAAGTGTTCAAATGCTACATTCATGGTCATCCTTTTGATTTTGCCACCCATAAAATGAACAACAGACATCAATCTCATCATGTTCAATGTGCATAAGGTTAGAGAAGAATGAATAAGGTTTTGGTTCTGTTGGTGTTTTTCCACCAACAGGACCCATGCACTTGATCTCTACCTTGTCTTTGCAAGCAGGACACACCTCGAGCAAAATGTAGGGGAGTTAGTTGACTCCTCAAAGTCCTACAAGTGAAGTTCTGAACCTACAATATGCATACTGAACAAGATGCTGCCAGCTTCCACAATTAAAACTTCAATTCAAATTGCTGGACAAGCAAAGAACATGGGTGACACCTTCCTCAGAGTTACCATCTTAAGAGGTGCCGTTATCAAGGTCTCTACCTTTGGGATCAAATGATGCACTTAAGGAGTGAACATGCCGAGAAGTCCTATACGGAGGACATAAATCAGCAAACCCTCACCAGGGAGGTAAACTTGGTAGTTATCCATATTTCCCTTTTTTGGCATTGCATTAATTACTTTCTCATTTAGCATATCTACTTTCCCACATTATCATAATCAATTTAGGTTGCATATTCACTTTGCTAGATCTCCATTAGAAAAGAAAATAAATATGTTTTGCATTGCATCTTAAAACTGTTAAGCCCCATGTGAATAAAATTATGGCATAAAACCCATAAGTCTATTTGTTGTGGTGGCATAAAAATAAAATAAATTTGCATTCATCATTCTTTATAATTTCTTGCATAGTGTAAAAGTACAAAAATATTGCTAAAGAGATCCTGCTAGACAGATACATATTTTTAAGAGGTTCTAGATGCCTAAGGCTTAGAGGTTTATCACTAACACTAAATCAAGTTCCACAGTCATCATCATGAGCACTCCGATGAAGGGGAGTACACCTTCACTGCCTATCAACTGCATCAAGCAAGACTATGTCAATATCCAGCTTGGGGAGAGCATCCCCCATGTATCCAAACTAAGTATTTTCTTCTCTTAGTTTTACCTTTTTCTTTATGGGTTTTCTTATTCAGTAATAATGGTCTAAAATAAGTAAAGTAAAATAAAAAGGGTGTGTCTAGTCTGTTTGATCTTGGTTTTAAAGAAGTTGTTAATAAAAGAGGACTCTCTGCATAATCTCTTGCATGAAAATGATGAATAGTTGCTCTACCGTAATTCCTTTCAAGTACCTAGTTTTCAACCTCAAACTCTCCCGAGTTCTTGGACACAACTATTTTGATCTAACATTTGCTCTGAACCTAAAACTTATGGGTAGCGAATGCTTGATCTAAGTCTAGATAGTTGGCGAATATGATATGGTAAGGTCTGAGCTGCTGTTTATCTTGTTCCTAGAGATGCTAGAGTTCTGAAGAATTTATCTTTTGAAAATTAAAATTACTGCATGATGAGTTCCCGTATGACGAGAGTTTAAATTCCTACCACAGCCATATACATGCTTATAGACTAGGAGAACTTCCATTGATACAGTTGCTGCTTGTGAGCATTGAGTATGGTCAAGCTATGTCGACCCTTACGAATTGGTCATGCGATTAAAATCAAGATCACATACACTCCACCCATATATGCTGCTTCTACCCTGGAAGTACGTATCCACATACTTTCCATTTAGACACATCCCAAAATTGTTCTACTCCTACACTGGGAGTGAGCATAAAAAATATCCCTTCATCCATTGTTAGCCCCTTTTGTTATGCAATAAAGCTCCAAATATTCTTGTTGCTACCTCCTATCAATATAGCCAAAAAGAGACTTAGGTGCTCTAAAAAGAAAAAAAAAGAAGAAGAAAAAAAAAGAGAAGAAAAAAGATAGAAAAAATAACATATGTCCCAACATAGAGTGGTCTTTGAGCAACCCAAGTTCTCCCCAAATTCTTCAAAAGTTCAAGAGAGGTATAAATTTCTTCAAGGAGCATAAAGTAGAATTAGGTATTCACCATTGTCATCCCTTTACCCCTTCATTTCTACTTGCATCTATCATCATCACCATTTGCCATTATCACCATATATCCAATTAACCTATATACTTAGGACCGCACACATGCACATCTTGATTTGACTGTATGGCTAGACTCATTCCTCTGGATCCATGGTTTGACTATGCAATATATGTTTGCAAGTATGTATGAGCTGTCTCCCCACCTATGAGCTCCACATAAGCCTATTAGTTGTAGGGTGAGAGAGAGAAGGCACAATGTTACTTTGTCTTATGCCAAAAATATCACATATCTTGAGAGAAGAGAGAAGGTGTACACCATTAATGCCTTGGTAAGGATCCATAAATACCACAAATGAGAGACTTGAGAGGGTCATATAAAGGAATCTCTGAGTTTTATTTGAAAATTTACAAAACTCTAGAATAATGGTTGATCAACGAGCTAGAAACATGGCACTTGACTTAACCATACTGTCTTTCAACTGCTCCAGACCCAAGTGACGGCTACAAGCCCCATGGTAGAAGGTAATATGGGTGAGTTTGAAAGTCAAAATAGTTGTTCCAATCCGGAGGAGAATTCTTGTTTGAACGCATGTGTACTTTTGAGGTGTGAAAGCATTGTAGCAACTCCTGATCCATCACTGAGTTTATCTTTGCTCAGGGACGAGCAAAGGGTAAGCTTGGGGGAGTTTGTTGATGGTAGATAACTCCTATTTTTAACTGTCAACAAATAGCTAAAAAGGGCATAATTGAAATACCACCATAGATTTAGGGGTTTAACTGATAAATTTCCATGAGTTTTGGTGAATATCTATTTCTGCAGGGGGTTATCAGAAAAGAGCCAAGGAGGGCCCACATGTCATGTTTACATAGAGACAAAACAGCTACAATATAAAAAAGAATAATCTAGAAGACACCAGAAGGCGGACCCCATGAGGGGGAGGCCCACCTGTCATAGGGGCTGGACGGCCGCCCCCCCTCTGGGCGCCCGCCCCCCTTTTGGTGGTCAATGGGGCTGAGTCTCACGGATCGATGACATGGCACTTCACACGGATCAATGATGTGGCACTTCACGTGTATCGATGATGTGGCGATTACTTCATGGCTACTCCACCCAGGCCTATATATAGGAGGCGCCCCCTAGGGTTTCCCAATCATTCCATTCATTATTCATCTCCTCTCTAGAGAATTAGGGCTAGACATTCCAATGTAGTAGACTAGATCTAGATGAGAGTTAGGGAGAGCGGAGCTGCGCTCCGGTTCTGGAGAAGTCTTCAGAGATTTGGGATGTCTTTGTATCTATTCTTTGCAAGACTTATGCTTTAATATATTTATCTTCTCTATTTACTTTTATGCCTATCTTGTGATTGTTTAGTATAATTTTCATACCTTAGCATAGGATCTCCGCTCGCATCGAGTGCTCTAGTTATCCTAGGTAACTAGAGTAGTAATCAAAGGTGTAGACTTGGTGTCTAGACTAGAGGTTACCTGAGATTGCACCCAATCCTGCGGATTGTTGTGGTAGCCCCAGGGTAGTGACAGCCCTGATGGCCGATGTATTCCACCTCGTTCGGGTTGGTCTTTGTAGGACCGTAGGCAGACCTTCCTAGCCCCCTTCTCATCCCTTTCTGTGGCTAGTGCTCTGATGTCCCGAAGTGCTACTGTGTGAGTGCTATAACTATCCATCCCCTGTTATCATAGAACTAGAGTAATAGAGAAGTGTTTAGGAACCTTGATCTCTCCTGTTGTCCTCTCGCTATAGCTATCTACTCATTTATCTTAGAATTCTCCTATGTGTGCTTTTATTCATAAATCCTACCATATATCATTTACCCCCTGCTTTAGTCTAGTTGATTTACTAAGTTAGTAGATACATGATGGCGAATTATCAGATTCTTTAGCCCTTGCTTCCCTATGGTTAAATATAAATAACGATACCTGGATACTCCTGGTAAAATGCTACAATGGTATGTTCTGTGCGCTTGCAAAAACCTTCATATTTTAGTTGCACTTAATTTATACCAACACAACCCACAATCGTTGTTCGCCTGCGGCTGCGCCAGAGTCGGCAAGTTCATACGATAGGCCTCGAATGGGGGCGTCGAGGGCAGCAGTTTATCCTTGACCCTATCATATATATACATATAAAGTTTAAAATACAAAATATTAGAATATATATATGATATATATTATATATGAGATTAATAAAAAAATAATATGCTATCAGGTTAATTCACTTACCGATCGAGAACACGGCGTAGGTGATCGACCACCTCAAGTACTCCATTCTTGGAGTCCCAAACCTCGATACGATATTTGAGAGTCTTGATATCCATGAGAATGAAATGTCCCCTGCAAATCAAACACACAAATGTCCAAGTTCATCAAATTCTTATAACAACAATAACAAGATACACTATTAAAAAATAATGGGAGCTAGAACGTACCCAATGTTGTAGGCTAGCAGAATATCGGTTTTGCCTAGTTTCAAGAAACCAGTCATAGCCTCCTCCACCGTGTCTACCGTGTCTACAACCTATATCCTGGGTCGCCTCTACAGCTTTTCATGTGGACTTGCATTGGATCTAGGAATCCAACATGAAATAATTGGCACTTGTCGCAGAAACATGCAATCCACCTGCAAAAGCATGTGTGAACATGGGAAATATATATATGTGTTACAGTGTGAATGATAGTTTATTCAGTGAAGACAATAATGAACTGGGTATAGGGTACGTACAGTGTCCACAACATCATCATTTGACTGTCAAGGTCACGCCTTTGGTAGAGATGGAATAAGTCCTCATATAAGACATGATACCATAATTCTGTGGAGTTGCAAAGCCACGGCACATTGGGGACTATAACGACTTCGAAACCAGAGTACTTCCCGGTCACTGAGTCGAAAATGTAATATTGATGGAGCTGGCGCATGTTTGTGGATAGTTCTCTCATTTCACTATCTTTTTGCATCATAGGATTCCCAAGTTCGAACTTGTACGTGACTTCCGCCATCTCAAATTCCATGTCGGTACTATACTGCGTCTCAGCCTTCTGATAGTCGAAGTTCAAATTATTTTCCAACAACCTATTTATCTCCAACTTCCTTTTCCACAACTACTCGCAGACCCTTTGTGTATTCAGAGGGTGACTGTCCTGCTGCTCGATGTCCTTGACTTTCATCCACTTAGGAAAATCAGTAATCCTGCGGAACCAAAAACCGCATGACTGCGCGCATTTCGCACTGTGCCGACCAGAGCCCTCTGTTTGCTTCACATCATCCAACAGCCTCTTTCATTTGTTATTATCTACTGAGGCTGACGACGTTCCCGGCTGGTTGCTAGGGTTCTTCTTAGCACGTCTATTTGGTCGAGGCTCGGATTGACGATCAGAGGCACGTGATGTACCCTGACTTTGAGCTTTTCCTACTGGAGCCTTTTGGGAAGGAGGTTGTGAATGTGAGGTGCTCCGAGTTGGATGTTGTTCTGGCAGGGAAGGCACCGCACTACCACGAGGAGGTGACTGTGGTGGTGGCGGTGGAGGTGGCGACTGTCGCGGTGGCGGTGCAACAACACGAGCAGGTGATGATGGCGGTGGCGGTGAGGGTACAACATTAGGAGAATTCTCTATCCGAGGTGAGGGAGAGAGGGCTGCATGATGAGGTGAAGAAATATGAGAGTCATCTCTGGCCCCCATCGGTGACCACTCATCATCGTCCTCTTCATCCGAGGAGGCTGGTGATCAAGTTTGATGAAGTGCTTGCGCCAGGCCACATGAGCTCCCTTGTGCTGACCACGATACAGCCTAGCTGCCGATATGGGGTGCTCAATCATTATCTTGTTATACTTCCTCTCAAGTATAGTGTCAATGCTGACGTGGGCATAGCCTTGTGGAATGGGTCGACCATTAATGTTCCAGTCTTTGGTAGGCCAGGCCTGCTCGGTAGCCACCTTGTCTGTTGTCCACATCTGGTGGACGTACAGCCAGACATTAACAGGTCCAGTGTTGTCATCCACCAGATGAGGCGCATTCGCCTCCAAGTCGTCCATAGGGGTTGAGCCGCAGCTACTACGACCCTTGATTAGTGGGCTTGCAATAGCATTGTCTTCGTTCACTGTAGAAGGAGGCAGTGCATGAGGATGTTGTCCCCTTTCGACCTGCAATCGTCATTCAACTTCTGCGGCGACCATGGATGCAACTTGAGCTTGAACTCTTGACTCCATCTCCTTGAACCGGCTCTCTTCCTCTGCTTGTCTTTGCGCTTTCCCCCTCGCGCGTTTACGATAGGAGTCCTGATCATCCTCGAATGCTGCAGACCAAGGATAATTGCCGACTCCTCTCGTGCGACCCGGGTGCTCCTTGTTACCTGGTACCTGGGTGAGCACGTCATTCTCCCTGTCTAAAACATGGTGCCTTGATCTTACCTCCCGGTGTGCTACTATCACCTTCTGGATGATCTCATTAGTCAAAGCCGAACTAGCGCTGTTAGCAGGCACTGTTGGATTGTTCTGGGTCGAAAGGGTCCCATCCAGGTCGTGGCGTGCCCCCCATAGCCATGCTGTAATACATAGATCTAGGCTCCAAGAGACGGTCTCTGGCTCAGTCCCTCGTTGTTGGCACTTAGCAAAGTCCTCATCAAACTCTACCAGCTTACTGGGGTAGCCACGCGAGCCAAGACGATGAGGATTAACCGATTTATGAGAGTTCATCATATTTTTCTCGCTCAATTCTTTTGCCTCCTCAGATAGCTTATATTCCTTCAAGGACTCCCAAAATGGCTTCTGCTTCTCATAATTTTCAGAAAAGGCTACCATAATAATTGAAATAAACAATTACAATTTCAAAAAAAAGATAGTCATTACACACTACATGTCGATGTTCTAGTAGACCCCAATGTTCATGGAAAGTTCATCACAAATCGTGCCTATCCTTGAATTGTCAAACTTCAGAATCGATCAAGTGTAGGTCTCCAATACGGAATCACAGATCAAATCTAAGGTAGAGCAACAAATTAAGTAATGCACTCTCCCTCGCTTCACAACTACGACGACAGGGTCTACTAACAACAATTAACGCTGGCGAAATCGGTGGGGCAGGTCCCCTCGTTGTCACATGCAGCTTTGCCTGGAATCCTTTTGTAGTGAGTGTTGGCCATTTATCAGTAAATTTCTAATCATAGCCCGATCTATCTATTGCCTGGTTTTCAAAACTACACCCTGTGTTGGTTAAGTCACTGTCCTCATCCTATAAGTGTTATAAAAAAATAGTTGTTAAAACTAAATTTTCCAACACTAAACAAAAATCTCAATATTATGAGTTTGACTTGAACTTTACCACATCATCTTGGTTGTTTTGAGCAAGCCTTGCACAATACCCACGGACATAATTACTATGATCCTCATCGCCCGAATCATCTAATCTTGCTCATCTTTAGCTTTCATTATCATGGTGGACAGTGTAGGTATAGTGTACCCAATATTTGCAAGCTTGTTTACACATTCCTTTATAGCTTCTCTAAGATTTGTACAACATCTGTACCCACAGGTGCGAGGATGGAGAATAAAATTCGACATTGCCATCTTAATGGCTGATCAGCAGGATGAAAGGTCTCAACATCCAATGCTTCAACATCGAAATGATTGATTAGTGTCTCCCTAAGCCAAACAATTGGGTCAAGTACCTATGATACATTTAAGAAACACACATATGTATAAATATCAGAAAAATAATTTCTACAATGATATTTGACACATGTTACTTTATTAAAAACATATGGAGTTGCTTACTATTTTGGGAAAACGATCGTACATCACACTTGAATTGAATAATTCGGGACGACGGATTACATAGCCGTTGTCCCCTATGACTTTCGGCAGAGGAAGAGGAGAACATCTAGCCATCCCTGTCACTAGCTAGAAAGTCTTTGTATATCAAAATTGTATGTACATAAATTGGAAACTAAAGTTACTTTATCAAAATTGCATGTCTATAAAAAGTCACCATTATAGTCAGGCAAAACATCGAATAGCTAAGGGGCATATTGAGAGGGTGCCGCTCACCGTGTACACCGCGGAGTGGCTGCTCTCGCGCGCTCCTGAGGTGTGATGGTGCCGTGGAGAAGGTTCTGTTCAACGCTTGTAGCCTTGATGTGACGGCCGGAGTCATGGAGGACCATGGGCAAATGATGGTGGCGCGGCCCGTGGACACGGGGCTGGTGATCGGCTTCAGGCCGGGGCGACCCCGTGCCTGCGAGCCCTTATAAAGGGATGGCAATATCACTGCAGGTTAGAAAAAAACCAACAGTGATGTGGGTCATCACTGCCGGTCTATAAGGCCAACCCGGCAGTGATCAGCGTCATCACTGCCGGAATTTAACAGCAAACCGGCAATGATGATGCCCATATATGTTGGTTTACAATAAACCCCTTTTATAGCACTAATGAATAGGAAACTTGTATATTTCTACGTCCAAATGGCTTGAAATTTTTTTGCCAATCTTGTACACTTAAATTATGGCCCCACATATGATATGGTGTTTTTCTGGTAATTATTTGTATTATTATATTTTTCTTTTTGCATATTGAGGCACACTATGATAAGTTATAGATTGAAAAAACTAGAATTTTGCCTCCACATCCACAAAAACTTGTCTCCTAGGGCACATGAGACCTTTTGGAAAAGTTTGGCACCATTCGGATCTTTTCGGGGTGGCCTCGGTTCAAACTATAATTACTCGGTGAATTCACGTGGAAATTCAATTAAACTTGAAAAAGTAGCAAAACAATCCAGAAAAATCTCAAACTTGGTGCATGCTTTTATGTGGCATGTGCAATCCAGAGAAAATATTTGAGACCAATCCGACGTCAAAATGTATATGAACCACAGAAACCTAATGATACTTTGTGAAGCATGTATTCTCTAGCTATGTCAAAAAGTCATGGAAATATTTGGGCAAGCATTTAAATAGAAATTATGACTGCATCCAAGATCCTAGGTTTTTCTGGTAAATATTTTTATTATTATAGTTTTCTATGTGTTGAATGAGACAAAAGACGCTTAGTTACTTCCCGAAAACATTATAATTTTGCATCAACCTCCACCGACATTTGTGTCTTAGGTCAAATGAAACCCTATGGCAAAGATTGGCACCATGCCAGATCTTTTTTGGTGTACTCTCAGTACAACCTATAATTACTCGGTGCTATGATGTAGAAATTCAATTAAACCTTAAAAATTAGCAAATCACTTTAGGAAAATTCTAAACCAGGTGTCTCCTTCACCCAAGACACGTGCAAGGCTGAGGAAAAGTTTGAGGCCAATATGGATGACATAGATGACAATAATTAAACGCACAAGCCATACAAGTTAAACTACAACATTTTAAACCTAGATAAATGAACACTAATCACTATCGAAATCGGTGCCGCCAGGGATCGGGCCATTCACTTCGGTCCACTTCAGTAGCCATATATTGTAGTTGATGTCTCCGATCATGTATCCCCTCTCAGTATCGATGTACAACAGTGCATGTACGATTGCATTCTCTCGTGCCATGTGAGACACAGCGTTTGGTTGATCGTAAACGTCACCTACTGAAACATCATCGTCCTTGCGAGTGAACCTTATGTAGAACTGTGTGCCTGCTCCAGTCTCCTGGCCATTGTTACCAACCCAATCCTAATCGTACCCGAAATGGTCAGTAGCTTTATCTAGAATGGCCATCAGGCCATATGAAGCATGGGTAAGATCCTGGAGCCAAATCTGCAAGTGGAGAAAATAAAGATAACATTATTAATAAAGACCATATAATATGAACGACTGAATTGTCAATATATATGTTGATTTTTACCACATCATGAGTGTAGTTCTGCGCGTTCCATTGGCTTATTGCTGGAACAGTGTAACCACCGTAACACAAAGATAGCTCCTTGTAGTACGAGAAATCAGGCATAATGTAGCCAACTTGTCGAAGCGACTCTAAACACTATTTGACGGCAATGACTTGGGCGAACCTCATGGAATGGCACTGCTCCCTCATTAGGTGTACAAAGTGAGGGGGAGCATTTGGGACTTGGCTGCTCGAAGGGATGGTAAAACTCATTTCACACTGCCAGCGCCAAGTATTGGGAACAGGTCTCGTGTGCACTTCGAAGTGCTCGGCATGGAGCCAGCTAAGTGCGTCATGCAGCCACTCTGCTAGGGATATCAACTACGATATACAAATGCAATGCAACAATAATATTCAATAATATTAATAAACTAATTATACTTATTTGTTAGCATAAAAAAAGATGTTGAAAAATATTTCATACAATAGCCGGCGCAGGGAAAACCGGAGCGGGCACATCAGGAGCGAATGGCTGATCACCTTGGTGGAAACCCGGTTGCCGTGGTGGCGGAAGGGGAGGAGGTGCGTTCATGAAACCTGATCGATAAAATTTAACGATAAATATAGGCACTAAAATACATCCAAAGCAAGTATAATGAACCTAAATAATCAAATGCAAGAAATATATATAAATATGTACATATATATGTAGAATGAAAATAAATACAAATATAGAATATTGGATGGAGAAGAAATCATATGAATACCCATGAAATATCCGAGAGCCATTGCTACAAATCGGGTAGAGAGAAACTTGATTCATGGAGAAGTGAGCGTGAAAGGTGAGGAATAGAACTCACTGTGCGTGGGGTGCGCGTGGAAGAATGTGGCCGGCGTCATCTATATAGGGGGCAGCCTCATCAGTGCCGGGTCTACTTTCGAGCCGGCACTGATTGGCTTCATCAGTGCTGGTTCGCAACTAGACCCGGCACTGATGGACGACATCAGTGCCGGTTTCTAATTTGACCCAGCACCGATGACCCTGGCACATATGCTTTTTATGCATTGCTGCAACAATGCATGCATGAAGCAAGGCATGCATGCAGCAGTAAATGCTGAAATGCATGGAGCTAATGGCCACAGACATGCATGCACCTAGTGACACATATTATTATTTAATCTTGAGATGTTGTTTAATGCTTAATTTTTTAAAAAAATTTGTATATGTTTTTTCATAATGGTAATTTAATTTTAGACCACCATATGTGTATATATATGTATTTATATATAATGAAAAATAGTAAAATATTTATATAGCTACAATACAGATTACAAGAGAATACGATTCAAAAACCATATATATATATACACAATAACAAAGTCCTTACACTAAATTACATATACCATAACAAAGACCTATTTTCGTGAAGGTCAATGTTACCATCCATGTGTATCAACATATTATAATTTGACCACCTCAGTAGGATTCTTCTAGCATCCTATTGTCAAACAAGCATCGATGTGGTTATGAGCTATGCCCGTCAAGATGATCAAGGAGGCTCTACAAAAACTCATGCCTGAGGGCCCCTTTTTGGTGTTGGCCGGCGAAAACTGCATGGCTTCTCCTACCATGAAGATTCCATAGACTTCCATGCACAATCTTCTGTCGTCGCCTCATAGTACCAACACTGCCCCAGGAGGAAATTGTAGAGAGCACACCCGCAAGGTCCCTCTAGTGCGGATGGGACCGTGAATCTCATAGCACCTCAAATGAACACATGCCACTAGAAGATTGTACATTCAAGGAATGAATGTACTATCTACAATGCACATGATTCACATCGGCCTAGAGAATTCAGCTCGGCGGATGGCTCTGTCAACCTCGCCGGGGACCCCAACGTTCGGCTCAGCTCATCTTCAGTAGAATTCTTCTAGCACCTCTTGTGTGCACCATTTTGGTGGACTACTACGACGCCTAAAGATATCTGTATGTGGAGGGCTTTCTCCCATAGAGAAGCCATATATTTGGAAAACTAGCAAACACAGAACCACCTGGAGAAATAAGCAGGAAAAGAACTAGCAAACACAAGTACTAGCTAGCTAGTGTCATGGAGAGGCTAAAGCACTAGGGCCATTTTATAGGGCCCCCTGTCGTGGTAGGTGGGAGCAGTGCTCTTGCTGTGGTGATCAGAGGGAGCACACCTCCCTGCTAAGTTGAAATCTGAAAAAAGAGATTCAACATCACTGCCGGTTTGATACACCAATCGGCAGTGATAAGAGGCATCACTGCCGGTTTGATACAGCAACCGGCAGTGATAAGAGGCATCACTGCCGGTTGTTGTTTGAAACTGGCAGTGATGGGCCTCCAACGGCATTTTTTAAAAAACGAGCCCTGCTGCGGCAGGCCAAAAGCGATCGGTGCGGCAGGCCCCTACCACTTCCGACCTGCCGCAGTGGGTTCAAGAATCCTAGGCGGGCGAGCAGATTTTTTTTGAAAAAACGGAGCCAAAAAAAGAGGTCGTCGGTTTTTTAGTTTTGTTTTATTGTTTCTATAGTGGTGATAGTTGTTCTTATTTATTTTGTTCTTCTTATTTCTTTAATAATATATTTTATAAAGAAGAACTGAAATTCAAATAAATCAAGAAACAAAAATAAATTATCTACATCTTATAAATGGATTACATAGTTATTAATTAAGTTTTCGAGGTGCACACATAATATAAATTAGATTACATAGTTGGTCAACAACAACGAAATACTTATTTAGATAAAGAACAGGAGTACAAGATAAAACAAATAAAAGAAATTTACATATACGATAACAAAGACCTTACACTAGAATTACATATACGATAATAAAGACCTATTTTCGTACAGATCAATGTTACCACCCATGAGTATCAACACATTATAATTTAACCACCTCAGTAGCTTTCTTCTAGCATCCTAGTGTCGAAGATGCGCCGAGGTGGTTAGGAGCTATGTCGGTTGGAGACAATCAAGGAGACCGCAAAGAACTCATGCCTCAGCACGCCTGCCCTTCTTGTTCTTGGTTCGAGGCTGTCGGTGGGGAAAGAAACTGTATGGCCTCTTTCAGCTTGAAGAGACAATACTGCGCGGGTGGAATGCAAGCACATATATGCAAGCACAATCCAGAGCCTCGCCGGAGACCTCTACATTCGGCATTGCTCTATCAATAGAATTCTTCTAGTATCTATTGTGTGCACCATTGTGGTGGACTACAACACCTAACAATATCTGTATGTGGAGGACTTTCTCCCACAGAGAGGCCATGTTTGTACAAACTAGCAAGCTGGAGAACTAAGCAGAAAGGAGAGTGGGAAAATGAACACAATTAGCCATGCATACGCACCTTGGCTGTGTGTCATATTTATAGAAGAGCTGATGTGGTAGGTGGCAGCAGTGCAGTGTTGTGGCTGAGTGCAAAGTTTCAAATTGTGAAGAAACAAAAAAATATAAAAAGGCAACATCAGTGCCGGGTCCAAATACAATCCGGCACTGATAGCCCTGCATGGTCTATCCGCGCGTCCCGCCATGCATGGCTCATCAGTGCCCGTTCTCATTACCACCCGGCACTGATAACCCCCATCAGTGCCGGGTCTTTTTACAACCCGGCACTGATGTGGGTGATCAGTGCCGGGTGGTAATACGACCCGGCACCGATGTTCTTCGTCTCCCGAGGCGGCGTGGAAAACTGATGCCATGGGGAAGTGGCAACAGCAGTTCCATAACATCAGTCTCCCTCGCCATTAACTCCCCCGGGAGAATGAGGAGGCTCCGGATCAGTCTCCCTGGCCTATTTAAACCGCCGGCCAAGTTGATCACCGATTAGCACTCCTATCTTCTATAACTTCTTCCTCTTCTTCCACTCGACGATCATCATCTTCATCATGGCGTCCGGTGGCTTCGGCGGCGATGACGACGGAGCGGGCAACAGGGCCCGCCGGTTCATGCAGGACAGGATCACGTCCTCCCAAGGCCACCCTGTCCCATCGCAGGCAAACCAAATCACCACCCTACGCGCCAGCTCGCCGATGAGCGGCGCTGGCGCCGCTCTGCCGAGATGGAGGCCCTCCGTCTTCGGAAGAGGCTACATGCGAGCATGCGGCCCGGGCCGCTGCCGAGGAGGAGGCGGCGGAAGTGCGCCGCCAGCTCGCCGCAGCTGACACCCGTGTGGCGGCGCTGGAGGACGGCCGTGAGGATCCTTGATCCACACGGAGCGCTCGGGCGGCGGAGCGCGCGGTGGTGGAGCGCGGCGTCGACGCCGTCGCTGGTTTTTTTATTATTATATAATATAATTAAGAATTATATTATATATGTAATATATTATATATATGCATAATAAAATATTCATGATGTTTGGTTATCAAATTCCTATTTATTTTTTGAATTCATGTTTTTTGTTGGTGTATTTAAACAAATACAAAAATATGTGCAGTTAACATAATTTGTGTTACATAAAATTCATGTTCCCTTTTTAAAATTAAAAAAATTGTGTGCAGGCACATCAGTGCCGAGTGGTATTACGACCCAGCACTGATATCTCTCATCAGTGCCGGATGGTATTGATGTGCCTCATCAGTATCGGGTCGTATTACGACCCGGCACTGATGGGCCAGAGACGAATTTTGGCCAAGGCCCATCAATGAATGGTTAAGTAATGTTTACTCTGTAATCCTACCAACATCCTACTATTAGCGCAGCGGTTAGGGCTCTACCCCATGGCCCATGAGACCCAGGTTCGATTCCTGGTCTCCCAAATTTTTTCTTTTCATTTTATTTTTGAAATTTGACTATGGAAATAATAAATAAACTATAAAACTAATCCTTACGCCAATATTATATTTTTAAAATCTTCTTAAATAGTTGGTACCCAATATTTTATTTTTTAATTATATAAATTGATCGACTTCAAATAAAAGTGTACTTAATAATGTAATTATAAAGGTACGGTGCATAGAAAATATATATATATTATAGATTTAGTGCAAATAACTAATACAAGATGCGAATAATGATAACGTATAGTCAACAATAATGTAGGTAGGATTCTTCAGTAGGATTCTTCTAACTATTTAGGTCCTTGTTCCGGACGGACTATTATGGCCTCATCATGATCAGTCCGTATGTAAGCAGGTTCTTCGCCCTCTTCAAGGAGACATAGGGTTATGTTTCCCCGACTGGAGGCATTTCCTGATATCCCCTGTAGTCTTCTTCATCGGTCACTCCTTCGACACCGACAATCTTTCTTTTTCCTTCTAAGAATACCTGTAACCTTCCTTTCGTCTTGTTGTCTCTTGCATAAAAGACTTGCATCATCTTTTGCAAGGACGAAGGGGTCATCTCTGTGCACGGTCTTTGTGAAATCAACGAGAGTGTACCCTTCAATCTCATTGGTTATTGCCGAATCCTGGACCCACTTGCAGCGAAAAAGTGCAGGCTTCAATCGACCGTAGTCTAACTCCCATATCGCCTCTATGTAACCACAGTACGTCTCCTCCACGTTGCCTTTTCCATCGCGGGCATCGAAACGAACACCACTATTTTGGTATGCGCTCTTTCCATCTTGCGTTTTAGTGTAAAATGTAAGTCCACTGATTTCATACCCTTGGTAGTGACACAACGTGGTCGTAGGTCCTCTGGCTAAGATTTCCAGCTGAGAACCTGACGAGGATCTTGTTTGAAGTGCTCGGCATCGCATCCAGTCGACAAATTCCTCCTTATGTCTCTTCTCACGCCAAGCCGACGACTTGCCCGGGTAAGAACATTGGAGCTCTTCCTTGTGCTCCACAATGTACGACATCACATCTTGGACTTGTTGTAGAATAGCGAATTGTGCCTAACGGAAAGAAACGCGATCCCTTACTCTACAAGATCTATCACTGATCGTTCCTTTGCCTGATAGTCTTCCTTCATGACTAGATTGTGGAACTCTGACCCTGTTGATGTCCATATAATATGAGCAGAACTCAATGGCCTCCTCCGTTGACCATCCTTCTACCAAGCCTCCTCCGAAAAACTTTCATCAACCTTTCAAAGGGAACATCTGATGCAGGTACATTGGGCCAAGTGCTCTAATCTGTTCAACAAGATGAAAGAGCAGATGCACTGAGAGATCAAAGTAGGTCGGTGGGAAATGCATCTCAAGCCTACAGAGAGTGTCGACAATGTCCTCCTGCAGCTTATCCAGTGTGGACACATCAATGACCTTTTTTGATATCGCGTTGAAGAACGAGCACAGCTTTATGATTGGGTCCTAAACCTTTTGGGGTAGGACGCCACGAAGTGCAGCTGGGAGCAGTTGAGTCATAATGACATGGTAGTCATGGGCCTTCATACAACTGTAGTTAAACTTGTGTTCACTCTTGTTGACTAGCCTGCGCGGGTTCGCAGAGTAGCCCGTCAGGACCTTGAGTTCGTCGAAGACGGTTATGAGCATATCCCTTTCTTCCTTATTCAATGTCCATGACGCAACAGGAAGTTTAAACTGGCCATCAGGCTGCTTGATGGGATGAAGCTCCTTCCTGAGTCCCAAGTGTTGCATGTCCTGCCGTGTAGCCAGTGTATCCTTCTCTGTACCCCCTGTGTTCATCAAGGTGTTAAGCGTGTGGAAGCACACATTTTTAGTAATGTGCATGGGATCAAGATAGTGGCGCACACTCAGATGCTGCCAGTAAGGCAGTTTCCAAAAAATAGATTTTTTCTTTCATGGACTAGATTCAAGCGCTGCTACTACCCCGTCCCGCTTCCCATGGACATATTAGAGAGTGCTTAATTCTTTCAGTATCTGTTTCCCATCTCAATATTTTAGAGGCAGACAGTGGTCAACTTTCCCATTAAAATCCTTCTTGTTCCTACGGTAAGGGTGATTCCTACGTAGGAATCTACGGGTTCCCATGTAAATCATCTTATGATTTTTTTGGCAAATATACGGCATCTGTCTTGTCCAAGCACTCGACACACCCAAAGTACCCTTTTGTCCTCTCTCCTGACAAGTTACCTCGCCCTGGAAGGTCGGTGATTGTTGCGATAAGTACTCCCTTGATCGTTACGTGTTCCTTTTTGTACTCGTCCTAGACATCCAGAACACCTTTCTCAAAGATCTGTACTAGTTCATCGATCACTAGTTGCAGGAATGTATCGATATCATTCCTAGGCTGCCTTGGCTCTTGGATCAGCAATGGCATCTGGATGTACGACCACTTCATACACAGCCACCGAATAAGGTTGTATATAATGAGCGTCACTGGCCAGGTGCTATATTTGCTTCTAATCTGATCAAAAGGATTCATCCCATCTATGCTCAAACCTAACCAGAGGTGCCTTACATCTCCACCGACTTTGTCATAGAACATAGTACTGACCGTCCTCTAGTCCTTTCCATCGGCGGGGTGCCTCGACATTGCATCCTTCTTGGCTCTTCGCCATGCCAGCGCAACAGCTTGGTGGACTTTTCACATGCAAACAGCCTACGTATCCGTGGAGCTATAGGGATATACCAAACAACCTTTCTGAGGTCGTCCTCTGGTCTTGCTACCCTCAGTTGATGGCCCATCCTTGTACTGTGGAGTTTTGCACACAGGACACTTATCCAACATTTCGTATTTCTCTCCACGGTACAGTATGCAATCATTGTAACATGCGTGGATTTTTTCAACCTCTAGACCGATTAGGCAGACCATTTTCTTGGCCAGGTATGTATTCTCTGCCAACTCATTTTTCGCTAGGAGGAATTTTCTTATTATATTTAGCAAGTCATCGAACCCTTGATCGCTCATCTCTAACGATTTGTACTCTAACAGCATGATGTTGGCTTCCAGTTTTCTCAGCTGACAGTGTTCATGCAGTCATGTTTGGGCATCTTTTTTCATGACCTCTAGCTTCCTCTTCTGTTTTTCGCTGAGAAACCCGTGATCTACATCTTCTAGCATATGAGAAAGCCCATCGTCATGAACTGTGTCATCAGCTAACGTATTCGTCCACACGTCATTAATGATTTGCTCGTTCCTAACAACCGCTTTGAGGGCTACGTCTGGCATGGGCACATCATCAATGTTTTCTGGCGGCACATTGTGATCAACCTCCCCATGCTTAGTCCAAATTGTATAGTTTGGCATGAAATCTCTGCGAATCAAGTGCGACCGTATGTGCTTAACAGTTGACCATGCCAACCCATTCTTGCAATCTATGCATGGGCAGAATATTGGGTTTCCATCCACAACATTGGCTTGGGCGACGGTGACAAAGTTGCGGACGCCATCCATGTAATGGTCGTCCGATTGGGGCACACCGTACATCCACACTCGATCCATGCCTATACAAAAATAATATTCAGACATCGATCCACATACAAACTAGTTCTGCACAGAACTCAATCAAGGTCTCCCATTTTCCAAGAGCAATTATATATGTGACTCCATGCCACAAAAAATTGGTGACACAGTTATAGAACACTTAACATTGTAGATATATAATCATGAACATCAATCTAGCTCCAAACATTGTTTTGGTCATCAATCAAGATTGTAAAAGAACATATTTGTCCATACAAACCGACCTCAAGGAAAATCGTTTCACGGGACTTTGCTTAGATGTCTTCCTCAAAATCTAACCGAAGAGTGGTTGTCTTGCCTACAATGGATAACCATATGAAGCAATATAGCCATCATAGCAATGGAAATTAAGCAACAAAATCAATGGAGTTCATGCCTTGTTAGTTGCTACGTGTACTAACCTTAAAGTAAGAAGATCATTTCCATTGCTCAAGAGTTTCACGGGGAAAAGCGACCGCAACAATGGAGGACTGGAGCAAATCACGAGCCCTCCCTGGCTACATTGGTAGAAACAATCCATAATCACCATGAAGCACATTGTAGCCATAGTAATTAAGCAACAAAATCAATAGAGTTCATGCATTTTTAGTTGCTACGTACCTTAATGCAAGAAGATCATGCCCATTGCTCAAACTTCTCTGTTTTTCATGGGGACGAGCGACCACAACAATGGAGGACAGGAGCAAATCGCGAGCCCTCCCTGGCTGTGTGCTCTGTTCTGGAGAGAGGAGGAAGAAAAGTATTTATAGTACAAATTATCAGTGCCGGCTTATATTGATAACAGCGCCATGTCGGGTAGTAACACAAGCCGGCACTAGAAACAGCGGATCAGTGCCGGGTTGTGTCACCAACCGGCACTGCTATGTTCACTGCCGGTTGGTAACACTGACTGGCAGTGATATGGACCTTCAGTGCCGGTTCTTCAGCTGGATCAATCATTTGTTTTTGAAGTTTACAACCAGTACTGAAGGTTATCACTGCCGGTTCTATAATTTTCGGCACTGATGTACTCAGCAGTGATAGCTGAGTCTGTAGTAGTGACAAACGATGTGACTTACTCCCACTACTAGATTGTCTATTTTAATTTAGAGAGACTTGACTAAAGTGGATTGTCTCCGAGGCCCCGTCACTGCCCAGCTTTTACGTCGCTTTGGAAGCGAAAGGAGATGCGGTCAGTGCCCCACCACTACCACACGGCAGAAAATTACCATAAAATATAACTCTGCATATTTTTTCTTTTTTCTGATACTTTATTTATTCTTGATTTTGTAGATCATCATAAAATACAGCGGTGGATATTCTTCTCTTGACGGCTTCTTTAATTATGTTGTATACAATATGTTTAGGTCCATCTGTTTCATGTATATTACAAAAGAATGACGAGCACATATATAGCGACTGCATGCCTACCACTTTCCAAGAATCTCCTTATATGCATTAATAAATGACCTTGATTGTATCAAAAAAAAATGAGCTTGAGGCAGGTTAATACTACACCATGTGAATATATAGCATAACATGCACTACTGGATCCGCCGCCTTTGCCGAGTGCCGGCCGCACTCGGCAAAGGCACTTTTGACATCGGCAAAGGCTTTGCCGAGTGCGGCTCTCGGCAAAGCCCACTCGGCAAAGAAGTGGTCGGCAAAGAAGGCTTTGCCGAGTGCCACGTGGCAGGCACTCGGCAAAGGCTTTGCCGAGTGCCGTGCCAGCACTCGGCAAAGGTAACGGGTGCCGTCAACTGACGGCACCCTTTGCCGAGTGCCGACGTGCCGCGCACTCGGCAAAGGCAAATTTTTTTAAAAAAATTCTTTGCCGAGTGCGACGTGTCGCACTCGGCAAAGATTTTATTTTTTAAAAAAAAGCCTTTGCCGAGTGCCACGCCGATTACTCGGCAAAGCTGGGCTCTGCTGGGAAAAATGCCCAGCTTTGCCGAGTGCTGGCACTTGGCAAAGCTAGAAATTTTTTTTTTATTTTTTTCTGTTTTCTTGCATTCCGAGACATGCAAATTCGCATATATTCACGACAATAGACTAGAATATCACATAAAAATCACATTTCATCATCAAATGACGTCTCAACACGAATTCATACATAAAGGTCTTCAAATTCATCCGTTACATCGATACAAGTTCATAACTTGTCCAAAAGAGCGACAAGTTCATCGATAAAAGTCCACAAGCGGGCAGTAGAGGTACCTAGCTCGACCCGGCATCCCCAGGGGCCCCAGAGCCCCCACCTTGCCGCGATGGAGACCACCCTGACTGCGGCGCCGACTGGAACGTCCCCCCGAGCGGTGGAGGAGGGCCGCTTGCAGGCCCGGAGTGGCCCTGCTGCGCCGGCGGAGGAGGAACGCTACCTGGCCACGTGTACCCCTGAGACGGGCCGAGCGGGCCAGGCGGCCACCCGTGAGGTGGAGGAGGGCCCAGTGCAGGGCTGCCACCTGGAGGAGTCGGGTTCGAACCCGCCGACTGTTCCTGCACAAAGGACAAGTGATCTCATTAGTACCTGCAGGATGGCCGCACAAGCTAAAGCAACAGGCAATATACTCACCGGAGTCCCTATAGGAGTAGGAACAGGGGGTGGAGCGAAGATCGAGGGCAGAAACGGAGGTAGGACCATTCCAGGGGTCTGAAGGCCCTGGAAGTAGGCGGCCATGTCCTGTGCCTGACGCAGCGAGTGCTATCTGACAACCTCCAGCTGCTGCTGATGGGCCACCTCCTGGGCCGCCCGCTGGGCCTGCAACTGTGCGATCTGGGCCTGCAATATTACACCCGCAGTGTTGATGGTATGTGAAGGCAAGGAACATGTGTAAAACGAGTGAACGACGAATGAAACTGTACTTACCTGAAATGCCGCCCACATCTGCGAGTTGCTCGGCTGCCGAGGCGCTCTGGGGATGTCGGAGGAGCTCGTGGTCCTGCCTCGAATCTCGCTCAGCCTAGGAACTGAGGACGACTCGATGGCGCTGTTGGCAATCCAGTACCGGCCGTGCTGCTTCTCTCCTCCCAACCTCATCACGAGGTCTGTGTCCAGGGGCTCGGTGGCGGGGTCGAACGCCACCCCATGGCGCTGGTGAGCCGCGGAGGTGTACTCTGTGAACTTGGAGTAGGCGCTCGCGTTGGTGTACGCATCGGGCCCGTCCGTCGGATTGTAGACATTGTCCGCTGCTGTCGCTCTGCCCTTGTGAGCCAGGGCGTACCCTGTGAACTTGTTGACCTCCTGCCCACCATGCGACTGGGACTGCGAGGAAAATACAAAGATGATTACAAGTAATGACAATTGAGCGCTAGAATAAATAAATCAACAGAAGCATACCCATCTTTCCATGAACACTGGGAGGGACTGGTTCCCTTGGTGGTGTGGTGCCCCTCACATCTGTAGGCGGCATTCCAGACGGGCTCTGCGCTTCTCGTACGTCGCGTCCGGGGTCCACTCACGCACAATGGCGCATCACGCACAAGTGATCACATGTGGAGATTTCTAGGTTTTAGGCATCCGACGTCACAACTTGCTCGAAACTTTCTCAATTTTTTACCACAGCCTCCACATGCGATGACAACACACCTCGATAAGTTTCGTCATTTTTGGACTTCGTTTGGATTTTATATAATTTAAAAACACTTTCCCGCACGTAACTCATCATGTTACGACACCAACATAGTTGTAACTTCATGCGAGGTCCTGGATACGGTCTTAACATACTCCAAACATCATGAATACCATTTTTTGAATGACCAAATTTCATTATTTCATGTACGTGCGGTTCAAATCTGGGTTGTCGAAAAAATTCAGCTAAACAAAAATAATTAAATATAGCACAAAAACTCAAAACTTTCCCAAATTTTGAAGTTGAGAAGTATTTACTGTAGCAAGGCCCCACAAAAAATTGGGAAGAAAAAAACAAAAAAAAATTATGCTTTGCCGAGTGCCAGGGGCGGCACTCGGCAAAGAGGCCTTTGCCGAGTGCTAGCCCACGTGGCACTCGGCAAAGGCCTGCCGGCCTGGCCGGCCCTGAGCCTGCCACGTGGCGGGGCTTCGCCGAGTGCTGGCACTCGGCAAAGGTGGCTCCTTTGCCGAGTGCCTAACGGCAGGGCACTCGGCAAAGGGGACGGCCACATATGCCGTTTGGCCTGGCCCCCCCTTTGCCGAGTGCCTATCTTTGCTAAGTGCCAGGCACTCGGCAAAGAGCCCCTTAGCCGAGTGCCGCTCTTCGCCGAGAGCCTGGCACTCGGCAAAGCAATCTTTGCCGAGTGCGGAGCCTGGCACTCGGTAAAGATGCCCTTTGCCGAGTGCCCGATATTTGCCACTCGGCAAAGATTCCGGCACTCGGCAAAGGGCGCGTTTCCTGTAGTGATGCATCGACATGAACTTGTGTGAACATGAATCCTTGTATGTTTTCTAATTTTTTGTGTACATACAAGAATGCAATATGGTAGCACTTGAGCAAAAGCTGTTTGAACAAAAGATCTAGTATCAGATAAGAGCATGACGTCACATTGATTACATAAGTAGCATGATGTCATATTGATTACCGAAGTATACAGCATCTGCTCCATTCTTGCAAATCAGCTTTGGATGTGTGTTATTTCACTAGCCGTGGAGTTGACTTGCTGGTCTTCGCACATGCGACATGTCAAATCAGCGTGACAGTGAGCGCATGAATTTGCAGCGGCCGGGGGTGAAAGTGAATTAACTTGGCCTGTGTAAGTGCAACGACGGCCCAGTAAATTGAGAAAGAATTTGGACCAACTCGAGCCCTAGAGAGGGGCCTAGCCGCCGCCGCCACCGCCGCACACGGGCAGCCGGCGCCCTACGCAGGGCGCACGCGCGGGTGAGAAGGTGCAACCCCTCGAGCCGCTGCGATTCCGTCATCTATCAGGTTTCCTAAATTGAGTCTCCTAGAATTGGAATAGTTGGATAAATAAAATAGAGATGGAATTGTAAAAGGAAAATCCATATTATGAGGATTTCCTAGTTAGCTTAGGATTGAAGCTAGTCCAACTATAAATAGGAGATGTAATCGTTGGGATCAAATCGATAAAGAAAGGGGTCAACTCTATCTCTCTCTTCCTCTCCCTGCCGCCCACCACCGCACCGCCGCCCCCCGCCCCCAGCCTACGCCTCTCTGGCTGCCACGTGTCCCCCGGCCTTAGGCCCCTTATACCTGGTATCGGACGACCAGTTCGATCCCCATGCCACTGCCATGGCCAAGCTCTCAAAGATCGAGGAGATGCTCCGGAACTTCGCCGACGAAACCATCCGCAAGATGGATGCTCTCCACGGGGAGCTCGCTGCCGTCAACATCCACCTTAAGAAGATGGACCACAAGCACGACAATGGGACAACACCATCCATGGAGATCACAGAAGAGACGCCGGTGGACGCAACAACCACCGCTCTCCCCACCATCACCATCAACCAACAAGTGACCGTTCACGTAGCTGGACGTCGTCAGGAGGAGCAGCAACAGCAGCAGCTGGAGGCCGCGCCCCTACCCGAAGCCGTCACCGCGAGTCGCCATCAACAACACCAACCTACTCCGCCAATGACAGCCTCATGATGCTAATGGGCAAAAGGAATTCTGAGGTACAAGGATTTTCCCCCTATATTTCGAAGGGCTCATCAATGGATTTGGCGTCCACGTCCTCGTCGACTCCGGATCAACACACAATGTCATCGACGTCAACATCACCCGCAACATCGGCCTTCGAGAACAACGCATCAACACCACCATCTTTGTTGGAAGCAAGAATGAGGTGCTATGCCGCTCCGCTTCGTTCACAGTACCACTACGCATCGCCTCCGACATCTTCACCATCGATGCGTACCTCATCGACATTAGCCACGATGTCGACGTCATCCTCGGCACACCATGGCTCGCAATCCTAGGGCGTGTCATATGGGACTTCTCCAGCAGAACCATGACATACGACCATGACGGACGCTGCCACATCCTCTACGTACGTCCGCAACTCCAGGCATAACCAACCGCTCCACCACGACCACATCAGCTGCATCCACTGCAGGCGCCCCCGATGACACTACAACCGCGAATCATGACCCATCGGGCACAACGAGCATGTCTGCCCAACGTCCTCGACAACTTTGCCAGGTGCGACGACATCATCTTTGACTGTCTCCGTCGAGCTATCAGAGAAGAGCGTGAACTGGGCTCAATCACCCTCGCAATTGCAAAACGCGAAGCGGACAATACTTGGACCTTCGACGACAACCTCATCTTCTTCGACGGTCGCCTCTACATCCCAGCAGCATCGCCATTACTCCCTGATCTTTAAACTACCTCAGTAATGATGGACCAGCTAGCATGGCAATGCTAGCTACCGGAGCACATCAACATTCAGCATCGAACCAGGCAACAGGTCCGCCATCATTCATCCTGCAAGGAAAACCATGGCCCTCCCAGCGACCAATACACAGAGCAACAACAATGTTAATGGATAGCCATGGGCGTGTGCTTCTGCATATCAGATGCGTCCACATCGACATTATTGAGGCGACAGGACGACATCGACTCGCACCACATGAGTTCGACATGGGCACTTTCCTATTTGGTGCAATGATGGATTTGACAACATCGCCACCAACATTCATACCTACAGCGATATAGCAACACTTTCCAGTCTACATCAGCTCCGACACAAGTCACTGCATTGCTCGCTTCGGTAGACCACCCAAGGTAATGGTTACTCTGGATATGAATGCTGCAGTTCCCAAACACCTTCTAACTGCAGTGCAACGAGGACCACGCAACGGCCCTGGACAGAAGACTACATCTTCCACATCTACGGCAACATCAGCAATCTGCAGTACTGCTTTGACTTCATTGTCCTCCGAACAAGCCAGAATGTCATCATCAACAACCCGGTCGAAGGTCGCATGACCTGCCTTCTACAGAGGCTTTCTCCAGATTCATTTCGCAATTGGGGGTCAACAGTTGGTCCGTATTTCACCACGAGGACACGTCGAGCGAAAAAGGGTGAGTACTCTAACAAGTGCAACGACGGCTCAGCAAACTGAGGAAGAATTTGGGCCAACTTGGGCCCTAGAGAGGGGCCCAGCCGCCGCCACCGCCGTCGCACAGGGGCAGCCGGCGCCCTAGGCAGGGCGCACGCGCAGATGAGAGGGTGCAACCCCTCGAGCCCGCGATTCCGTCATCTATTAGGTTTCCTAAATTGAGTCTCCTAGAATTAGAATAGTTGGATAAATAAAATAGGGATGGAATTATAAAAAGAAAATCCATATTATGAGGATTTCCTAGTTAGCTTAGGGTTGAAGCTAGTCCAACTATAATAGGAGATGTAATAGTTGGGATCAAATCAATTAAGAAATGTATCAACCCTATCTCTCTCTTCCTCTCCCTACCGCCGCCGCCGCCGCCCGCGCGCTGCAGCCCGCGCGCGCCGCCCACCACCGCGCTGCCGCCCCCCGCCTACGCCGCTCCAGTTGCCACGTGTCCCCCAGCCTTAGGCCCCTTATAGCGCGTGAATATTGACAATTCAAAAGTCCATAGTTGACCAAGATAGACTCCTAAAGACCAAGAGAGGGGCATTCCAGCCACTGGAGGAGCGTTTTCAGAAGCGTATGATGGCATGGAAAGAAAAAGATTTGTTTGCTGCCGGTAAAGAAACACTAATTAAATCGGTTGCTCAAGAGTGTGTTCAAGCTGCCTGTTACCCTATGTGATGATCTTATGCGCCACATCAGAGGCTACTGGTGGGGTGCTGAAAATGGGTGACGCAAAGTTCAGTGGATCCCCTGGGAGAAATTGATTATGCCAAAGGGCTTTGGTGGTATGGGTTTCAGAGATCTTCGGCTAGTAAATCAAGCATTATTAGCAAAACAAGCCTGGAGATTGGTTCACTTTCCGGATAGCCTTTGTGCTAGAGTTTTAAAGGCCAAGTATTTTCCGCAAGGCAATCTGTTGGACATTGTAATGGCTGGGGATGCTTCTCCATCTTGGCGAGGAATTGAACATGGCCTAGAGCTTTTGAAGCAAGGTGTGGTGTATAGGGTGGGGGATGGCTAGAGTATCTGCATCTGGAGAGATAACTGGATTCCCAGAGCACATGGGTTGAAGCCTATTGGTAGCTGTCGGCCTTGTAGGCTCAGAGGGGTATCACATCTTATTGACGCTGGTTCTGGATCGTGGGATGAGACTCTTGTTAGAAGGTATTTTTATGCCTGCGATGTTGATGAAATCTTGAAGATCAAACTCCCCCGAATTGAATGTAAGGATTATGTGGCCTGGAACTATGAAAACAATGGCCTATCACTACCGGATTCGTCCCCTTTGCCGACTGCTCAAAGCAGTCAGCAAAGGCCCGAATGCAGTCAGCAAAGGCCTTTGCCGACTACATTCCACGTGGCAGGCGGCAAAGGGGAGACGGCAAAGGCTAGGGCGGCAAAGACCGCCTTTGCCGACTGCCACTTGGCGGCAAAGGCAAAGGCCTTTGCCGCCTGCCAACTAGGCAGTCGGCAAAGGGAACGCGCACGACCGTCACCCGACGGCGGCGTTTCCTTTGCCGACTACCTAGTTGGCAGCGGCAAAGGCCTTTGCCGCCCTAACCGCCACGTGGCAGTCGGCAAATCTTTTTTTTTTTTTGCCATCCTGCCACCTCAATTCCGGCTTACAAAAGGCAGTCGGCGAAGGCCTTTGCCGACTGCCTGGAAAGGTTTGCTGCAGCAAGCCCAGCTTTGCCGACTGCCAGGGCAGTCGGCAAAGCTGGAAAACCTGCTTTTTTTGATGATTTGGCTGCATTGCCTCACATATTGCACCGACCAAAGCACATATATGAATATATAACAGAAATTCACAGAGATATCGCACAAATCAATATTTATATCACAGAAATCTACATACACATCACAAATCCACACATAATCCAAATCCACACATCTAGTCTCACACGAATCCAACATCCAACTAGTCCAACATCCAACAAAGTAGCAAAGTGGCATCCATGAACCAACATCCAACAATACATGAAGGCACGGAGCCACTCACTCGCCCCACGACCAGCCGTCTCCACCCGAGCTGTGGTGGTGTGAGGAGCTCCCTGTCGTCCACGGAGACCACCCGGTCGGTCCGGCCTGTGTCGCGCCATACCCCCACCCGGCCTGTGGTGAAACGCCTGGACTCGGACTTGGGTGGTGTGGAGAATTTCCATCGGAGTCGGGTTCGAACCCGCCAACTGCAGCTGCACAGAGAAGCGATCTCATTTACTTAAGGGATGGCCGCACAAGCGAAAACAATGGACAGGCCGCTAGAAACTCACCGGAGTCCATACAGGGTACACAGGAGGGAGTGCAGGGAGAACAACCGGCGGCGGTTGAGAGAACCTCACTTGCAGCGGCGGGGGTCTGTAGTTCGGGATTTCCAGGCTCTGGAAGTAGGTGGAAAACGACGAGGTGAACTCCGACCATTGCTTTTGGGGCTACCGCTGCTTTACAAAGCCGCAATCGCTTCCTGATGGGCCTCCTGTTGGGCCGCTAGCTGCTGCTGATGGGCCTGTAGCATGGCCGCCTCTCTCTCCTGTGCGGCCGCCTTGTCGGCCTCACGTTGTCTCTGCATCTCTTCCAGCTGGGCCTGCAACATTACACAAGCGATGCTTAGACAATGCATATAAGGCTTCGGCAACATATGTGAAATCAATGAACGACGAATAGTTACCTGAACCGACGCCATCATCTGTGTGGAGCTTGGCCGCCGAGGTTGTATGGGGACGTCGGAGGAGGTACCGGAAGGGGTGGCCTTACGAACCTCACGAAGGGAGGGACGCCCGGCGGGTCGATGACGCTGTGGGCAATGAAGTACCGGCCGTCTTTGCTTCCCTCCTCCCGTCCTCATCAGCACGTCCGTATCCAGGGGCGCGGTCGAAGGGTCGTAGGTGTCACCATGGCGCTTGCGAACCGCCTCGGTGTACTGGACCACCTTTTCGGTGATGTTCGGGTTGGTGATCGCGGCGGTCCCCCGCGCCGGGTCGTAGACGTTCTCCGGATCTGCCGCCTTGCCCTGGTGAGCCAGCCAGTAGCCCGTGAACTCGTTGACGACCTGGCCGTCATGCGAATCGCTCTGCGAGGAAAAACACAAGGACGATTACACGTAATGAGAATGAATAACTCGGTAAATGAATAAACAAACAAATTAGTGCGCATGGTACCCATGCGTCCATGAACCCTCCGAGGTTGCGGCTCCCCTGGTGGTGTGACGGCCCCGCCTTCGACTTGGAATATGCGGATTTCTTCCTGCGCTCCACGTACGCTTCCGGCATTCTCCACCCGGCCACAATCGCCTCCCAGCAGTCCACGTGCGATTTGCACCAATCAGCAGGAAACTGTATTACAACGTGCATTTGGGTAAGTAACAAGATGAATCAAAATGGAATCAGAATTATTGTGGAGAGGTCTAGGTTTTGGACATCCGACGTCGCAACTTGCTCCAAACTTTTTTAAATTTTTATCATAGCCTCCACATACGATAACACGACACCTCGACGAGTTTCATGATTTTCCGACTTTGTTTGGATTTTATATAATTAAAAAACACCTCTAACACGTCGGGAAACTCTGTTCCGTGGACAAGGACTTCAAACTTTTGGGTGACCTTACGCACACGGCCTCAAAATACACTCTCCAACATGAATATCATTTTTCGAATGGCTAAGTTCCGATATTTCATGCACTGCAGTTCAAACTTGAATTATGCGGGAAAATGCAAGGAAACAAAAGAAATCAACGGAATATAGCAAAACTATTCAGAAAATCACGAAACTTCTCGAGATATCATGTTATCACATGTGGAGGCTAGAAAAAAAATTGAAGAAGTTTGAAGCTAGTGGCCACGTCAAATGTACCACACCGAGACTCGTAAGAGAAAAAGAAATAAAAAAAAAAATCTTTGCCGACTGCCTCACGGCGTGGCAGTCGGCAAAGAAGACGGCGATGCAGGGCGCCTATCCCACGCTGTGAGATTTGCCGACTGCTTGTCCTGGTAGTCGGCAAAGACGTCCTTTGCCGACTGCCAGGATTTGCCGCCTGCTGGAACCTAGGGGCAGTCGGCAAACAATGCCCTTTGCCGACTGCCGAACTTTGCCGCCTGCCAAGGCAAAGGCAGGCGGTAAACCTTGCCTTTGCCGACTGCTCTGGCCTTGGCAGGCGGCAAAGCGCCGCGGCAGTCGGCAAAGTGCCAGTTTCCCGTAGTGTATTCTCAGTTAAAAGTGCCTATCGATTGGCTATGAGACGGGAACATGGTGAGGGAAAGATTGGAAGCAGCACCACTACCTTTGATGGAAGGAAGGTTTGGAAGTCCCTGTGGTCTGCACAGGTGCCAGAGAAAGTGAAAGTCTTTGCTTGGAAAGTGGTTAACAATGGCATTCCTACACAAGCAAATAAGTGTTATCGTCATCTTGTGCAGCTTGAATCATGTGAGTTATGTGGCTTCCGAAAGGAGGATTGTTTCCATGCTTGTGTGCAGTGTCCCCATGTTGTTGCCCTCCGACATGCTATGAAAGCTCGCTGGTTGTTACCGGCTAAAGAGGATTTCATACAAACAGGGCCTGATTGGTTACTTGTTTTGCTGAACCGATACCCTCCGGAGGTGATGGATAATTTCCTGATGATCATATGGCGAGCCTGGAGTGTGAGGAACAGTATACTTCGTGCTTGAAAGACGTTGTCTATTGAGGGCTCTGTCAACTTTCTCATACGGTACATGGAGTCTCTTGTGCATCTTCGCCACAAGTGCTTGCAGACTGATGCTAAAGGGAAGCGGTGCCTCCTGAATGGTAGTGGTCGCCCAAGATCAGTGAAGATCTCAAACGTGCATAAACATTGGTTACCGCCAGCTGCTGGTACTCTAAAAATTAATGTTGATGGTGCTTTCCTTCATGAATCTGGTAGAGCTGCGGTGGGTGTGATCATCAGAGATCATGAAGGCCATATTAAATTATCGGCCTGGCGTATACTTGTCCATTGCAGGGATGCAGAAGAAGCTGATGCGATGGCGTGTCGTGAAGGGATTGCTATGGCGGCAAGATGGCCTGACCTCCCTTTGGTGCTGGAGACTGACTTGGCTATTGTTGTTGACAAGCTGAAAAGCAGAGAGCAAGATCGCTCGGTGGTGTGGTCGATTCTGCAGGAGGCGCAACTTCATATGGTGGATCTTTGTAGTTTAGATGTGGTTAAGTTTAGTAGGTGTCAAAATAATGTAGCTCACGAACTTGCTCATTTTGCTCTTAGTTGGGTCATAGTCAAGTGTTTTTTTGGTTCTTTTCCGGATTTTGTTTTGTCCTTGGTCTGTAATGATACATTTTGATCATTAATAAAGTTCATTTATTCGCAAAAAAAAGTTACAAAAAAAAGATACATGCTATATATATATATATATATATATATATATATATATATATATATATATATATATATATATATATATATATATATATATATATATATATATATATATATATATATATATATATATATATATATTCTTTCTAGGTCGAAAAAACGAGAAGAATATATACAATTTTGATGGAGATGACCTGATGGAGTCATGATACGACACAGATGCTAATAAGGAAACATCACATCAAGGCGCGACTACACAACTAAGGGCCGATGCGTAGTGATGTTATATATGTATGTGGCACTTGCACAGCTATATACATATAAATAACCATCTAATAAGAGCTCGAAAGCACAGACATTCACATCCGCTCAAGAGTGTTCTTTCCACCAACAATGCAACACGCAAGCACACGCGATGGTCCAAAATTTAGTCCGGAATGCTTACGTGGGCTATATCGAGCCGGCCTGTTGGGTCAAAAACAGGTTTAAAACGGGCCAAAGTTTAGAGTCCGGTATAGCCTTTTACCGGGCCTGGCTAGTAGAAACGAATTCCGCCAAAACTCGAAGACAACGTGTCGCTGTGCTGATGCTGCTCTGGTTATTGTGAAAACCTTTATGTCCTCCATGGATGGAGCTGGAGGTGAATCTCGCCAGCAATCTTCTCTCCTTTTCTCTGCTACATCGCCCTCTTCTTCTCTCCCGATCGAGCTTCGCCGTACGCGCGCAAGAAGTCGTGTACCAGGTGGGATATAAACAAGCCCGTTCAATTTTATTTGCGGAACGAGATATCTCGGGGGATTCTGTTCCTACTCGTCTTTGGACGAAATGCGGGACAAGGTGGGATATCCCACATGAAACCCTCTCATCCCGGCCTGGAACCAAATACTATGTGCTAGGCACATACACATAGCGAACTCGTCTGTATGGATCAATACACTTTACAATAATTTGCCAAATCTTAGAGATTTACTTCTTGATAGCCATCTCGATCGTTACTGATCGATAAATGGCGCTGTCTATTTATACGAAAATAAATCAAGAAAACTATAAGCACCACCGTGCCAAGTCCAATTTTTGTATCGGATGAATAGATTGTGTCAGAAAAAAAAAATCAAACGAACTTGTTTAATCGCCAATGCCACTAACGATGTGACTTATACTACTCCCACTGAAAGAAGCTAGGCCGGGATCAGGTTTGGATCAGTGCGAGACCAATTGCTTTCATTTCTATTTTCCGATAAATAAAGACCAAAGCCTGTTTAGAGACTTCAACTTTGGACAGGGAATGAAGTGTGGATTAATTGCCTCCGTGCTAGCCGACTAGGCACCGTCAGTGTCCAGCTTTTTCTTCTCTAGTTTTGGAAACCAAAGGAGAAGCCCTAGGTGGCCGTGGATCCACGGCTGTCTGTCTTGCAAAGTCATTCCACGGAATCAAAACGTGGAATGCATGTATATGGTTTATTAATACTATAGGATCTGTTTGTAGCAACGGTGCATCCATCACCCAGTTAGGAAGGGTAATTAACCCAGCACGTCAAAATAAAGTGGCCGGTAAGTGTACGTATCTCTAGTATCTATAACTCTTATATAGATAAACCCCACTAGATGAATTCTCTCTTCATGCAAGCTATCCACATCATTCCCCACTAAATCATCTTATTAATTGTTCTATCTATTCATGCAAAGTTGTCCACATCATTTCTCACTAACTCCATATCATCCATTATTTATTAAAAAAACTGCCCATTTCACATCTATCATGGTTTACTGTAATTTATGAGTTTGATCAATACGAAACTACTTACTCCTAAATTATACTTAATTTTAAATATTTTATGCACCATAACAATAATAGTAATAATACGAGAGGAATCTATCTCTAATTCCCATAAAAAACACGTGTCAAATCTATTGCTAATTCCCGCAGCAACGCGCGGGGAATCCACCTAGTTTCCATTATGTTGCTGACACAAGCATTATTTAACAATATTTTTAATTGTGAACACTGCCACAAGCAGGAGCCTGGGAGTGTACACTGTGGATATTACGTATGCACTACCATGAGTAACACCGGTGTCATTACAGGAGACACCCCTCTAAGGTAAGTTAGAACTACTTCACTCATAGTGGCCTGACATATGTTACGGAATTCTAAACCTAACATCATTTTCTTATAGTGTCCCGATGAAAAAAGAATTAAAGCGACACCACTCAACCCTGATACCCTCCTGGAGCATTATACACGTCAGAGGTTTGTTCCATGAACCGGAGTCTTTATTAGGACGTGAACCTAAGTACTTGGCTCCTCGTGAGTGGGAAGGACTAAGCTTAGGCCGTTGAAAACAATGTCTATATAATGCTATCGGACTTTGTAGACTGGACTTGTGAATCATGTGTATGTAATGTTGTCGTCGGACTTTGTGGAGTGTGGACTGGACTAGCGATAAATTATATGTTTTGAATTGTCATTTGAGGAGTTTGAATTAATTATATGTCGTTTGTGGATAATGTGGATCTAAATATATGCATTATGTGAATTATGCCGCTCTGAAATGCTATTTGTAGAGACGGCTTGAGAACCGCCCCGACAATTCTTTGATTTGCAGTGACGGTATGGTAGGGGCGGCTCGTTCGCTGAGCGAGCCGCCCCTACAATACCCGATATTGTTGTAGTGATTTATATGGCATATTTTCCTCGGAAGCTGAAATTGTTAGTAGTAAGATAGATTGAGGTGAGCGTGAATATAGAGTATAGACAAGAACGATGGGTACGTTGCTGCCTGTGACAAGTAGGCTTGGGTGCCCTCACACAGTATGGAGAAGAACACACGACAGCGCGTATATATGCCGTGAGCAGTCACCGTACGTACGTCGTCCACACCACTGGGGCTATCTAGCTATCAGGAATACCGAACAAGCAAAAGTGCCCAAAACGCCCATGTGGCCGCTGTCCAAAGTGGCATCTTCGATGCGTGATGAGTAAGCTACACACCCAAAGGACTAATTAAGGTTGTGGATGGACTTGTGGTCATCCGTCCCTGGTCCTGATCTCATGCATGGCACATAAAAAAGAAGGATCTTTCATACTTGCTGCTCTAGCTTAGCTAGGGTCTAGGCAGGGTTTTAGGGCTCCCTTTGTTTCCTTGCCCGCGCAAATAGTGCCACCACTTAATGTTTCGTACCTTCAACGATACTACCAACAGCACATGAAAGCTAAAAAAAAGTCTTCACTATTTTAGTACCTTTTTCCTCCTTCTAATTTTGACAAGAACCAGTATTGTTGGAAGTTGTTCCTTGGCGTCATCTAATTTTGACAAGAACCAGTATTTGTCTTAATTTTGACAGGAACCAGTAATTGAATTGAGTTATTTACTAATTGTATTTGAGACATACTCTATATATTCTTTTTTTTTTTTTTTTTTTGCGAATATACTCTCTATTCTTGACTATTAGATCATCAAAAAAATCCATCCTTGTTTTTTTCCCTTTTCCCTCATTAATCTCATATAATATAAAGCCTTGTATTTGAAATGTATACTCTATTACTCTCAGCCGTTATATATGTCATATTAAAGTCTAGTGTGTTACATATTCTTTTTCCCTTGGTTAATCTCATAATTTTTGGGTTTCATATTTGACATGAATACTCTATTTCGTTCTCGGCGGTTAAATCATCGTAAAATCCAACAATGCATATTTCTTTCTTTTCTCTAATTAATCTCGCAATTTCTAGGCCCTCTCGGCGAACTTGAGGGCTTCTTTGGATTCTGTTATATTGATATAATAGATAGATAGATGTTTGTATACAATATATTTCGGTCATCTGTTTCATGTGTATTACAAAAGAATGACAAGCATATATATACAGCGACACCCTGCCTACCCACTTTCTAGAATCTCTTTATGCAAGCTTGAGGTTAGATCAATCCTACACGATGTGAATAGATAATATGTATCCACATGAACTTGTGTGAACATGAATCCTTGTAAGTTTTTAAATTTTTTGTGTACAATAATGCAATATAGTATCACTTGAGCAATAGCTGTTTAATTTAAACAAAGATCAAGTATGATCAGAGAAGAGCATGACGTCACATTGATTACAGAAGTAGCATGATGTCATATTGATTACTGAAGCATACAGCATCTGCTGCATTCTTGGAATCAGCTTTTGGATGTGTGTTAGTTCACTAGTCGTGGAGTCGACTTGCTGGTCTTCGCAATGGGAACGGGAATTAACATGGCGTGTGAATATTGAGAACTCAAAAATCCATAGTGACCAGGACTGCTGAAGACCATGACTGATATGCTTGTTTAGTTACAAAAAAAATGCATGCTATATTCTTGCTAGGTATAGAAAAAAAACAAGAAGAATATAGAAAAAATTGACGGGGATGACCTGATGAAGTCATGATACGATTAGCTGACACTGCACTAGATGCTAATAAGGAAATATCACATCAAGGCACAACTACACAACTAAAGGGCCAATGCATAATGTCATAGTGATGATATATATGTATGTGCACTTGCACAGCTATATGCAACTAACAAGAGCTGTTCTTCCAAGAGTGTTCATTATATTCACACACAAAAAAGAGCATCCTCCAACAAAATGGGACCAGCACAGTCTAAACAGGACAACAATCCTTCAGCAGAGTACAAGCTGAAGAAGTACCTTCTTCTGCTGGCCACTCTGGTTGTGGCAGTGACATACGTTGCCGGCCTCAACCCGCCAGGAGGAGTCTGGCAGGAGGACGGCGACACAAAGGATGGTCATCACCTCGCCGCCGGTGACCTAATCCTTTTGCACACCCACCATGGCCGGTACCTCACCTTCTACTACTGCAACGCGACTGCGTTCGCGGCCTCGGTCGTTGTCTGCTTGCTCCTCCTCATCTTGCAGGAGGGCAACAACGGAGTCTGTGAAACCGTGCTCCGGGTGGTCATGGTCCTCGATTTGCTTGGACTCATGGGGGCCTACGCCGCCGGAAGCTGCCGCGACACATTCACAACCATTTACTCCACACTGGTAATGTCTGTTGTCTTGGCCTACGTCGTGCTTGCTTACTCACTTTATATCATCTCCAAGCTAGAGAAATGTAAGGGTGATAAGCAAAAGGAGGATCATGATCGTGATAGCCAGAGCCAGAGCCGGGAAGAACAGCAGCATGAGGTCACAGCAAGTAGCGAGGTCTTGATGCTACTTGCGACCTTTGTTGTTACCATCACATATGGAGGTGGGCTAAGCCCACCGGGTGGCTTCTGGAGCGATGGCGACCATGTGAGCCTGCCCATTCTGCAGGACCACAATTCCGCCCGCTACAAGGCGTTCTTCGTGTGCAACACAACGGCGTTTGTTGCTTCCCTTGTTATCATCATGCTGCTCCTCGACAAGAGGCTCAAGAAGGAACTCTCTGTACGGTCTGTTGCGCTGTATGGGCTCATCGTCGTCGCGCTCTTTGGCCTTGTTGGGGCCTATGCTGCTGGGAGCTGCAGAGAGATTGACAACACTATCTATGTAGTCTCTCTGATTGGCGCAGTCCTTGCATACATCTTCCTCCAAGTGGCGATTACTAGAGCCGCTCAACAATGTCATCTACCATGCACAGGTGAAATCAATGGCTCGCCAAGAACACCCAATGTCCCGCATGGGCCACTTGGTAGCAGCAGGTATATATATGACAACCCCAAGCCTCTTCCCTAGATTCTCTAAGCTAGAAAGTCAAGTATTTTTGTTTGCACGGCAGTCCAATAACATTTTTCGTTGCTGGTAGGGTAGTCACAAGAGAAATAAAACAATAGGAACAAAAAAAAAAGTCCCAAATCTCTGTAAATAGATCCCCCAAAAAAGAATTGATACTAGTTTCATATTTTTATATTTTAAAATTATGATTTTTAGATATTAAACCAAACTTTATTATGTTTAGAAAATAGAAAACCAACTTTGAAACCAGCTAGGGGATCAAATTGTGTCAAGATAGTTGGAGAGTATTTAGTACCTAGTCTTGTAGTCCAAGTTGAAAATCGAATTGCTATGTAAGTTACCCTTAATTAATTATATCTATATACGTCTGAATTTACAGGGATAGAGGACCAGATGATGTAGGACATTCACTCAAAAAAGATGATGTTGGACTGGAAAAGGTTCATGATCTTGTTATTTTGCTTGCTACCCTTGTTGTGAGCGTCACTTACCAAGCTGGATTAGATCCACCGGGCGGTCTGTGGCCAGACAACCGGGATGGCCATAAGGTTGGTGATCCGGTACTCCTCACAACACACCCTAAGCGGTACAAGGTGTTCTTCTACAGCAACTCAGCAGCATTTGTGGCATCCTTGGTTGTCATCCTTATGGTGAAGTGCAAATTCCTAGTTATGAAGAACCGCACTCTGGAGGCAGCCATGTTAGTGGATCTGTTTGGACTCATAGTTGCATATGCCGCAGGGTGCTGCAGGGATGTGAGCACCTCCATATATGTCGTCGCCTTGGCTGGCGCCGTCCTTGTCTACGTGGTGATTCATATCATCTTCCTCACACTAGATCAGGACAGCAACAAGAATCCTGCAGAAGACGCTGATGAGTTGGCCAGTAAACGGGAGGTGTTGCTGCTCCTTGCAATCTTGGGTGCTACAGTCACTTACCAAGCTGGGCTGACCCCCTCCAGGCGGCTTCTGGACAGCAAACGAGTTTGGTCGCCTTGCAGGATATCCAGTCCTCCTAGACAAGCATCCTAGCCATTACAAAGCCTTCTTCTACTGCAACGCAACGAGCTTCATGGCGTCTGTAGCCCTGATTATCCTCCTAGTGAACCCAAACCTGTACAGGCCAGGCATACGGAGCTATGCATTCTTTGTGTGCATGGTTGTGGGCCTGTTTGGATTAATGGGTGCATACGCTGCAGGAAGCTCCCGGCAACTACAAACCTCTATCTATGTCTTGGTATTGTTTGCTATGGTTTTCACTTGTGTAACCTCGTGAGTGGTCATTCTCTTGATTCGACGACTTAAGAAACTTCGTCATAATAAAGGAGATGGGACACCTCTTGGTGACGCAGGCATAGGCCGCACTGACAATACTGATGCACCCCCTCCCGAACAAGACAACGACAAGGAGGCGAAGAAAAAAGAGGAGGAGGAGAAGAAGAAGTTGTGTGAGTACTTAATGCTGCTAGGCGTCCTGGCTGCAAGTGTAGCATACCAATCTGGCCTGAAACCACCAGGTGACCTCTGGGAAGACAACAGGGATGGACACTCTGCAAGCAACTCAATCCTCCACGACATTGACAAAAGTCGGTACCATGCTTTCTTCTATAGCAACTCCACTTCTTTTATGGCGTCCATCGTCGTCATCGTTCTGCTGCTTCCACTGCATGACGAGTTGCCTCTACGGCCACTGCATATGGCCATTTTGCTAGATTTGGTTGGCCTCCTGGTTGCTTACGCAGCAGGCAGTACCAGAACCTGGGAGATGTCCAAAAATGTCATTGCTCTGGTAATTCCCTTGCTGCTCTGTATTGCGTCCTACGCACTATACACTTGGTACCGGTACCGACGAGGGAAGTGCAGCGACAGAGAGGCAAAAAAAGTTGAGAACACGGAGACAATTCCCCATGATGCTGGGAACTTGTCGTGATCCGATTCTCTGTTCTGAGTTGTAATTTTGTGCACAGCTGCCGCTGCTCGTGTATTAAGATGTTGACTTGCTTGTTCAAACAATATTGCTCCTTGTTTATGCATAATAATTAATCCTAGACCTATGACTTCACACTAGCTGATTGAGTTATTACTGAATAACACATTTTCTCTGCAATGTAAATCATATCATCGATAACATTTTGTTTTGAGAAATTTTGGAGGGCGTCAAATAAGAAGGAACCAATTAAGAGAAACTTTGAGTCAGAGTCTATCTTACCTATGTGAGAGGGAGCAGGATTGGGTATGAGGAGCATGTGAGCGGTGCTGCTAACACATGGTTCTATGTAAGTGATGAGTTCGTCCCAGATGCCTCTCTAGAGGAGGGAGTCTCAGGCCAACATCCTTTTTCTATGAAAAACTAAAACAGCCAAATGTTAATACTAGTTTAACGACACACAGCTCATTGATCCCTCATCAATAGAACAATAAGTGATGGAGAAACACAGCTCAGCGATGCCTCACCAGCAGAATAATGAGCAATGATGGAGAAACATGGAAGCAATCTTGCATTAGCCTTGTGAAGTGCTTAAAGATTTTAAGTGATAGTTGCAGCTTCCTTCCTTCATAGAAATTATAATCCTTTTAGGCTCGAGTAATTGAACACTTCGCAAGGATCCAATTTTTTTCATGGGATGTATACAACCTTCCTTGGTGGATCACATAGTGGCGTCGTGCTCCTACTCCAGGCAGATTTGGTGGACCATCTTGACAGTACTCGGCGTCGATGCCTCACAAGTGGGGGGGACATTCAATCATAAGATGGTGGGAGCAATGACGCAGAAGATGGACCGGAGACTGGAAGAAAGGGGCGAACACTCTCTTCGCACTGGTGGCCTGGGACATCTGGGAAGGAGAGGAATGCAAGATGCTTCAGGGATGCCCCTTCCACCACCACCTGCTTGCTACAAACCATAAAACAGACCGCCGACCTTTAGATCAACGCCGGAGCTGCGAAGCTACGTCGTTTATTACGCGAGTAGTCCGCTATGAGTTTTTTGGGGTAGGCCTTCTTGTAAAATCTTTACCAAACCCCTCCAAAAAATGTGTGTGTGGCACTTCGGTGTCGTCGTAAAAAACTCTCTTCTTAAATTTAATGATGCGCAAGTCTTTTGCGTATTCGAGAAAAAACCTTCCTTGGAGCAGTCATTTTCAATAAAGAATTTGCCCTCATCATTCAAAGGTCAAAGAAACATTACTTCCCTATGATTTATACATGGCTGCAAGTCCTGTTGTAGTTTTCCTTATCTTTTATGTCACTATCTTTGTTACTTTTTAACCATTTAGTTGGACCTGTTTTGTCTCTTTTAATAGCAACTTCAGTAGGGGAATCCCCCCTCCAAACAACTCTATAGATGCAATATATTTATCTCTCCTATTCCTTCAGCAATCAGGAGCAATTTCAACACAGTGAATCAGTAGAGAATGTAGAGAGAGCAGCTATTCAGCTCTAAGTTCAACACAGTGAAAGAAAACGCAGGAGGAAGAGAGGGGGAACGAAGGAGCAGTCAGTTGAGTTAATCCCGTCGTTACCTGGATGCGCTTGTCAGCGCTGGCGAGCGCGGACGCCGCGCGACCGCGTGCCGGCGCTGGTCCGGCGGAACGGCCCGCCGTTCTCCTCGTCCGCATCCTTGTTCGGCCGCGAGGCACCAGCGGCAGCCGGCAAGCAGCAGCGGGTGGGCCTTCGTGCTGGAACAGGAGAGGCGCGGTCGACCAAGTGCGGCGGTCGCCGGTGGGGAGGGAGATCGGGATGGTGGGCTACTGGGCCGCTTCGTGGGCTCCTTCTTCCGACCAGACTTGAACGGGCCGAGATGGAAAAGCAGTTTAATACCCACTGACCACAAATGCAGGCAGGGCCCGGCCCAATCCATAGAGCCCAACGATTGAATCCTCGCTCCCAGGCCCAATCCAACGCCCTCATCAAAACTCAAGCCCTAGCCCACCATCCACCGCCGGCCGCGAGAGATTCTCTCCCCGATGTCCTTCGCCGGCGCCGCCGGCGCCGACTCGGCGGCGGAGGACTACTCCGCGGAGGCGACCCTGGTGCGCTTCGACCCGCCGCTCCCGCTCCTCCGCGTGCCCGTCGCCTCCCCGGGCGAGGAGGGCCCCGTCGTGCTCGCCTTCCGCGACGCCGCCAGCTGGCGCGCCGCCTGGGAGAACGCCGAGGCCAGCCTCGTGTCCCAGTGCGAGGTAATCACCAATCGGCCAATCCCCACGTTCTCTCACCTCCTAGACCGTACCTGTGTTGGCAACGCCCTCGAGTGAAGTTTTTGGGAGGCGTGGGAAAAGCAATGTGAGGGAAGGCATGAGTTGCCTGAGAGTGCACCGCGCATGAGAGCCTAGATTGTTCAAGTGTCTGGAGCGTATTGTATCTATGCCGGAGAGTGGAAACCAGAATGGTAGTTATCGAATCAGTAAAGGAAGGCTCTACTTGGGCACTTGAGCTTATTCAGATAGGCTGGTATTCATCCTCTCATGCCGGATTTGTGTTTGTCATCTTTTTCAATGTGCCATCTATTTTTGCTTTCTTTCAAAATGTGATTCAGTTTTACCCCAGTTGACAAAGACAACAAACGGCCACCTGCCATCTGGAGTTCGGTGGTCAGGGTTGACATTGCTATATAACATTGGGCTATGTTTCACTTGTGGTTTGTACTTTGTACTTTGTGGTGCTTTCTTTGTGGAATGACAGTTATGGGGCCAGTAAAAAGTAGACCAGTTGAGTACTTTAACTTATTCAGGTGGATTGTTTTTTGTCCTTCCGTGCCCCCAGTTGAATTTCTTTCAGTGTAGTTTTTACTTTATCCCAGCTGTCTCAACTATCCTGCTTTTACACACTGAGCCAAACCACAATTGACTTTGACAATGATTAGTTTTTGGCTGATTAACTGGATGCTAGTGCTCTATCTATTTTTCCACAGCCTTTAACTATAATACGCTTAAATGGTTCTACTCAGTAATAAATATAACTTTTAATCAGCTGAGTTATGTTTTCTCTTATTCTTCAATGTAAGCTTCCCAAGAATGTGCAACTTATGTTATCTTCTTCTAGTGAAAATCTATTTTTACTTATGTTCTGTCTCAAATGCTATTGATCATTGAAGATCACTGAGACAGAGCCCCCTCCCTGCTCTTTTCTTTTCTTTCCTTTTCACCTTTTGTTCTCCTACCAAAGTGCAAAGGATTTGATTGACAATTGCAGCTGGCCGAGTTGGCTGGCTCAAGTCTGCCAGTCAATAAGTATAGCGGCTGCATACATTAAAGAGGGCAAACCAGCTCATGGCTACTTAACTTTAGTTGTTGTGGTTGACACTGCTCCACAGTACACTTCAAATCCACTTCTTGTATCGATATCTGCATCTAATATTATTTATTAGTGTCAAGGCTGAAACGAAGTGTGATTGATAAGTGGCAAGCACAGTTCCCACTAAGAACATTTTGTGTAGGATTTAGTCATCCTTCTCTATGATATTAGACATCAAAGAGGGCAAACTAGATCCTGGCTATTGGAGTTGAGTGGTTAGGGTTGATAATGTCCCATTACACAGGACTATGTTTGTTTTGCTTATGGTTTCTTACTTTGTGATCATGTGGTTTTTCTGGAATGCCGGTTATGGAATCAGTAAAGCAGGCTAGTTGGGACTTGAGCGTTTTCGTCCGTCCATGCCCTATTTCCGTTTGTTTTTGTTCAATTGAAATTTGTGTTTCTCTTTTGATGTGGTTTTCAGTTTGTTTATCCTAGATTTCCAGTAAACAAAGAGAGCAAACCATCTCCCTGCATCTGGAGTTAAGTGGTTAGGGTTGAAGTTCTCCATAACATCAGGCTATGTTTCACCTTTGTTTTTTTAAAGTTTTGATGCTTTCTTTGTGGAATACCGGTTATGGAGTCGGTAAATATAGATCAGTTGAGTGCTTGAGCTTATTCTGATGGACGGTTCTTTGTCCTTTCATGCCCCAATTGTTTTTGTTTTCTCTAAATGTAGTTTTCAGTTTTTCCCATGTTTCAGCTATGATGCTTTTGCACAGAGTGTCAAATCACAATCTATTCTTATCTGTCAGTGATTAGTTGGCTTATTAATCAAATGCCGGTGCCCTGTCTTCCGGGAAAGCAGCCTCCCTTGCAATTTTTCGACAACATTAGCTAGAATCTAAAATGTATGATTTTACACACAAAAAAATATTGTATTTTTTAATGAGATGACTTATGTTTTCTCTTATTATTCAGTTTATCTTCTCAATTATTTTGTTATGCGAAAACCTACGTTTACTTATGTTTTGTGTGAAATGCTATTCATCATTGGTTTCACCACTGAGGCAGAGGAGTTTATTTTCCCTTTTCCCCCTTGTTATCTCCTACCTTAAGCGCAAGGGATTTGTGTATTTGTCATTGCAGCTGGCCGAGTTGCCTGGCCCAAGTTCTGCCGGTCAATAAGTAAAACAGCTGCATACATTAAAGAGGGCAAACCAGCTCATGGCTACTTAGCTTTAGTTGTTGTGGTTGACAACTGCTCCACAGTACACATGGCAAACCCACTTCTCGTATTGATAGTCATCTAGTATAACATCTAGGCTGAACCAAGAATTTGTGACTGACATGGGAAAAATAATAACAGTTACAACTCATTCTATGTTCTCTTAATATAATGATACAGCTCTCCTGTGTGTTTGTGAAAAAAGAACTCGTATGGGATTTAGTTTGTGAAAAAAGAACTCGTATGGGATTTAGCTATCTTCTGTATGATATCAGCCTTTGTTATGATTGTGTTACTAGTTTTTTTTTTGTCAAATTTGATGTGGCCTTATGAAGAGCAGCGAGGAAAGTTTGTTAATTTCATGGCTTACTATTGCTTTTTTCTAAGAGCTAATCATGTCAATAAATGATCTCAGAATTAAATTCAGTTTCTCCCAAATCTAGCTATGCTGGCTTGGAATATGGGATATCGGACATGTTTGATATGCATACTGAACTGGTCTGGTTTTTTCGTGTTTTTTCGCTGGTTCTTGCTCGATTTGCTTCTGCATCTTTTCAGCTCCTTTCCAAAGATCAGACTGTATTTCCTGTCATGTTACTTCCTCTGAGCTTGCCATATTTCATTTGCATGGCATATACCATTCACATTTGACACATGCATTTGTGTAGTGTACTTAGTACTAGATTCTGTTTCATAAGATTTCCTTTGGCCCCCCTCAAAATGCAATAACAAGATGTTGGTACACATCTTTGCAGGCTGGTGCACGGTCAGGGTGCTCAATCAGCGCATCCCGCAAATGCAAGCCTCCCTGGTGGAAAGGCTTATTTGTAGCTGCCCCGCCTGACTACGAAGAAAGAGAGAGATGTGAAGAG
Organism: Themeda triandra; assembly: GCA_018135685.1. Taxonomy (NCBI): domain Eukaryota; kingdom Viridiplantae; phylum Streptophyta; class Magnoliopsida; order Poales; family Poaceae; genus Themeda; species Themeda triandra. Next base: position 23,442 of record JAENPR010000755.1, on the reverse strand, counting down.
CGAGAGATGGCTGCTTGTCTCGTGACAGCAAAGGAGGCTTGCATCAAGTTTGCAAAGGGAAAGTGCATTGGACCATTCCGAGATGCAAGGATCGCCTCTAACGGTCTCCTGGAAAATACAGAGTTTAATGTTTGGGGCGCTGCCGCTGACAAAAGTTCCTCAATGTCAGCGTGTGCTCTGAACAATCAGCGTTCGTTTAGCCCTGATCCTGGTGCGACGAACTACAGAGGAAGTGATGTGCTTGACAGCCTATCATCAAAAGAAGGCAACGGCTCTGGATGATGACTGCAAAGGCGTTACAGTGGTCAGGACTCGCGTGATGGAATTTGGAATCAGATCGAATAATCAAATAATGGCATACATGAAGTCCGATGATGGTGGTTTTATGCCATTCTTGTGGTTCTGTTACTGAAGCTGATTCAGTTCCTAGGAAAGGTGAAAAAAGGAATTCTGGGAATGAATGCAAGAGATTAATAAAGAGAAGAAAAGACTAGAGGCCTGGTGGATGTGAGCAAGATGGGTGGACATGGAATTGAGAGCAAGGCAACAGTTATTGTTGCTTTGGGGATTGTTTCAGATCATGGCACAAATCTGGGCAGCACTACATGTGTAATGTTGCCCAATGCGTTAAGTTCGTGTATGAAGGATTCATATGTTTGCAGGCTCAGTTCAGTAGAATAGAACTCGTGTAGCGCTCCTTTCAGAGGTCAGGATATGTAGGGTTTGAAAGAGCAATTCATTGATGTCTGTAAATAGTTTTTTTTAATTGCAATGGAGTGTGAGTAATACAGTTTAACCGTTTCTTTGTAACAGCCAGGTATATCTGTACATTGTGATGTTGGAGCAACCTTTGGCTACGTTGCTGACATGACAAGCTTATGGCAACTGATTTATCTAGAGCCACGGAGTTGTAAAATTCCAATGTTGAGCAAGTGTTGTTTTCCTTGTGCAGTGTCCGTGGCTGAAAATCGATGTACGATGATGTTCCCTGACACTGGGACTCAGTTGATGTATAATGAATGAAATGGGGTGAGATTTGTTTGTCTGTGGCAAGGCCCGTGTACTCCATTGCACGTGGTCAAGTCTAAGACATGGATGTGTGATTGTCTTGTGTGCACTTGCTACTTGGAAAGAATTCAGAAGATCAATAAAGAGAAGAAAAGACAAGAGGCCTGGTGACCGAGATCAAGATGGGTGGAGATGGAATCAAAAGCAAGGCAACTTAGTTATTTTTGCTTTGGGGATTGTTTCATATCATTGAACAAATCGGGGTAACACTACAATTGTAATGTTGCTCAATAGGAGTATGTTAGGTTGTGAAGGAATGATTTGTCTACAGAGTTTCAGTTTTACCAACTCTGTTGCAGTATTCCTTTCAGAGGTGAGGATATGAAGGGCCTGAAAGGGCAATTCTTTGATGTCCAGAAGTGCGTACGTACACTGTAATTAGTTTTTTTATTTATTTCCAATGGATTGTGAGTAATGCGGTTTAACGATTTAGTTGTAACAGTCAATATATGTACTTCATTGCGATGTTGGAGCAAGCTCCTACATTGCTGTTGCTGACATAACAACATTATAACAAGCTACAATGATGACATAACGAGATGACGGCGACTGGTTTATCTGGAACCACGAAAGTTTTGTTTTCCTTGTTGCAGTCTCCATGGCTGAAAATCAATGTAGTACGATGATGCTCTTTGTGCTGGTAAAGCAATTTTTTTTTGTGAGATTTGTTTGTGCGGATAGGCAGCGCTACACGCGTTTGAAGCCCCGGGCCGTTGTGCATCGCTTGCAAATGCTGTGGGCCTCGTGGTCGTGGATCGAATTGAAGCAAAATGTTACAAGAGGATACGCTGCATCACCGGCCAGGGGAGTATATGGCAGTTGGGTCTTGTGTGCACTTGCCACTTGGGCATCGGATGCCGTCGCGAGTGTGGGCCGCCATACGTTACATACATACCCGTACGGAAGGAGCAGCGAGTACGCACCACTACAGTACACGTGGGCATTGGCAGAGCGTTACAGTGGATCATGCACGAGGCGTTGTCAGCACAGCACAATCCCTCTCGATCGATCGTGCAGGTCCATGGAATCCCAGGAGGGCAGGCAGCTACAATGCCGGTCTCCGATCCGATCCGTGCGCCGATGCTCGCTGTCTGCTGGTCCCTGCGCCGCGGACGGCGCGGCGGACGAACACCTTGTCACTCCCACGGTGCGTACACCGTCGTCGTCCTCGTCCATCGTCGACCATTGCATAGGCCCTGTTTGGATCCCATGGGCTGCCAGAGCCCGTTTGAGGTTGGCTGACCAAACCAAAAGATAAACGGGAGCCAGAAAGGCCCAGTTTTTGCAATTAGTCACCCAAAAAACTATCCCTCCAAAGAGGTGATTATTTAGGCTAGTTTGGTGGGACCCATAAAAAAGTTAGTTTTCTCTCCCCTGCTGCCGCATCTGATCAGTCGTCGGTTCGGTTCCCCTTCTCCGCGACGCGAGTCCTCTTCGCATTGAGCTGCGAGCGAGCGGGTACACGGGCGCCATGGTTAAGGCAAAAGAAAAGAATGTGCAGGTGCAAATGCATTCTGGCCGCTGACGGCGTCCGGGATGGGTTTGGGCGCGTGTCGTCGGCAGAGCGGCACCGGCAGCGTGGGTGGCCATGCCGTTGCCATGACATGGGCCATGGCCGCCGTGTCCGGCTTTCTCCTGGCCGTTCTCGGCCCCCTTGCTTTCCACTGCCTAGCTTTTCACCATCGTGCCGACCGGTTGGTGCACCTCGCTTTTCACCATCGTGCCGGCCGGTTGGTGCACTGGCACTGCACATCTCCTCGTCTTGACACGCACGGCCGTCGCGCCCCTCGTATCTTCATTCAACTGTGTCCCCATGGCCCGGGGTCCTGCTCTCTCCCTTCCTCCGAGACGGACACACGGCTCCACGACAACCTATCTACCTACAGGGCCTGCCGTGCCGGCCAGTAGCGTCCTAGATGGCCGTGCCGCTGCTGTCCCGACGCGCTTGAAGGCCCCCGCAGTCGAGCCCCCCACAGTACAGTGCAGCTTTGTGTCCGTGTCCGTGTCCGTGTCCCATCCGCCGGCGGCGCGTGCATGTGCATGCATGTGGCGTCCCCCCAGTCAAAGGAGGGCTCGCGCCACGAGGGCGACCTGTCCCTTCCGTCGCCCACGTCCGAGGCAGCATGCCAGTAACCACAGTCTACTGCAGCAGCTAGCCGAGCTGCCTGCCTCTCTTCTTCCTGTGCCCGTGTTTTTTAACCATCTTCTGTAACTGCTGCTACCGCGGTGCTAATCGTGTGCGTTTTTAACTCTAACCCGATTCCATTCACACGGAGCAAGCAAGTTCTTCAAAATAAGCATTATTAAACAAGTGGCAATGCCCAGCTAGGATATTTCAAGCTAGGATAGAAAATGTTAAACAACTAGGATAATTCAGCAAGTGCCTTATTCAAATTTTAGTAGAAAATGTTAGAATTATTGGGCCAAGCCCATCTAATAATTCAATAACCTCAAAGGCCCATAATTAGTGTTAGGTGCTAAAGTGATTAGTACCAAATGGATTAATCACTAAGAGGGTAATCAACTTAAATAGTGAGTATTGGATGCTCTCATAGACAAGTTGAGAAGGAGAACCTGGGAGCCACACGCGCGCGCCACCGCCGAGCCGAGCCGAGCCGAGCCGAGCCGCCCGCCCGCCTTAGTTTTTGCCACTGGGCCTCGGCCCAAGAGTAAGAGGCAAACCCTAGCCGCCGCAAGGGAGCCGTTGCCCCAACGGCTAAACCCTAGCCGCCACTAGCCCGCCAGCCAACTCCCAACCACCTTGTCCAGGTTCATCCTCCCGGACAGGGCGTAACGGGAAGCTGCCGGCAAGGGCGCGCCTATATAAAGGCCCCTGTCCGCACGCTAGGGTTCCATCCCATTCCCGTGCTTCTCCTGCTCGGGTAGGCGGGAAATCAAGTTTTTGGGGAGGGGAGCGCCCTCCAGGCGCGACTGCTGCTGCTGTTCCACGCTCGTGGGCTATGCCTGTGAGCACTAGGCGGACTCCTGCTACTGCTAACAACGTCATCACCGACAACACCGTCACCGACACCGACGTCAACATGAGCGGCGACGGTAGTGGTTCACTGTCTGCGGGTACCGGAAGTGCCACGATGGGGTATAAACTAATCCCTCTCTGTATGCTTTATTTTGCTGCTGCTGTAGTTATAATATTCTGCATGAAATGCTTTGCTGGAATGTGTAGCAATAGCGAATATGAAGCTGCCGTTTGCATTATACTTGCGTTAGTATTTTGCTTATCGTATTTATGGATTAAAGTATGGTGTAAAATGACTAAATATCCAACAGAAAAAATATTTCAAGCTAGGATAAAAGGGTAATAGACTTCAAATAGAAAAGTTATTAAACAACTCTATGAAATATATATAAATAAAAATAACAAAACACAACATTACGACAACAAAAATAATCAATTAGATGCTACTAGTATACTTGCCCGTGCTAACGCTACGGATTTATTCCATGGGATGCACTTAATCAGAATGCAATCAAGCATAACATGACATAAATATATATATTGCCCATGTTGACACTACAAGTGTGCCTTGTCAAAGCTATACACATGTAAAGATTAAATAAATGACGACTCAAAAGGGCAGTGAATTGGTTACATCTCTCTGTCCTCTTTCCACTCTTGTTATGTTTCAAATCTCTCTGCAACCAATCGACACAGATGTATCTTGGAGGTATGCAAGCCCAAGCCTCATTAGCTGCAAATTGATTGGAAAGAATAAAGTGATCAGAATACATGGATTGCCGAAAGGAAGAACCGCACTCTAACTGATTTGGTTAATGCCATGTTAGACACTGCGGGACTTTCCAAGGAATGGTGGGGTGAGGCTATATTGAATGCGAGTCATGTCCTGAATAGAGTTCCCACAAAGAATAAAGAGAAAACACCATTCGAGGAATGGGAAAAGAAAAGATTAACTCTCTCATACTTGCGCACTTGGGGTTGCTTGGCCAAAGTGAACGTGCCAATCAACAAGAAGCGCAAGCTTGGGCCGAAGACTGTAGATTGTGTCTTTCTCGGATACGCAATAAACAGCGTAGGCTATAGATTTTTAGTTGTGGAATCTGGAGTCCCCGACATGAGGGTCGGCGGATATTTGAGTCCAGAGATGCAACATTCTTCGAGAATGAATTCCCTATGAGAGGGAATGTACCGAGCACATCTAGTGAGGGACCTCCTGATGCTTCCGATACTTTTGTGCCAGTGGAGTGCACTGAACAACCCACCACTGAAAGTCCTGAGGAGGAAAATGATGGAGTCACTCGAAAGAGTAAGAGACCTAGGATTGCAAAATCCTTTGGTGATGACTTTACCATATACCTCGTGGATGACACCCCAACGACCATTAAAGAGGCATTTTCCTCTCCTGACACTGACTATTGGAAGGAAGCAATATGGAGTGAGATGGATTCAATTATGTCTAACGGAACTTGGGAAGTGGTTGATCGTCTGTACGGGTGCAAACCTGTAGGATGTAAATGGGTGTTCAGGAAAAAGCTTAGGCCTGATGGTACGATTGAAAAATACAAGGCTAAGCTTGTGGCCAAGGGTTATACCCAAAAGGAAGGCGAGGACTTCTTTGATACATACTTACCAGTGGCTCGATTGACTACAATCAGAGTACTACTTTGTGGCAGAACCTCCTAAATAATATGGCCCACATGCATTTATCATTGTCTTAACAGACTTCTGATAGCAATGTATGTGTGCCATAAGACTTAAGAAGGATCTGTCGGGTAGAATCCCGAAACTTCCACGATTCTCCAAGCAGGATCAATCATTATAAAGAGACATTGCAGTATTACAACAGTTTATTCAAATAATATACATCAGAGTAAAATAGCAGAAGGATTACAATAACATAGATTTACAAAGCATTTGGTTCAAAACTTACAAACCATATGTTTAATTATTACAAACCATATTAGTAGTGGAGTAGCGGTAGATAGCTTAATTACACAACCAGGCGATGAGCTACGCCCAAGAGCCAAACACCCTATTCGTCGTCACTCTCCGCAACGATCACATACAACGGGATGCGAGTACAAACTGCTCCCGATGCTCACACCCAACAAGGGTTTAACAAACCCCCGAGTACAAAAGTACTCAACAAGACTAACCCGACGAAAAAGAGGGGTGAAGACTAAGAAATGCAGGTCAGAGGGACAAGGTAAGGCTTGCAAGAATCAAGATTTTTGCAGAAAAGCTTTTGAAAAACCAAGTTGTAAATTTAACAGCTCTCTTGCCAAAGCTCAAGCTGATCAAACAACCTCAATTAAACATAACCTTTAATTAAGTATTTAATACGATGATGAACACCGATCGAGTCTTCTTCTCCGAGAAGCACGGCGATTTGAATCCATTTTTACCCAGCTGGGACCTAGATCATCGATATACCGGAGACTCTAACTCCGCTGCATACCAGATCACATGATATACCGGGACAACAACCACAGCCATATATCAACCACAACACTCCGTGTGTGGATTTTCTAGGGTCTCGATATCACTGATTCATCAACATACGGTCCTTAGGGCATCAACAGACGGAAACACTACAGAGGGACTCCTTTCCCAATGCAAGTTAGCCGTCCGGACTCAAATTAATTGCTAATAAAATGATTCCAACAAAAATAAGCCAATCTTATCTTTTTCATTCTTGACATTTTGAAAGCTTAACTAAATAAGCAGGGCTAAGCAATTATACGTATTTTCATAAACAGGTAATAAGGAATATGGAAATAAGACAGGTAATGCAATTGGTGGGTTTCACTCAACTCCTAGCCTTTAATGCAACAACTCAAAGCCGAGAAATAAAACTTTATAAAATCAAGGTAAAGGTTTAATGCATCCGGGGCTTGCCTTGATACTCGGGGTAGATGATCGAGCTTACGGATCAACTCGGCTCCGGGGTCTGCTCTTCTTTGATCTCTGTTTGGCAACGTTAACTCTCCGTTAACGAAAGCTACTCGATAATATGATATGATTTAACATGATGAAATATTAAATATGATGCTTGAATAATAAATAAATCAACCAATAACTTGAGTACAACTTTCCTTCGCGAAAACGTCGCAACTAACGAAACTAACTAGTTAAACAAATAAGCAGAAATAAATCATAAAACAAAATTTGTCAAAACACTCCCAAAAAATTAAACTTAAACTCCTCAGACCCTAAGAAGGCTACAAAATAATTTTCATAATTTTTGGAATAACAAATAAATAACTAAAATTCAAGGAAAACTCATTTTCCAATTAAAATGGATAATTTTTGAACATAGCAAAACTACTCAAAATAATTATTTGAAATTTTTCCTATGCAAAGGATACTCTAAAGGGTTTTCACAAAAAATTTTAGAATTTTCGGAGCTATAAATATTTTTCTATAATTTTTGAAAAATTAGCACAAACTCGTTTTAAAAGAAAAAGAAAAGCTTTTATAAAAAGGAAAAAGACTACTGGGCCGAATCTAGCCCAACTGGCCTAGTCAGCCCAGCTCGACTTTGCACGCGTGTGAACGAGCTGGCACGCGTGCGCTTAGCGGCCGGCCCCGATTCAGCCCGGACCGCCCGGACCGTTGGTAGGCCGGCCCGATCTAGCCTACCCGAGCTGGCCCCGGCTGTTTTGCAAAAAGAACCCTGCGGTTTTACCAAAACATAAACAAGTCCACTCACTATTCTCTGTGTCAGGGTTTTATGCACCAAGCCCCCTGAGTTTTGTCAAATTCTCCGGAGCTGGTCCCCGCGTCTGAGAACAGTACTCTGGCGACTTGGCCGGCTCGGCCTCGCCGGCGACGGGATCCCTGGCGGCGCTAAGGGACTCCACGCAACCCTTGAGCCACGACGCAACCTCTGGACCCCTAAAAGCTACGACGTCGCGGCGGACAAGGCATCTCACCGACGACGGCGGAACGGCGCGGCGGCGGCTCGACTAGGGAGCTCACCGGAGCAACTCCGGCGATGATAGCGCAAGCATCGGCTACGGCACGACAACGCGAACGCGCCTAGCCTATCACTCGACCTCTAGCAACGGCCGAGGACGGCACGACTCGTGTGACAGCGGACGCGCACAGAGCGGCGATGGCGACAATGACGTTCCGGCGATTTCACGGCACCTATAGCCTAACTAACGGCACCTACATGAGCAATAGACCACGGCGACTCCGATGCACATGAAAATGAAGGCTAGGAGGCGGCGCAGCAAGGTGCTCACCGAGAGCGGTGATGGCGGCGGCGTGCCCCGAGGCGTGAACTGGCGGCAAGGTTCGCGTCACGGCTAATCCTGTGCACCAAAGTGGAAACCAAGGAGCGCATGAGCTGCAGCGCATCAAGGCGAACACGACCGTGTGGAAAATGAAAGAAGTTAACCGACAACGGCGGTGCAATCACGGGGCGACTCCACGGCGGCTCCGATGACCGACGGGAAGAAGATGACGAATTGACGGTGCTCTAAGCAGAATGGGAGGTCATGATCTTGCTCTATGGATGCACAAGGACGTGGTGAAGCTAGCGGTGCAGTCAATTTGGCCGGAGAATGAACACAATCAACGGCGAGGGGTGGCGGTTCTCAAGCTTGGCAATGGCGGACGGAGAGAAGAAGAAGAAAACTGGTGGCCGGCTCCTATTTAAGCAGGGAGGCGAAGCAGGAGAGGACGACACGCGGGCGACGACGGAGCTTCGCGCGTCGGGCGAGGTGGAGGTCGGCGGGAGCAGGGCGGCATGGCGCCGGCGGCCACCGCGACGGGATGAACAGGGAGGGAGGAAAGGCGAGGTGACGTCGGCATCTACTGTAGCGAGCTGATTTTTTTAGAACTCGCAATTTTCTTCAAAAATTAAATGGAAACTTGAAAAACTCCAAAAACAAACCCCCACTGAAATTTTGTGATTTACAACTTTGCCAAAAGAAGTATTTTCAAATTCTAAACAGAAATTTGAATTTGAAACCAAATTTGAAAAGGGGACAAAACCCTAGAATCTAATTTTTGCAATTGCTTTTGATTTTTGAACTAAACTTAAAAATCTCCAAAACTATGAAATACTCAACTTTTCAAACTGAACATTTTCTCTATAAACAACTTTTCAAGATTTTGCATAGTTTTTGAAATCCAGTTTAAAAACCAAAAGGGGACAATTGTCGAAAAGTTTGTATTTTCAAATTTATTTGAAATTCTTTTTGGAAACTTGAAAAACTTTGAAAAGCAAGTTTGATGCTCTCATAAAGATGCTCAATAAAGCTTTTTGGACCAACCCCTAATTCTTCACGGATTTTGAACTACCGAAAAAGGGGTAAATCAACATTTTCGGTAACTCAGATTTGCACCGACAAGCACAATCAACCTAATAATTTAAACTCGTTTTAGTTGATGCACATCAAGGTGAGCCTAATCATGGATGCTTTGCGATGCATTATGATGACATGTCAAGTTTTAGTTAAAATAACACCAGAGGTGTTACATACTTGCCCTGGCTACATCTCATGGTCTTCTCGTCCATCAGATGGACGTGAAGACGGTTTCCTAAATGGAGAGTTAGATGAGGAGATCTACATGGATCAGCCTGATGGTTTCATAGTAGAAGGTCAGAAAGATAAGGTGTGTAAATTATTGAAATCTTTGTATGGCCTAAAACAAGCTCCCAAGCAATGGCATGAAAAGTTCGACAAGACCATGACGTCAGCAGGCTTTGTTGCCAATGAGGTGATAAATGTGTCTACTACCGCTTCGGTGGGGGAGAAGGAGTAATCACGTGCTCGTATGTGGATGATATCCTAATATTTGGCATGAACCTCAATGTGATTGAGGAAGTCAAGGACTTTCTGTCCAAGAACTTTGATATGAAAGATTTGGGAGTGGCCGATGTGATCTTAAACATCAAGCTGCGAAGGGAGAAAATGGTGGGGTTCTTGTTTTGCAATCCCACTATGTGGAAAAGATTCTAAGTCGCTTTGGCTATAGTGATTTGCAAACCCGTGTCCACTCCCTATGATCCAAGCCTAATTCGAGAAAGAACAAAAGGATCATGAGAGACCAATTGAGGTACTCCCAAATCATTGGTTCACTAATGTACTTAGCCAGTGCAACAAGACCTGACATCTCATATGCTGTGAGCAAGTTGAGCCGGTTTGTATCAAACCCAGGAGATGATCATTGGCGTGCTCTTGAGAAAGTAATGCGGTATCTAAAGGCAACCGCAAGTTATGGAATTCACTACACCGGGTACCCAAAGGTACTGGAGGGTTTCAGTGATGCAAATTGGATATCTGATGCTGACGAGTTAAAAGCCACCAGTGGGTATGCGTTTTGTAACAGAACCGACCAATTAATATAAACACAATGTACTTATGAGTCGCTAACGCAACTTAATTAGCACACTGTGGCTATATCAACCCGGTAGTCCGTGAAATCTCGAAGGATTTCAAACTTTCAACAATACAGCCCAGACCGAATTGAGTTCAACATACAACCATTCATAACGATACATAGGTTCGCAAATAGTAGATTACATCGGAGTCTGAAATAAATATTACAATACCGAGTTCATATCCAAATTGCGGAAGCAAATAAAGTTTTGGTTCACAAACGCACACTTAGTTGAAACATAGTGCTGGGTCCAGCATCACATCTGACAACAGCATAGAGGTACGATAGATAGATTGATCGTGCCCACGATCTACTCATCCCCATACGCAGGGTAGAAGCAAGTTGGGCAATACCCATAGAACATCTCACCATCTGCAAAAACAAGGGAATAAAACCCTGAGTACAAGAAGGTACTCAGCTAGACTTACCCGTCATAAATGAAAATAAAGTGACACCAAGGGGTATGCAAGGCTATATAAGTGGGGTAGGCGACTCATTTAGTCTTGCGATAAAAAGGTGAGCTTATTAATAATCGTTTAGTTATAAAAGACTCTCTAGCTTAACATCTTTTAAGTTGGATCCGACATCACTAGGTTAGCACACATGTACTACTTCATCTTCGGGGTATGAGCAAACAATGCTATCCTATCCTTCGGAGGTTGAGCATACCGGCATCAACACATAGAACCATAACCATCCTATTTTCACAATGATTTGCGACAGTGCCGCTTCTCGGTCAAGTGTTCACTGTCCAGGAATGATGGCGATTATAATCGATTGCAAACCAGCTGGCGGGTATTCCACACACAAACCACACTCGTCGGCCAGAACGAGTGACGGTCACCTTGGTCTATTCGGGAGGAGACACGGATTTCAACGAATACGGTTGCAACCAGGGCATGCCCGGCTACCAGGTACCTCCGGCACGACCGGCCACTGGCTTTAATACCGCGCCTGTGGGCAACACAATCAACTCCGTTGAAATGCCGGCCCAAACATCCTCAAGGCTTCGCGGTCGGATGATCGCATCCTTCCAGCTATCTGTGAGGCATTGTTCAACATGATCCGAGGACGTACAAAGCCATAGTCCCATTAGGTGACATCGCCGGAGTTCCATGGTCTAACACACCACAACTCCGACTAGTCGTGATTTAACAAGGCCACATGGTTATGTTCTCTAACCAACCTCCATAGTATCAACCATAGGGTAGTAACCACCTACCTCGCGGATGAGGGTCAATCACCCGTCTTCTACCGATCTAATTAAGCAGAGCTAAGCATAAGCGAGATCCTGAACTTAATTAGGGTAACAGTATTCAGGTGGATCAAGGTACTCATAATACAATAACGGTTCCAAGTCAACGCCTATTAACTTAATGCATCATAATAAATAAATGACTCAAGTAAAACATTTTGAAAACTGTAGGAGTAATGCTCCGGGGCTTGCCTTTCTCAAAGGAGCTAGGGTGATGGTTAGGGCACTCGGGCAAGTCGGCGTCCGGATCCTCATCTGTGCCCTCTGCGCAAAGATTTGCTCCTCTTGCTCCTCTCCTTCCGGCTCCTCGGGAACTACTGGCGTCACTCCTTCCGGCAATCCTGTATGATGCATTGATGCGTATGAATATTGGAATTGCTATACGAAATGGAAGCGTATGATGATGATGATGATGATGATCCAATCATAAAGTTACAAGGTAGTCAACATCATCCTAACATGTTACACCTTTTATAACCCTAATTAAACATAGCAAGGACACTAGTTAACCTAGACTTCGACGATTAACCGATCACTACTACAACAGGACATAACAGCAATCTATAGCTATACTGCTCAGAAAAATCTACAAAAATTACAGTAGCTTAGCTAGGTAACAACAAGCCTACCATAAATTTTTTAGGTCAAAACAGTGAACCATTTATTCTATGCAAAAAAAGACAAGACAGCATTAAACCAAGACCTAAAAATACTTTGCATTATGAAAAGTGTCAAACAACAGATCTCATGTGATTAACAGCTAGTTATAGGCATAAAAACACCCTAGAAAAATTATCAAGCGTAAACCTTGCATAAATAATTAATTATGAATTTCCTAAACTCTATGCAAAGCAAGCACAATAATTAAACGGGGCATTTTCTACACATGACATATATAAATAATATTTTTCATAGATAAGGCATCTCATAACTAGAGCAACAAAATAAGAATCACATTTTTTTGAGCAGTATAGCTATAGATTGCTGTTATGTCCTGTTGTAGTAGTGATCGGTTAATCGTCGAAGTCTAGGTTAACTAGTGTCCTTGCTATGTTTAATTAGGGTTATAAAAGGTGTAACATGTTAGGATGATGTTGACTACCTTGTAACTTTATGATTGGATCATCATCATCATCATCATCATACACTTCCATTTCGTATAGCAATTCTGATATTCATACGCATCAATGCATCATACAGGATTGCCGGAAGGAGTGACGCCAGTAGTTCCCGAGGAGCCGGAAGGAGAGGAGCGGAGGGAGCAGTCTTTAACGGCGCGGCACGGGACGAGGATCCGGATGCTGACTTGCACGAGTGCCCTAACCATCACCCTAGCTCCTTTGAGAAAGGCAAGCCCGAGCATTACTCCTACGGTTTTCAAAATGTTTTACTTGAGTCATTTATTTATTATGATGCATTAAGTTAATAGGCGTTGACTTGGAACCGTTACTTGCATTATGAGTACCTTGATCCACACAATACCGTTACCCTAATTAAGTTCGGGATCTCGCTTATGCTTAGCTACGCTTAATTAGATCGATAGAAGACGGGTGATTGACCCTCATCCGCGAGGTAGGTGGTTACTACCCTATGGTTGATACTATGGAGGTTGGTTAGAGAACATAACCATGTGGCCTTGTTAAATCACGACTAGTCGGAGTTGTGGTGTGTTAGACCACGGAACTCCGGCGATGTCACCTAATGGGACTATGGCTTTGTACGTCCTCGGATCATGTTGAACAATGCCTCACGATAGCCGGGAAGGATGCGATCATCCGACCGCGAAGCCTTGAGGATGTTTGGGCCGGCATTTCAACGGAGTTGATTGTGTTGCCCACGTGCGCGGTATTAAAGCCGGTGGCCGCGCGCCGGAGGTACCTGGTAGCCGGGCATGCCCTGGTTGCAACCGTATTCGTTGAAATCCGTGTCTCCTCCCGAATAGACCAAGGTGACCGTCACTCGTTCTGGCCGACGAGTGTGGTTTGTGTGAGGAATACCCGCCAGCTGGTTTGCAATCGATTATAATCGCCATCGTTCCTGGACAGTGAACACTTGACCGAGCAGCGGCACTGTCGCAAATCATTGTGAAAATAGGATGGTTATGGTTCTATGTGTTGATGCTGGTATGCTCAACCTGAAGGATAGGATAGCATTGTTTGCTCATACCCTGAAGATGAAGTAGTACAGGTGCTAACCTAGTGATGTCAGGATCCAACTTAAAAGATATTAAGCTAGAGAGTCTTTTATAACTAAACGATTATTAATAAGCTCACCTTTTTATCGCAAGACTAAATGAGTCAACTACCCCACTTATATAGCCTTGCATACCCCTTGGTGTCACTTTATTTTCATTTATGACGGGTAAGTCTAGCTGAGTACCTTCTTGTACTCAGGGTTTTATTCCCTTGTTGTTGCAGATGGTGAGATGTTCTATGGGTATTGCCCAACTTGCTTCTATCCTACGTATGGGGATGAGTAGATCGTGGGCATGATCAATCTATCTATCGTACCTCTATGCTGTTGTCAGATGTGATGCTGGACCCGGCACTATGTTTCAACTAAGTGTGCGTTTGTGAACCAAAATTTTATTTGCTTCCGCAATTTGAATTTGAACTCGGTATTGTAATATTTATTTCAGACTCCGATGTAATCTACTATTTGCGAACCTATGTATCGTTATGAATGGTTGTATGTTGAACTCAATTCGTGCAGGTCAGTATTGTTGAAAGTTTGAAATCCTTCGAGATTTCACGGACTACGGGTTGATATAGCCACGGTGTGCTAATTAAGTTGCGTTAGCGACTCATAAGTACATTGTGTTTATATTAATTGGTCGGTTCTGTACGGTAACATCGGAGCGAGTTCAACGTATTCTTGTTCATAAGTATACTTAAAACAAAATGATTTTTTTTTTGCAAACATTACTTACGAACTTATAGCCACTTAATCTCATATATAGGTCTTTCAAAAGTGTGTGGTTTTTCAAAGCTGATATATGTGCCTGGGACCAGTCATATCCTTTATGCCCAATTAAGGACTTTAGGTGGCTTATATAAGTACTAACTTGGGGGATTATTGCGTCATATTTTTATTTATCGCGCTCATACACGACGGTTTTGTATGAGGGCCATTCACTCGAATGGTTGTGTATGGTTCAGATTTGCCTCTACGCCAAGGTAAGTGTGAGTTGTGAGAGCATGATCGGATGCAATGCCGATCTAGGAGAGTGCTTATTGGTGCTGGATTATATAAATGTTCACACATGTTTATAAGAAGGTACCCCATGTGAGGGTGTCGTCTTCTGATGACTTATTGGGTAGTATGCACTTGGGAATGAGTGCAATTAATCGGAGATTTCACATTGTTCGGAAGGTGTCTGGATTTTTACGTCGCTTGCATTCATTGGGATTTGGCTGGAATGAATCTTCTGCAGGTACACTAATTTCGTAAAAACGTGTAGCCCGACTAGTTATCGATATATGAGAGCACGTTTTGTATGCCACCGCCTAGCCGTATTAGGTAATAATTTTTAGGCAGTGAGGACGTATGGAACGTGCATGCATCATGATTCACATATATGCTCATGTCATTCATTACATTCTCCTCTTCCCTTATAATTAAATTGTCTCGATTCCGCATCTCCCCGCTTTAATTATTAAAATTGTTGCTCATTAAAAATAAAACTCCTTTTCAGATGGCTCGGACCAAGCAGACCGCGCGCAAGAGTTCGCGTCCGCCCCGCCACCGCAAGCTTGCTTCCCGTGGGAGTACTTCTCTTGTGGTGCGTCGGGTGCCGTTCCACCAGCTCAGGGAGGCTGGTACCTTTCTGAAGAAGAGTGGCTTGCCCACTCTCCTTTGGAGGCTTCTGCACGGTGCTGGTTACCCTCTGGGCACAGAGCCACAGTACTACTGGGACGTTGGTGACCGGAAGAACTATGGCTTTGTTTCTATGGTGGTTGTGGTGCCATCCTTGGGCCATAGTGAGACTTGGACTGGATGGACGGCCAAGGGTGAGGGTATCACCGTTTTCGATGGTGCTCAGGATGCTGCTTTCCTGATACTTGAGAAGATGGTGACGGAGCTGCCTAATGAGGTTCAGAGGCTCATTCCTAGTGTTTTTCCTTTGGCTAGCCCCGCATTGACACGTGGAGGCGGGCTCCGGGAATGGCACTAGTGGCTGGACCTCGGGAGGCGGGAAGCTGTGCCGGTGCTCTTGCGCGAGTGTTGTGTTCGCCTTGATGAAGGCGTATGCAGCACAGGAGGAGCTTGCTCTCTCTAGGCACGACGAGCTGGAGCGTGTCGAGAGAGAGAAGGAGGAGCTACAGGAGATGTTCGAGAAGAAGCTCGAGGAGCTCAGAGAGGAGATGGCACGATGACGAGCGGAGACCAGCTGATCGAGAGAGAAGTTGGCCTTGTAGCAGGTCCAGGAGCTTCAGGCTAGAGTTGGCAGGTGTGACACCACTATCAAGAAGCTTGAAGATACTCTGGCCCGTATAGTTGGAGAGCGGGATGCAGCCCGGACTGAGGCACGTGGCTTGAGGGCTGCTCAGCGCACTCTCCGGGAGGACTTGCACGAGAAGGAGGTCTACATCGACGCCCTGCGTGAGGAGCTCTACGCGAGACAGCACGGAGAGTGGGTTGAGTCTCAGCTTGGTGATGCTGCTAGCCAGGGGAGTGTTAGCCTTATGCGCCTAGACTAGTGTGTTGGCTAGTGATAGTCGGACTGCTGTCCTTCGTAGTCCGTTGCGACTCTTTTGTTTAGGTGTGTGTGTGTAGTTGGTACGCTAGTAAGAGTTGGATGTGACCTTGGATCTCGTTGATGTAATGTTTAGTCATCGCTATGAAAAGTCCAGTGATCGTGTGTGCTGGCAACCATGGATATTGTAAGACTCTATGAGATGTTTCGACATAATATTATTAGTGCAGCTGTGATGTGGAAAAATGAATTATTGTGCCTTGTGTTGTTAATTGTATGAATTAATTTTCCTTCAATTAATTTCGCAAGGCATGATCTATTTATTCGTTTACCCTCAGAGATTCAGCTCCTAATAGTGGATCAATATTATGGTTGAAACATGCAGATGGCGCCGAACACCCGCAGTGGTCATGGTCGCGATGAGGAAGAAGGGCATGGTGGTCGTGAGGAGGAAGTAGCACATGGTGCACCACCCCCTCCTCCCCTCACCGCTGAGCATTGTTTGCACAGTTTCTTGGGAAGTCAGCGCAACGTCGAGCGACTTCTGCGTGACAACTTGGAAGCAAACAACAAACGTCGTGAGGATCATCAGCCTAACCAGTTCAGTGAATTCAAGGACTTCATGGACACCAAGCCTCCAGTGTTCAGGGATGCCCCTGATCCATTCATGGCTGATGCTTGGATCAACACTATGGAAGAAAGGTTTTCTTTGCTGAGGTTATCTGAGGCATTGAAGGCTACCTATGCTGCACACATGTTTGAAGGTGACGCTAGGTTGTGGTGGAATTCTCATCGCCACACCTTTCCTGAGGGTCAGCCTATCACTTGGGATCAGCTTGTTCGTGACTTCCGTGCAACTTATGTTCCACCCAGTCTTATGTCAATGAAGAAGAATGAGTTCCATAACTTGACCATGGGGAATCATTCTGTGAAGGATTATCATCATGCATTCCGGAACCTATCCCGTTATGCACCCGAGTTTGTTAGTACTGAAGCCAATAAGATTGCTGCTTTCAAGAAGGGTCTCAGTACAAAGCTGATGAAGACCATGGGTACCTCTACCCGTGTGACTTTCAATGACTTCTACAATGACTGTCTCACTCAGGAGAATCAGAACAACCTGCATGCTGCTACTAAGAACCGTAAGAGGGCTAATGAAGGTGGTTCCTCCCGGAGGGCTCCACCGCATATCGTCCTCCATTTCGCAACCAAGGTTCGGGGTCTAAGTTTAGGCCTCCTCGGAAGAAGAATGTTCTGCCGAATCGCCAGGTTCACTAGGCCTTCCCGGGATGCCTATGCCTCAAGGAAAACCGGTCGGGCCAATCTTTGCTGGGTGCCAAGCCGGCATGATGGGTCCTTGCTTCAACTCTGTGGTCGGTCTGGACACCTCTACAAGCAATGCCCTCATCCAAAGAAGCAAATGCCTGCTCATGTGCATCACACGTCTTTGGAGGAGATTCTTTCGGAGAACCCGTGACAGGCTGGTATGTTCCCAAGTGAACCAGATTCTCTTCTTGTTTTTGTTTGATACTAGATCATATCATTCCTTTATGAGTCAAGCATTTACACAAAAGCATAGTCAAGTCATAAAGGAGTTGAATTTAGAGTTTCGGTGAGTGCAGTGGGCCGACATCACCACGAGACAAATGGTACTTGATGCAGCCTTGGAGTTAGATCAGTGGAGATTTCGGATGAACTTGATCATTCTGCCTGGACTAGGTGTGGATGTTATCATAGGAATGAGCTGGATGCATCATTGGGGTGTAGTTTTGGATACTACCAATCGGATGGTGTCTATACGGAATCCTATGGGGGAGGGCACTTTCCAGGTACCCTTACCTCGGAAGATTCCGTTAGAAACTGTGGTATATGCTACTAAAGTAACCCCTCTACATGAGATTCCGGTAGTATGTGAGTTTTTGGATGTCTTTCCTGATGAGCTTCCGGGTCTTCCACCTGATCGGGAGATTGAGTTCCGCATTGAGTTGTTGCCTGGAACGGCCCCAATTTCTAAGAGACCTTACCGTATGTCCTCTGATGAGTTGAAGGAACTTAAGAAGCAGTTGCAAGAGTTAGCAGATAAGGGTCTCATTCGTCCTAGTGCATCGGAATGGAGTAGTCCCGCTATGTTCGTGAAGAAGAAGGACCAATCTTTGCGAATGGTTGTGGATTATCGCCTACTTAATTCAGTCACAGTCAAGAACAAGTATCCTCTGCCCCAGATTGATATCTTGTTTGATCAGTTGTCGAAGGCTAAGGTGTTCTCGAAGATTGATCAGAGATCAGGTTACCATCAGATTAAGATCAGACCAGAAGATGTTCCAAAGACCGCTTTCTCTACAAGATATGGATTGTATGAGTACTTGGTTATGTCCTTTGGATTAACCAATGCTCCTGCATACTTTATGTATCTTATGAATTCGGTCTTCATGCCTGAGCTTGATAAGTTTGTGGTGGTATTTATTGATGATATCCTGATATATTCGGAGAATAAGGAAGACCATGCTGTGCATCTAAGGATTGTGCTGGAGAGATTGAGGAAGCATAAATTGTATGCTAAGTTTAGCAAATGTGAGTTCTGGCTTCGGAAGGTTCAATTCCTTGGACATGTCCTATCTGATGAAGGAATAACTTTGGACCCTAGCAACATAGAGAAGGTATTGAATTGGAAGACACCCAAATCAGTTCATGAAGTAAGAGGTTTCCTTGGTTTAGCAGGGTATTATCGCCGATTCATTCCCAACTTTTCAAAGATTGCCAAGCCAATGACAAAATTGCTGCAGAAAGAGCACAAGTTCGCTTGGACCGAAGAGTGCGAAACAGCTTTCCGCACCCTGCGGGAAATGTTGACCACTGCTCCTGTTCTAGCGCAACCGGATATTGAGAAGCCATTTGATGTGTATTGTGATGCTTCCAAGATAGGCTTGGGATGTGTGCTGATGCAAGAAGGGAGAGTTATAGCTTATGCCTCTCGGCAGTTGAAGAAACATGAAGTAAATTACCCTACTCATGATTTAGAGCTTGCTGCTGTGGTGCATGCATTGAAGATCTGGAGACATTACCTCCTTGGTAACCCTTGCAATGTGTATACTGATCAAAAGAGCCTGAAGTACATCTTTACTCAAGAAGATTTGAACATGAGGCAACGTAGATGGTATCAGAGCTGACCCTTGCGGTTTCACGGGCGCGTGTGTCAGTTGCGCAGGCATGGTGCGCATGGCTAGGGTGGATCCGGAGTGGTCACTCAGCATGGCTCATGCGCTGGCACTGGACACACGGACGTGGCCAAAAGGGGGCGGTCCTGGCCTGGGGTTGACCGACGAGGGCGTCGGTCTTCTAAGGGGGTGAGAATGTAACACCCCGGCCCAGAGCTTAACAGGATTAATAGGATACTCATATCAACAAGTTGCAACTTCTTTTCCGGAAGCCCATCTTCTAAAAACTTCAAAGTTAAGCGTGCTTAGCCTGGAGCGATGGGTGACCGACCAGGAAGTCCTTTCCGGGTGCGCATGAGTGAGGACAAAGTGCGCAGAAAAGACTAGTGTTGGTCTGTGAGGGCAGTCTATGTCGTAGTTAAGCGGCCAGATGTAAGCGGGCCCGGCCTCGGAGGGGCGGGACGTTACACGTTTACCCTTGGGGGTGGTGCTGTTTCCTGGAAGTCTTGCAAGCAGACCATCATCACGAGGTCAACTATGGAAGCAGAACTTGCAGCACTAGACACCGCCACTGTTGAAGCCGAATGGCTTCAGGAACTCCTGATGGATTTATCGGTGGTTGAAAAACCTGTGCCCGCCATCTCCATGAACCGTGATAATCAAACCGCGTGATAATCAAAGTTAACGCTTCTAAGGATAACCTCGAAGACCACAAGGCATGTAAAGCGGCGCTTAAAGTCTCGAGAAAATTGAGAAACTCCCGGAGTAATATCGTTGGACTATGTCCACACATCTAAGAATCTGCGATCGTTCACCAAGGGGCTGTCATGAAACGTGATAGACGGTGCATCGGTCGAGATGGGACTGAGACCCACTTAAAGTTTGCTATAGTGGTAACCTGCTCTATGTGATCGAAGATCCCGTGAATTAGAGTGGTGAAACAAGCTATGAGTAGACTGAGGGAAAAGACCCTTGACAAAGGTCCCTATCTTTTAGAAATGCACTTCTTTTCCAAGCTGTATGGCAGGATGGCATATGCCTTAATGTGATCCGAGTTGCTTATAAAAGCAAGGATGTCGGCCTACAGGACATCCTAGAAGGAACACACCTATGTGAGTTAGACTGGGTCCCGGTCTATGAGGTTTGGGTGATCTCTAGATGCTTGACGAGATGGCACGGAGTTTGACTTATATGCTCCACCCGAGGGGATGCTCTTGGCGGCTGGGTATCGCTAAGAATTTGGGTGAACCTCACTTCGCACAAAACTCAATTCAAGGCATAGTCCATTGATCGCTTGTGAATGAGTGTAAGCCCCTATTCTAGATGGAAGTTCAACTTAACAGTCTCCATCGAAACACTGGTATATCAAACAAGTTCAGATCCGAAGGCATTAACTGTGTACCTTTGATGTTTGGTGGGGATTGTTAGAATTGTTGGGCCAAGCCCATCTAATAATTCAATAACCTCAAAGGCCCACAATTAGTGTTAGGTGCTAAAGTGATTAGTACCAAATGAATTAATCACTAAGAGGGTAATCAACTTAAATAGTGAGTATTGGGATGCTCTCATAGACAAGTTGAGAAGGAGAACCTCAGGAGCCACATGCCTTGGGGCGCGCCGCCGCCGCCGAGCCGAGCCGAGCCGCCGCTCGCGCGCGACGCGACGCGACCGCGGCCGTGGCCGTGGGCGTGGGCTGGCTGGCTTGGCTTAGTTTTTTCCACTGGGCCTCGGCCCAAGAGTAAGAGGCAAACCCTAGCCGCCAGCCGCCGCAAGGGAGCCGTTGCCCCAACGGCTAAACCCTAGCTGCCACTAGCCCGCCAGCCAACTCCCAACCACCTTGTCCAGGTTCATCCTCCCGGACAGGGCGTAACGAGAAGCTGTCGACAGGGGCGTGCCTATATAAAGGCCCCTGTCTGCAAGCTAGGGTTCCATCCCATTCCCGTGCTTCTCCTGCTCGGGTAGGCTTGATTCAACCAAGTTCCAGCCCGTTCTCGTCACCGGTCTTGATGGTTCGCAAGAAAGACAGCTCCTATCGCTTCTGTGTGGACTTTCGTCAGCTCAATGCTTTGACTGCCAAATCCAAGTTTCCGGTGCCTGTCTTTGACCAGCTGATGGATGAGTTGTCGCAAGCCACTTGGTTTTCTACTCTGGATCTTCGATCAGGCTTCCATCAAATATTGTTACAGCCCGGCGAAGAATTTAAGACAGCCTTCCAGACTCATTTGGGACATTATGAGTTTCGTGTTATGGCTTTTGGGCTGACTGGTGCACCTGGCACTTTCCAGGGAGCGATGAATGCCACCCTTGCTCCAGGATTGCGCCGCTTTGTGATTGTATTCTTTGACGACATTCTTGTTTACAGCAAGACCTATGAAGAGCACCTGCAGCATCTAGCCGAGGTATTCAAGTGGCTGCAAGCTGATTGTTGGAAGCTGAAGATGTCCAAATGCACTTTTGCTCAGTGGTCTATTTCATATCTAGGACATATCATTAGTGGACAAGGGTTGTCTACAGATCCTGCTAAGGTCCGTGCTGTTTCTGATTGGCCTCGGCCAAAATCTATCAAGGACCTCCGTGGATTCCTGGGAATTGCTGGATATTACAGGAAGTTCGTTCGTCACTTTGGAGTGATTGCCAAGCCGCTGACTGATTTGCTCAAGAAGGACACACTCTTTGTTTGGACATCGATCCATGAGTCTTCTTTCACCACTCTGAAACAAGCTCTTTGTTCTGCTCCTGTTCTGGCTATTTCGGATTTCTCGCAGCCATTCCATATTGAAACTGATGCCTCAGGTACTGGTGTTGGAGCAGTTTTATTGCAGAATGGATATCCATTGGCATTTATCAGTAAGGCTTTAGGCCCGCGAAACCGTGGCCTGTCGGCTTATGAGAAAGAATACTTAGCTATTGTTATGGTCAGGACCAAAGGGCGTCACTACTTGCTCCAAAATGAATTTTTCATACACACCGATCAAAAGAGCCTGATCCATCTTAATGAGCAAAGACTTCATACTCCCTGGCAGTAGAAGTTGTTCACTAAATTGCTTGGGTTGCGCTATAAGATACTATACAAAAAAGGGATTGATAATCAAGCAGCAGATGCGTTGTCTCGGCACGGCTATCAGGAGGAGATTCTGGCAATTAACTCCCCTACTTACTTATGGCTGCAGGAATTGGCAGCTTGGTATTCAACCGATCCTGATGCTCAGTCATTGCTAGCACGTTTGTCGGTCAGTCCTTCTTCTGCCGAACCATATTCTCTGTAGAATGGCATAATTTTATACAAGAAGAAGATCTGGCTTGGATCCTTCAAAGAGTTGCAGACTCGAGTGATTGTGGCCCTGCACAACAGTCCTATTGGTGGTCACTCTGGGGTTCCTGCAACTGTTCATCGTATCAAACAGTTGTTCTATGGGCCTGCGATGCGAACTGATATCAAGGAATACATCCAGGCTTGTCAGACTTGTTTGCAAGCCAAGCCTGATCGCTCTCGGTATCCCGGTTTGCTTCAGCCTTTGCCGGTTCCTAGAGCCTCTTGGGATGTGGTCACAATGGATTTTGTCGAAGGCCTTCCCCCATCTGGTTCCTTCAATGCAGTCATGGTGGTGGTCGACAAGTACTCGAAGTTTGCTCACTTCATTGGTATTCGCCACCCGTTCTCAGCAGTTACAGTGGCCAAGCTGTTCTATGACAATGTCTACAGGCTGCACGGCTTGCCTTTGACTATTGTTTCAGACCGAGATCGTGTCTTTACTAGCAAATTTTGGCAGACATTATTCACATCGGCTGGTGTCAGTCTCAATATGAGTACAGCTTATCATCCGCAGACGGATGGACAAACAGAGCGCGTCAATCAGTGCATGGAAACTTATCTGCGCTGCTTCATTCCTTCCGT